>CM036321.1:38505119-38965119 GCA_020567845.1 Rhododendron henanense subsp. lingbaoense
GATTGACCGTGGAGGTAGAATACACATTCTATTCATCAAGTGTTCAACAAGCAGTTTGATCAAGGAGACTTTTCTGATCTTGGAACTACACAAGTGTGATAGCTTCACAACAATTGCCAACACTAGAGATCTGAAGTATCATGAAAAAAACCAAGCTAATCGTTGACAAATTTATTGCTGCATTCGTTAGGATTGCAGAAAATGAAGGGGTCTTGGAACACGTTGCACTTCTATTCCTTATTGCACCAAAGGAGATGATACATAAACCTTGACTGGAAAACAAAACTACAACATAAACTGGAATTTGGCAGAATAGTATTGAACTCACTTCAAAGTGTCATTTACTGCACTCTCAAAAGACAACAAGAATGCTACCACAGAAACCAAAAATCTAGTCTGCCGAAAAGCATCAATCATGGCATTTAGCTTCCAGTTTAGTCCATCAAAAAAAATTACAGATGAGTGAATGTATAACAGGCAAAAATGTGCAGCACATTAAACTCCATCAACTAGTTAAATTCACAAAGGATAACTTGAGAATAGGAGGCAAACTGTGCGGGCATAATAGGAAAAATGAGATCATCCAAATGTTTCTGTCCAAATTCAATGCGCTGAGAATTAATTCAACCACCACTGCAATTCCAAAACCACAAAGCTTGACAAAAATACCAAAGTTGATTCCTTCAAAAGACTAGATTTCTCTACAAAAAGATCAGATTTCCACCATCAACACTTCAATCTCATGTAATACATTTTTTTCTCCAAACTGCTATGTTTCCCTTTGGTTCACTACTAATATATTACAGACTCCATTTGACAGACCAAAAGCAACATAATAGACCATTACATTAAAATGTCTTGGAGAAAATTATAAATGTCGCTGCTGCTCCGAGTAAAAAAGACCTATTTGAACTACCATGGCCATGGCCATCCATGTTTGAGTGCACAGATACGAGCAAAAATGGGTAATCGGTGATGATTTCTTGTTGAGGCGGTAATTGCACATTGGATTGAGCTTCCTCATACGACCTCCAAGCATCATTTGCCTCTTCCAATGACGGAAATCTTTTATACACAGCACCGGAGAATCTAGTAACTTGTTGGATACAAGCTACCCAACTTTGATATATTCAGGATTTTTCCAACAAAAACAACATAATAGACCTCTTTTCCAGCCATGCCTACATAAAAGAAGAAGAAGAAGAATAAGCAACATCACATTTTTAAGCTTAAACAAAGTAACAAGCAATGCCAATAAAGAACTGAAACATGATCACAACATTCTTAAGCTAATACAAGCCATTCAGACTTCTTTTATACCTTCCATATTTCTACATGTTTCTTTTCTACTAGAATTTTTCCCTAAAATGTTGATCAATGGAATGAGAGTCACAAATTGGTCGCCTTCCTTGTAGATCTATTTTTTTTTTCCAATTTAACATTCCTGTTACAACCCCAAAAGGTTGGCATGTTGGTGAAGACTGGTACATAAGCTTAATACAGTACTTAGGATTTGCTCGCTCTACAATAAGATTAGATATATAGTTCTCACTACGAAAGTATAAGTATAATGCACAATAAGAACAAGTATGACCAATGTGTAAGTATAGCTATAATGTCCAAATATACAGAATCATATCCTCTGAACTCAAACTAGATGCATATAGAGACTAGCGTCTATATGGAAGCCATGTTTCTGGAGGGACAGCTACCCAATTTTTGCCAAAGAGAAGTAGAGGAAAGTGTTGTTTTCTCAGTTGTATCTTCACATACAAGACAAAATTTGGGTGCCAAGTCTTGTAAAAATATATATCTTGGATTTGATATATAATCGTCAAATATGAAACCAGAAATACACAATTAGGGTTCGACCCAAAAAAAAGCCCAATTTCACAACAAAAAAATCCCGATTTCACAAGCCCTAATTTTTTTCTTCTTTGAACAAGTTATAGTGAAATTAAAGGCTAGGACAACACTCTAATATATATATATATATATATATATAGAGAGAGAGAGAGAGAGAGAGAGAGAGAGAGAGACCTTGGCAGTGGATTTGTCGATGGTCGTCGGTGGATTTTCGCGACGGCTTGGTCACCGGAGGTGGACCGGGTGGTGGTGGTTGTCGCCGGAGGTGGAGGTGAGACTGGTGGTCGTCGGTGGTCGCGCGGTGAGTTCGTGACCTCCTCCTCTTCCTCCTCTCTCTCTGTTTTGGAGCGTCCCAAGTTTCTCCCGATGTTTTCTGGGAACGATTCAAAAATTTCAGCATTTGTGGGTTTTTTTTTTTTTTTTTTTGGCTAAAAGCAAACGTGGGGCCCAGGCCACGTCAGCTTACGTCAGCGTCGTGATTTGTTTCGTGGGTTGGTTTCGTGAGCTGTAGACTTATTGCATTAGGATCGCCTTCAGTACAGGAAACGATTGTCAGAGAAAAAAATCAATAAAATAAAATATTCGAAATCAACAGTCATCACATACGGAGTACTTACCAACCACATTAATTAAATAGATATGAAAAAATAATCTAAGGCAGGCAATAGAACTCGGGGAAATTGCATTTCAGTGGGAGTTGGGGCAAATAATGTCCAACTCATGGAGAGATTTTTTGAAATTACATAAATATGAAACGGAGGAAAAACAATTTCTCATACATGAAACGGAGGAAAAATTATTCCCCAGACATGGAGTTGGTTGTAATCGAATCTGGGTTTTCTAAGTTACTCCTTCTATGAATTTAAGTTGCCCCTTCTATGAATTTAAGTTGCCCCTTCTATGAATTTAAGTTGCTCCTTATATGAACCTAAGTTGCCCCTTCTTTGAACTTATTGAGTATTCAATTTCTTGAGCATTTCTTCAATCTCCTTACCATTTCTATTATTTTCTGAAAAAATTGGGATTTGGGTTACTTGCAAATTTAAGTTTTTAAAATATTTTGAGATTAGTGTATTTTGGGAAATTTTTTAGAAAGAGAAATGATAGAGAAAATAAGATGTATGTTTTCTAACATCCACTTTATACTTTGGTTTTAGATTTTAGGAATTGCCACTTAAAATTTCTTGTTTGGTTTTACTTGAAAATGTGAAGAAGTTATGCTACTAGCTACCAATTTGTTTCACTGGCTGCTTTTCTTAGAAAAAATAATGTGCAACTTAAGTCCATAAAAGAGACAACTTAAATCCATAGAAGGGGCAACTTAGGTTCAAATTCAGATTTGACTACAAATCGACTTCATATTTTGGACATTTTTTTCCTCTGTTTCATGCATGAAGAATTTCAGTTGGTCCGTTTCACCCAAATCTGCAAGTAACCCAGATCCCAAATTTCTCAGAAAATAATAGAAATGATAAGGAGATTGAAGAAATGCTCAAAAAATTGAATACTCCGGAAGTTCATAGAAAGGGCAACTTAGGTTTATAGAAGGGGCAATTTAAGTTCATATAATCAAAACCAAAAGGTTGTTAAGTTCCCTTCTATGAACTTCCTGAATATTCAATTTTTTGAGCATTTTTTCAATTTCCTAATCATTTATATTATTTTATGAGAAATTTGGGATCTGGGTTATTTGCAGATTTTGGTGAAACGGACCAACTGAAATTCTTCATGCATGAAACAGAGGAAAAAAAAAATTTCCAAAATATGAAGTCGATTTGTAGTCAATTTTGAATTTGAATCTAAGTTGTCCCTTCTATGGACCTAAGTTGCCCCTTTTATGGATTTAAGTTGTCCCTTCTATGGACTTAAGTCGCACCTTATTTTTTCTAAGAAAAACAGTCAGTGAAACAAATTTGTAGCTAGTAGCATAACTTCTTCACATTTTCAAGTAAAACCAAACAAGAAATTTCAAGTGGCAATTCTTAGAATCTAAAACCAAAGTATAAAGTGGATGTTAGAAAACATACATCTTATTTTCTCTATCATTTCTCTTTCAAAAAAATTACCCAAAATACATTAACCTCAAAGTATTTTAAAATTTTAAATTTGCAAGTAACCCAAATCCCAATTTTTTTCAGAAAATAATAGAAATGGTAAGGAGATTGAAGAAATACTCAAAAAATTGAATACTCAATAAGTTAATAGAAGGAGCAACTTAGGTTCATATAAGGAGCAACTTAAATTCATAGAAAGGGCAACTTAAATTCATAGAAGGGGCAACTTAGGAAACCCAGATTCGATTACAACCAACTCCATGTCTGGGGAATAATTTTTCCTCCGTTTCATGTATGAGAAATTGTTTTTCCTCCGTTTCATATTTATGTAATTTCGAAAAAACCACTCCATGAGTTGGGCATTTTTTACCCCAACTCCCACTGAAATGCAATTTCCCCATAGAACTCTATGCTTCTTGTTGTGACCAATTTAGCATGCTTGATCACTTTTGGCATTTCTTATTAGGATCTTTTCCACTTGTAGAGAAATAATAGTATTTCTTCCGTCTCAAATTGGATGTCAATTTTTGATATTTATGTCAATTTTAATTCCTTATATCTTTCAATACGGATCTCAAAAAATATATAATATGGATCTTGTTTAATAATTCTCGATTAGTTCTATTTATACAAAATTTTCAAACTCATGAAAAATATTATAGATTGAAAGATATAAGCGATGAAAAATGACACGAGTTTCAAAAAGTGTCATCTTTTTTGGGACGGGAGGAGTATTTCTTTTTCCGGTGTCCGGGGACTAAAATATGATTTCGTGATATGTTATTTTTATGAGTACTGCTATGATTACAGACCAAAAACGTAGGGAAATCGTACCGACGGCCGCGCCGGGCAGTCTTCGGCCACTGGACGGTCGATCTGAGCCGTTCAAAAATTCTATAAAAAAAAACCGAGGGGACCCTACGCGGGAATCAACGACATCAGATATGTGTAAGGTGCTTGATCTAAACACCGTATTTTTCGTGTATATATCGAATCGACAGTCCGGTAGCTGAAAACGGCCCGATACGGCCGTCAGTACGATTTCCCTATTTTGGTCGGTACCTATATCATTTCTATATTTTTATTTGGGCAAAATCCAAGTCATTGGAGACAAAAAGTACATCGATCCTTTGCATTGAATTTAAAACCCCACATCAGAAGTCAAACTATTTTCATACAAATGGCACTCAAGTTGTCATACACAGTACACATATGACCCAAGTTTGTATTCTACAACGTATCCAAGGAGAAAAGATTCTGTCAAGTGTCAAACAGTGACACTATGCGACGGGTTAACTTTTTTGTTTTTGTTTTTGAAAGCGTTACTTTTCATTACCAACTCAACGAGAATCTTTACATAAGATAGCATTTAACTCGGACAGAATACAACCCGTACTAGAAGTAATTTTCCTATCTAGACAATTAGTAGCTATCCAATGGGCCGCTTTGTTCTTTGATCGACAACCCCACACAAACGACCAGTGCCTCTCCTTAGCCCAAGACTTAATATCTTCCACAATTGCCTGGATTTCCCAGCATCCATTCGAGTTAGATCCACTAATAATTTCAATAAGGCATTTACAGTCAAATTCAAAAATAACAGCCGGAAAGTTATACTCTAATGCCAGCCCGCAAGCAATTCTCAACGCCCATGCCTCGATAGCAAGAGCTGAAGACACCTTTACTCGACCACACCGCCAGACTTGAGCCGATCCACTATGGTCTCTGACGATAACGCCAAAGGCAGCAAGGTCGGTTTTGGTGTGTGTGTGTGTCACTAATTTCTTCAATTGTTATTGTGTATTTGTGTGTGTGTGTTTTTTTTTATCTGCAAAAACGCCCAAAGGGCTATTGTGTGTGTTCGAGGAACTGACATTGGTGATTGGGTGGCCAGGTCGGTTTTGGGCCCGCCTCAAATACATGAGACCTATCAAGAATGAATTGTTGACGCTATGACACGTGGTATCTTTTACAAAATACAGTACTTTCTTGCATTCGAGTGGAGCCCAATAGTACGATTCTTTCTGTTATGGTTAGGGCTGTCCATCCACCCGACCCACCCGACCACCCGACCCGAACCGACCCGAAAATAGACCCAACGGACGGATCTGATCAGCCATTCGGGTCGGGTTCGGGTTGGTTTTTTCGGATTTTTGATTTAGTCGGTCGGGTGTCGGGTGCACCATATAATTTATCGGGTGACCCGACCCGACCGAAATCAGACGTATAAAACTAAAAAAACCCCCTAATTTTACTCCTTCAGTCCGCATCTCGCCGTCTTCTGCGAATCTGCGTCTTCTGTTCTCTCTCGTTGAACCCCTCTCCAGCTCTCCTCCACCATGATCACACCCTTTCACCTCCACTACCTCTCTCTCTCTCTGTGAAATGGAGTCACAGGATGAAGACGACGACAAGACCAAACGGCAAACGCCAGCTTCTCCACCGCTCCTCCACCGACTACAGCGGCAGCTCCACCTCATCCTCGTCGCATCATTCCCAGCCGCCTGGGCCTACCTTGCCCGATTCCTCCTCCGCCAGCCGTCACCTCCTTCACCGCCAGACCTCTGGCCCTCTGCCACTGTAATTTTGGGAAAAAAATTCGATTTTTCAGGAAAAAGGTGTGTAGATCTGTGATTTTGAATGGTGATTTTGTAATATTATGTTGTTAATCGTGATTGTGAGCTGTTAATCGTGATCGTGATTTTGTGAATGTGATTATGGTAGATCTGTGATTTGATTTCTGTAGCTTTTTTTTTTTTTTTTTTTTTAAATCTGGTGACCCGACCGAACCCGACAACTCCAACCCGACCACGTTTCGGTCGGAGCCCGACCAGTGTTTCGGTCGGTCTCGGGTGGCCATTTCAGCAATCCGACTGAAGTCGGGTCGGGTCCAATCCGACCCGAACCCGACCAAACCCGACCCGTGGACAGCCCTAGTTATGGTAGCCCCCAATTGGGAGCCTCTTTTCGCACCCCCCTGGCACACCCCCCCCCCCCTCCTCCGGCCCCACCACCTTTCCCCCCCTTTCCCTCTTTGCCCCTCCCCTCCTCCCTTCTGTTTTCGCTTTTATTTTTATTTTTTTTACTTTTATTAGTTTTTTTTTTGTTTTACTTTTAAGATTTTACTCTTCTTTTTTTTTTCTCTTTTCGCACCCCCTACACCCCCCTCCGGGCCCACCTTCTTTCCCACCTTTTTCGGTTTTTTTTTTTAAATATACTTTGACTAGTTTTTTTTTTGTTTTGATTTTAAAAGTAAATAATTACTGTTTTATTTATTTTTTACTTTTACTAGTTTTTTTTATACTTTTAAAAGACTTTAATTACTGTTTTAGTTTTTATTTTTTAACTTTTACTAGTTTTTTTTTGTTTGCTTATGGAAGACTTTAATTTAATTACTGTTTTTGTTTTTTTTTTAAACTTTTACTAGGTTTTTTTGTTTTACTTTTAGTAGTTTTTTGTTTTACTTTTAAAAGACTTCTTACTATAATTTTAATTAATAAATGAATAATTAAAACATAACTTATACTAACATAACTTGTACTAATTTTAATTAATCAAACCAAACATAACTTGTACTAATTTCGTGGAAGAGTGAAAATACATGAAAATTCAATTTCTAATCAATATTTTCACCAAATTCTGCTCCTATCCCCCTTGGTCTTGTATCCATTATTTCTTCCCACAATCTAATTCGTGTTGCATAATGATCAGCCCATCTTTTAGCTTGGTCTGATGAATTGTTCCACCATCATGTTGGGTAGGGTGGTACAGGATAATGAGGCTGCAAGAAAAGTTGCACAAAGTGATTGTTTCCAACACGAGCAATAGCTATTTCAATGCGCTCTTGGACTGGAACTGGAGGGGATCTCAATGGGAAGTGAGTAAAACAACCTGAAGCAAGCCCATCAAATGTATGCAGAACAAGGTTGTACGCTGAAGCGATGACAACTCCCATACTCATAGCGTCCATCCAATGCCGCCGTGGTGCCGAATCTTCAAAGTAATTTAAAGACTGTATTAGGCGGTTTGCCCAACCTCTTTCTGGATATAACGCATCGTATAGATCCATATTTTCTTTAATCTCATTAATGAGATCTATTCGAACTTTAGCCCAACATTCTTCAGTATACCCTAAATGAGCGGCTATCGCCCTAAATCCACAATGACCCTCACCTTGGACGTCATTAATGTAAGAAATGTAATGCTGATAAACCCGAGGTAAATACTGAACGTAGTCGGTAAGGATGGGTGGAACTGAAAATTCAACATGGTTCGCTTGAGTTTTGCGAACTCCCGCGCCCCTCCCACGTCTCCTAGATTCGACCCTAGATGATGAAGTCGATGCTTCTGTAAAGGAAAGAATGCGGTGTCCACTTTGCTCCTCTCTACCAGTAGGTCGACCTCTATGAGCCGTGTTATACGTTGGGCCTCGAACTGTGCTCTGAAATGGATCCGTCATATCGATAATCCTGTCTATCATGTGCTCTCGCGTAGATCGATCCATCCCTTGTAATCTGTCCAAAACTTCATATGTTCTATCCGGTCGTTCTCCCTCATCATTCACAATGGGCGCGCGCATGGACAACCTAGTCCAATGATCGTGAATACTCTGAATCGGAATTGGCATGGAGTACCAACGGTAATATGCAAGATCATGTCTGCATGGCAATCCGTGTGTAATTTTTATTGTACAGTCGCACAACCCGAACTGGAGGTAGGATGCATCTTCAGCGCATTCCAGCTGAACATTGATGAGCTTCATTGCCTCTAATGAAATGCGAGTTCTTACTTGTTGAAAAAGTTCGTCATTTATTTGCCAATGGCGGGGGATGTTGATAGATCTCTGAAATGACTTTCGAATCTCTCCGAACTGATTTTCCAACATCTTGTCTATTATCCCAAAGGCTTTTTGTAAGGATGACATGGTACCCCCCAAATATAGCTTCAGCCTCGCATGTGCGGACTCTGCCCTGTAATATAATAATGAACTGTGTTTAAATACGAAAGTTACAGAAATATTATTTAGTATAGTGGAATAATGTACGTAATTGAAATAGTAAAGGTAATAATGCATAAAGTGACTATACCTCTGGCTTGAATTGCTTCCGAGGTGCATACACGTATTTGTCCATGCTTCCACAAACCTATCTCTGTACGGCCTTATCCATGTATTGGCAAGGTATTGTAAGAGCTGCTGGTGATGTTTGTAGTCATCGCACATGGCATTCCACTTCTGATTGAAAGACGCTTCGGTCGTTGAATGAATAAGCGAGTGCCATGACATGTTAAAGTCGTTAAACGACGGACCAAGGACCCCTCTGCAGTGCTTTATTATGCACTGGTTGATGTGCCAAATGCAAAGGATGTGACGTGCAGAGGGGAAACATGCTTCAATGGCGCTAAGAAGCGCCAAATCTCGATCTGTAACAAACACTGATGGTAACAATGCCCCCTTTCTAAGCATCCATTTCTTTAAGGTACTCAAGGCCCATGTCAGGTTCTCTATCCTCTCATTTGTAAGATGTGCAAACATGAGAGAGTAAGTGCACATTGTGGATGTGATACCCACAACCTCCAATAGTGGTAACCGGTACTCGTTGGTCTTGTATGTGGCATCAATGACCAATACGGACGGAAAGTTCACAGATAAGTCTAGGCTTTGAGGATGAACCCAAACAATATCTGTGATTTCGTTGGTGTGTGGATTTGTACGATATTCATGGAGGTATCTTTTCTCTATAAGTTGATTCAAGACAAACTGAGTAGGACTTAGACCACCTCGTTCTGCTATGTTATCTGTATATTTGAGGTTGTATATGGACTGGGCACATGTAGTGTTTAACGGGTTTTTTTTCTTTAAAACACTAAGAATTTCACGAGGCGCGGTGTTGTTCGCCATGTTGCGCACAATTTCTTTTTCCTCTGGTGTTAGCCTTGACGGGTACTCATGCCCATCAAAATATTCTGCCGTTTCATGGTTATGGCGACCATATTCAACCCTTACACCCCACATGACACCCGCTGGAGGTATTGGTATACCTCGCAGCTCAAATGGGCACTCGCATTTTTTTGTCCCAGTATTCTTTTGCGATGATTGCCGTTCAACTGCATTCCATGCCGATCTATACTTTCCACTTCTTTCACAACTAAGAATGCACTTTGGCAGCTTGCGACCAATTAAACTAGCAGATTTCTTAATGACAATAACAATACCATTTTCCCTACCGACTTCCCGTACCCAAGCTATCATGTCTTCTCTACTTTCAAAAATCTATAAACAAGAAAAAAGAATATGTATAAGTACAACATGATCCAGTCTTATCAAAATTTCTGTACTTTTAGGGCATGTTTGATAGCAAGTTTCGTTTTAAAGGGATTGGTAATGAGGTGAGATTAGGATTGGGATTGGTAATGAGGTGGGATTACTAATGAGGAGATGAATCTTTCTTTCATGTTTGAACCATTTCGCCATATTACATATTTTTCTAGAAGCATATTTTTTTTTCACATTTCAAAGGCGTATTGCTAATGACGTTGAACTGTAAAATACAAACGAAGGATAAAAAGTGTAAACATCATAGTCAGGCCCAGTTTTCATAAAAAAATTTAACTTGGCTCTTTTTTTTCCGTCAAAACTTTTATAAATTATTGATTTGTCTCGACGAGAGGAGTCTCAAAAGTTTAAAAAAAAAAAAAAAGTATGACCAAAACCAATTTTTTGTTGAAAAAATGAAAAAAAAAAGTAAGTTTTTTTATTATTTTAACTCGGGCAAAAAAAGTAAGTAGAGAGGGAAGAAAGTTAACACATTTTTTCCATACAACCCGTCCTATTTATGTATCAAAACATTTAAAATCAATACACATTCCACATGCATGCCCACAATTTAAACGTTAAAAATAACTTGATATTGCAAACCAATCCCATGTAGTCCTATCCCAACCTTGAAAACTGCTATCAAACATGGCCTTAAATTAAATAACTAATATGCATAAAAATAACGGTAATAACTAACCTCGTCAGTTGTGAATTCGGGTGTATAATCGCGAAAATTGTGGGAGACGCCCTCCCCACTAGGAACATCATTCTCAACGGACCAACTATCTGAAAATGACAAGTTGTAGCCATCCATAATGTTCTTTAAATAATAATAACCTCACAAGGTAGATATGAGAGTAGAAGCTCTCAACTTATACAGAATTTCTCTCAAGATATGAAAGTGTTGGCTTGATCTTTGGATTTCTAACACTTGAAATGATATGGATTGATATGGCTTGAATTGATACTCATTAATGAGTTCTTGAGGCTTATATAGCCCTCCATATGCTTTCTAGCCGTTGAGGAGTGAACTAGCCGTTGAACTACCCGTTAAAATTACCTGACAGAGTCGTCGTCCGGAAACGTATTTTTTTTGGAGGAGGGGGGCGGGCATTTCCAGAAAAGGGGGAGTGGGGTCGGGGGGCATTTCTGGGGTGTGTGTAGGGGGGGGGGGGGGGGGCGGGGGGGCATTTCCGGAAAGGGGGAGTGGGGTCGGGGGGGGGGGGGGGGGGGGGGGGGGGGGCGAGAAGAGATTTGCCCCCCATTTTACTTTTAGGCTATGTTTGAATGATAAAATCTTCGGGTAGGAATAAAAATATACTGGATTGCTCGTTTGGTAACTTTGAGTATTTTAATTTTGGTTAATGGGTAGAGAGAGAAATAGGGTAATGATTGGAGATAGGGGTAATGATTGGAGAGAGATAGAGAGAGAAATAAAATTAATAATTAAAGAAATAGGGTAATGATTGGAGAAAGATATAGAGTAATAATTGGAAAACAAAGTAAAGATGGGAAACGAACAAGGACTGATTTTTAGGAATCAAATTCTTAGAAATTTTATTGAGTAGGAATATGATATGACTAGCGCATGCCCGTGTCTGAAGGCATGACTCCGAATCGATGGTCAAAAAATTATTCTTGAATATCCCTCTAACCTCTTTAACGTAAAAGCCAAAAAACTCAACATAACATCCTCATTTATTCATCAATTTATTCAAAAAAACTCAAAATAGTTCAGTTTTTTTTTCCCCCGAAGAAACATGTAGAAGAATTATGTGTATTATTATAAAAAGGGTTTTTTTCTTTTCACGCGCGTTTGAATCCAAAAATGATTGTTTTCTTTTTTACTGTAGGAAAATCAACCTAAAAGGAATCAACTTAAAAGCAAATATTGAAATGAATATAAGGAAATCAACTTTAGAAAAATCAATTGAAAAAGGAAGGGGTGTATATTTCTTTATAAGGGAAATGTGTAACTTCTTTTTTTACATTAGTGTAGGTGGATATAATAGAAAATATTCATTCAATCCGACGGCTATAACCTTATCATAAAGTACGATCAAACGGCTAAAGATTCTACTTTGTTTGTATGCCTAGACATTTTAAAAAAAAATTGCTCTGTTTTATTATATAGACTAGGGATTGCCCGTGCCCAAAGGCACGAAGCAATGCATTTGAAGCACAAAAAGTTTTTTTTTTATCATAAAAAGGTTTTTGTTTTCGATCCCTCCTCGCTATTTTCTTTTTTGTATATGACTGTAGGAAAATCACATAAATTCGAGCCAACAAATTCAAACCCAATACCATGTTGCTTTCATAAGATCCTATATTATTTTCTTTTTGTATATGACTATAGGAAAATCAACCTAAAAGGAAACAAATTAAAAACAAATATTGAATTGAATATAAGAAAATCAACTTTGGATAGAAATCAATTATTGAGTTGATTTAAATTTAAAAAGATAATCAAACTTTTTAAGGAAATAACCTAAAAACAATCAATTGAAAGAATTTATCAGTCATAAAGTTAGGAGGTTTTATATTAGGAAGTATACTCTCGATCGGATGGATATGATCTATTAAAAATTGGATCCGATGGTTGTAGAGGGTGTTAGGTTTGTATGGGTAGAAGAAAACCGTTCTATTTTATAATATAAATATTAGTAGGAATTAAATTCCTAAGATTACAATACCTGAAGTAATTTCATTTTGATGTTTAGATTAATTCAGTAATCTTATCTATGAATCAATTATTTTAGAAATTTATTAAAGTCAACAATTCCATTTTGTATTGATTGAGCCATAAATTTAATATTCCCCCGGATAAGTGAGGAATCAGATTCCCACTCAAAATCTAATATTCCCCCGGAATCGATGTTGCTCGGCGTTTCTGTGGAGTGGTGTCTTGTTTTCTGTTAGGGTTGGGTTTGGATTGGTTTTTCTTTTTGGTCTTTTGGTTCTTTTCTTTGGTGTCCCCAAATTTCTCCCCGTTTGTGGGGCTTCTCTCACCCCTGCGTGGGTGGTTCTTTTACTTTCTGCTGTGCTCTGCCTGTTTGGAGTTGAGGGTTTAGTTGGAGTTGGGTGTAGTCTTTGGACTCGAGTCCCCTCCTTTTGATTTCTTGATTCTTGTTTAGGGATTGAGTTTTCTCCTGATGTTCTATTCTCTTAATCTATAATATTACCTGTTATCATTGTGGCAAAAAAAAAAAAAAAAGATTCCCACTCAATCTATAATGTGATTCCTTGTCAAATCGTCATCATAAATCACAATCCTATTCATGTCTCTCTCAAACGTGAAAATCCTGAAAGTATAGCATCACATTCCTATAGTTGTCTCTTTCAAACATCGGAATCATAAAGATACATCGTCACATTTCCATTTCTCCTAAAGATTGCTACTATCCAAAGCTGATAGTTGAAATCCTACGAGAAATTCACATTTAAAGAAACAAAACAGTAAAAGGAAGCCAACAAACAAATAAAAGCATACCAAAACGTAGAAAAAGAAAAAAGGAAATAAAACCGTAGATTTAGGAGAAATAGAAGCAAAACAATAACAGTAGATTTAGGAGAAATAGAAGCGAAACAATAAAGCAGAACACCACTAGTACGGAAAATTTTTTTGTGATCCAGGAGCAGTTTTCCTCCCTCTCACAAAAGTGTGAAAGCGCGCCACACTTTTGCGAGGGGAGGAGCAGCAGCACCAAGTGATCAAGTGATCAAAACTAGGCATGGCTAGACCACATCATTTAGGCCAAAAAGTAACTTAAAAACCATAGGAAAACAGAGAATAGAGGTAATTCAGTCACATCAATTGACAAAAACATTTCAAGCTCTTCCCGAGCAACCTGTATAACCATCGAATCCCCGACTAGTACATTTATTCAATGTAGTTCACTAACAAGGATATAAATGTTTCGACACCAACAACAGACGCCAAACGACACAAAAACTTGAAGGAGACACACTTATATGTGACCATGTCACACCAACACCAAAATCATACTTTGGAGGCATAACCTAGGACTAAGAGTCTAAGACTAAGCAGCTTTAAGTGTGTTTCCAACGTCAAGGACAAATCGGTATTTAACATCAGCTTTGATGAGACGCTCTATAGCTGTGTTCACATAGTCCATCGGAATGACCTCAATTAGTGGAGATATGTTGTGCTTTCCTGCAAAATCGATCATCTCTTGTGTCTCCTTCATACCACCAATGCAACTTCCAGCGATGGTCTTCCTCCCTGTAAAACCCAAATCGAATGTAACATTTATTTAGCAGCAACAAGGGGGACACACTCAATGCATGTAAATTTAAACCTTGCAAAGAGTTGCTCACTCGGTCTCACAATCTTGGTTATTATATGACACTTCAACTTTCTAAATGAAGAACTGAGAATTGCATTCGAACTCAAGTTAAAAGGGCAGTAATTCCCTTCCCTTTCCCTACGTTACCCAATACTACCATATGTCTCCAGTCCTAACTACTATGTTAAGGATATTTTTCAAATATTCGAAAAGGACTAAAAATATTGGAACGTCAATAAAATAGAAAGATGGACGAACAACTTGGGACGAAGGGAATAAAACACAAGCCTAAGTAGGTTCACAGCTACTCTCTCAACCTTAATGAAGCAAATGAAGTCCCTCGATATATAAGCCAAAAACATATAATAAGTATATGTATAAACGGAGATGCTTACCAATAATCAAAGGAAAGACTGGTAACTCGAGTGGCTTATCTGGAGCACCAACCATGATGATCTTTCCATGAGACTTCAATAGAGACAACAATGGTACCAGCGCATGAACTGCAGATACCGTGTCAATGATGCCATCCAACGTACCCATAGCAGCCTATAATAACTCAACACATCAATACTTTGTAACTACGTACTTAAGAATCTCTACAGTCAATATCACTCCAGGGTGGGAAGAAAGATACCTGCATTTCGTCTGGATTAGTGCTGACTAAGAACGAATCGGCACCAAATACTTCAATAGCTTCCTGCTTCTTGCGCGGGGAGGTACTTATAACGGTCACTATAGCCCCGAAAGCCTTGGCAAATTTAACAGCCACATGGCCCAACCCACCTAGCCCCACCACACCCACTTTCGTACCAGGCTTATCAAGCCCAAAATATCTCAGCGGGCTGTAAGTCGTGATCCCAGCACAGAGGAGGGGAGCAGCAGCATCAAGAGGCAGATTGTCAGGAATCCGAACGATATAGCGCTCGTTAGCGACCATGTGATCAGAATAACCTCCGTATGTCTTGGTTCCATCATAATTCACAGAATTGTATGTGAGAATCATTTTGGGACAGTAGTTTTCGAGGTCGTTCTCACAGTTTTCACATGTGTGACAGGCTCCAACCATGCAACCCACCCCCACTCTGTCTCCAACTTTGTACTTCTGTATCTTGCTGCCAACCTCGGTCACCACTCCCACAACCTCATGCCTGCATGTATCAATCATGTTCACACGTTTATCCATTGTAGTTGGTTAAGGGCTTCACTCCAAATTCATGTTTCAAGCAGTATAATTAAATAAGAAGGAACATAAATCAATAACAGCAATCTGGACATTTGAAAATATAGTGAAGCAAAATTTAATATATTTGCAAAATCTCTACACGAAAAACAAATAAGAAGTTGAAAGAAAGGTATTGCAGTCATGAAAGCTCCAGAAGATAATGGTCTGCCAACAAACAATAAAACAGGCTCAAGCACCATGGACTTCATAGGAATCAGTCAATTATCGAGGCATGAAGTGAAACCTGTTCTTCTGTCCTCTTGGTTCGGTATGAATTCAACTTCTTTTGGTCAAGAAGACGTGAGTACATCGTATTTCAATTGTGTATTATGTAATTCGTGGAATCCAGTGAATGAGTGAAACACAGAGTGAAAGAGAGGGCAAGAACATTTTGTGTGAGAGTAAAAGGATAATATACGGGAGCGAGAGAGGGTTTGTAATCTTTGTAATTTCTAAATTTGAAATCAATAAATGGGTGAATATTGTTGTGATCTCTGTGCGTTTCCAAATCACGCGTAAGATTCCCACTACAACATTTTCTGGGTTGACAATAACATTGTAAGAATCTATAGGAAATAAGCACGTAACATTCAACTACAACTACAAGCCTAAACAAGAATCAAAAGCACAAACCACTAATCAAGTAAAATTTCAACTATATACTTGAAGAAAACAAGGAGTAGAATCAAAAAACACAAACAACTAATCATGTAAAATTGACAAAACGCAACTTCGTAATCATAATCATGGAGAATGTAATTGAAAACGTACCCAGGGAGAAGGGGGTAAGTGGAATTTCCCCATTCATTCTTCAAACTGTGAAGATCAGAGTGGCAAATCCCACAATACAAAATCTTGAACCTCACATCCTCATCTCCTGTTACCCTGAAAACATCAACGAAATCACTCAATTTCCAAACAAAACATTTTTGTGGGAGTTGGTTGAGATATTTTTAAACTAATTCCTATATTTTTGGCCGCGAAAATAAAGTAGTGGTCCCATGTTGTCAACAGTTATGGGAAGTTGAGAATAAAGTGGGACTTGGTCAAATGGGACACATGACAGCTTGAGAGCATTTCTGGAGAAAGTGGGCAAAAGATGTGCATCATGGGGTCCAGATTAGGCGTAATTATAGGGGTGATACCGGTCCGGTTTCGACCGGTTTCGGCATATTTTTCGGTCGAAACCGGTTATCCGGTTTGAGATTTTTAGAAACCGGAACCGGTTGAGATAATTCGGTCCGGTTTCGATCGGCTCAACCGGTTTCGGTCCGGTTTATCCGGTTTTCATTCACGAGACATATTTTGGGCTTAACACATCAAAAAATCCACGATTCAATCCACAAAATATCAACCAAAAATTCATAATTCAACCCTTTTTTTGGGCCCAACAAAAAAGGATCAATTTTGAACCGAATACATTAAAAAAAAACTCATAAAAATATAATTAAGCCCATAAAAACAGTTTATATATATATATATATATATGGGGTTGATTTTATATAATAAATATATTTATTAGACCAATATACATATATATAACCGGTCCGGTTTTGACCGGTTTCTAAAACACATAAACCGGATCGAAATTATTTTTCCGGTTTATAAAATTTCATTTTCATATTTCATTTTCATAAACCGGAACCAGATCGAAATTATTCAACCGGTTTAAAAAATCCGGTCCGGTCCGGTCCGGTTTTTCCGGTTTCGATCGATTTTCCGGTTTCGATTAACAGCCCTAGGCGTAATATAACCATCAGCACTTGGAGCAGTCTAGCTCCTGGCATGCCCGCAATATCTCCTACATCCGCCAGGAGACATTTCATATCTCCTCACACGCCAACTTTGCGCTGGTGCTCTATTTCTCCTGCTTCTTGGAGAAAAAAGCGCGTCAACAATTTCCCAATTCAATACATTTTTTTAAGCTCGCAACCCCGAATCATCGCTAGAATCATTTTGGGTTTTGGCTCATTTGGTTTTTGGGTTTTCCACAAAACCCAAAACACATTTTTTTTTCTCAGTTCTATTCATTTTTAGCTCAAACCCCTAGAATTAATCGAGGTGTGCAAACGCTGGCCCGAACACCTAAGCTATAGAAAAAAATTGGGAGAAACCCCATTGAGAAATTCTAACCTTCTGGAGAAGTTGAAAGGAGAGAGGACTCCAGAAGTGTCTCTGGCCGCCCATCCGAATGCCTTCACTGGGTGCTCTTCTTCCGGCGCCTTCCCCATCTTTTTCTTAGAGAGAGAGAGAGTAAAGTAATGTAGAGAGAGAGAGAGTTCTGGATTTGATTCTCTTTCTAGACGTAGAGGAAGAGAACGAGAGATATTGGACACTTTTGGGATTGCGATGGTATTTATAGAGAGCGTTAGGTTATGTCACCGAATCAATGTGGTGGGGTAGGGGTGACGTAATCAATGAGGTGTGGCTAGATGGGTCCCGACGTCCTGGGCGCTGGTGCCGCTACCTCATTTTTGGACTCGTAATCGATGACGTGAGGTAGCGGACTCGTAATCGATGACGTAACCAGTGGGGAATATTGGATTCGTAAAACAAATGGAGGATTGGATCGAATACCTATATATATCGGATTGAACTGAATTTTAAAATGCTCACTCAGTTTTTTTTTTTAAAAATATTGAACGGCTCGGATCATCCATACGAAACCCGGAGTGAGCCCCATATGCCAGTCGGTTGCTTTAGACTTTTCATTTTTTGCCAGGTGGAATGCTCCAACGGGATTAGTCTCCGATAGTGAATAAATTGTGAGAAAAGATTTATACTAGCAATCAAGTTGTTAGGTATGTTCGATAGTGAATAAGTTGTACATGGCTTTGTGAGGAGAGTTACTGTAGCAAAAACAATTTTTGTTGACAAGTTGTTAGTTACTGTGAATGAGATGGTAAAATGCCAAAACTTGTTAATTTGTGTGAACGCATACATTTTTTTCGCAAATTGCTACTGGAAACATGGCCTAAGTTAGTCTATAGAGGCAGGAGGCCCATAGGCAGTTTTTTTGGTACTTCGGAATATTTCCAAAAGTTGTTTATAATCTTGAATCACAAACGCTTTTAATGGGGCTCGAATCCTGACCTTTCATAAGAGACCGGAAAGTTCATTGGGCTGCAAGCCGTTTGGCTCTTCTAGAGGTTACACCCTTCGTTTCAAATTGAGAGTCCATTTTGGGGATTCCAACTATTTAAGGAGACATGCATTGATCACACCTACAATGCCTATTATTTTCACCATTACCCCTATATTCTACCTACTTTATAACACTTATATTCACCTTTGAGGAACACTTTTGAAAAATCACCAAATTTTTTCTTCCATTTTTGGAAAAGTGTTGTCATTTTGGAACAATCCAAAATGGAATAATGGACTCTTAATTTGGAACGGAGGGAGTATTTAAGTAGTCAGATTTGGGGCGGCAACGAAAATCGAAACAACTGGTAGTCCAATTGTCCAAACTGGACGTTTTCGTTCCGATCCGTTGATTAATGATCCAAACACAAATTATTTAATATTTGATAACTGTAGTACATGATTTGGTTCCCGAACTTTTGGTTAACCGAACCGTAAAGTAGGTATCTATATCTATATTATAAAATAGAACGGTTTTTGTTTACACATACAAATAAGAGCACCACTTCAGCCGTTAGATCAAATTTTCAATAGGTTATAGCCATCCAATCAACTCCTTTAATAAATTTATTCTCTCCATCCCTCTTTCCTTACTTCTTAGGCAATGTTGCATTTTTTGGGGACATACATATTATTTCTTTATTTAACAATATGCATTTTATTATCAAAACATTTTCTTCTCCCTATCGTCAATCTTAAACTCTATCATTGTAGTATTGTGCATTGTACATGTCCACTCATCCATCAGAGAACTTTATTCAATTCCTTTCTTCCATCAAACAATAGAAAAACATTATAGAAACTTTAGTCACAAAAGAATAAATTTAGTTTTTTTCACTAATAAGTTGTTTCACCTATTTCTTGGATGTATGATTCGAAGTAGTAGTGCTTGATAATTTGTCTCAGTTGTAGGCCTATAGCATTCCTTTGATTTGAAAAGGGAAAAATTAACTAAGTTGTAGCATTCAGTTGTATGAATCACTTTCATTCTTAAAGAAAAAACAACATTTGTTAACTCACAAGAAGTGGAGTTTTAAAACGATTTTTTTTTGGATTAGTTGTTAGTTGAACTATATTATATACGGGTGTGGTATAAGTATTGGTTGATCGTGATAGCTGTTAACGAATGGTTGTGCATAAGTTAATTAGAAATATCATATGGGTATAAGCTCCTACTTTTTCAATTGGTGTGGTATTATTTGTTGTGAAATTATTCTTAGAAAGAAATTAGTTCAGTTTATCCTATTTGAAGAGAATTTTAAAAAATAAATTATAAAATTTTCCATTTGGGTTTGTTTAGTTGTGATCACTAGAAGGGAAGGATAATTTTTTTTAAATTGTAATAAAAAAGTGTTGTGTCGTGCCTTTTCTTTTTTTTTTGGATCGGCGTGGACAATCACTAGTACCCTTACGGCCCGTTTGGATGGAGGATTTGTTTTAGGTGGATATAGAATGATGGTGGATTTGAAGGGGGATATGTAATGAGGGGTGATATGTTAAGAATGGTGACCCCACCTCTTAAGAAGGGTGGATTTGTAATAAGGTGTTTGGATGATTTTTTGAGAAGGGGGATTTGAATTTGTAATAGGGTGGATTTATACTACAATAATTGCAATATAATTATACGAGTATGCATTAAATCAAAATTGTATTTATGAAAGTAGGTATTTTCTTACTATTGAACTTTTAAGATATAATAATTTATTTTTTAATATAATTAATTCAACTTATTTGATAATTTTACCCTTATATTATAGTTTTTTTTTTGGGGTCCCAATCTGAATTATTTGTGACCTTTGGATTAATTTCAATCATTCTAGACCATTGGAGTAGTTTCTAAGAACCAAACCACTAGATTATTTTTTCAAAAATTCTCAGAGTAGGGACAATTTGCAGAGATCCACGCAGAGACAAACGCGTTTGGCCCCATTTCGTGTCCCAAAAAAATCTAGAAAAATATCCATAAATTTTTTAATATTATTTTATGGGACCCTGTAAAAAATCAGCTCATGCGGATATCGATAAGTATTACTTTTGGATTCGTAGGGGCGAACTGAGCAGTTTCGCCCATACGAATTCAAAAGTAATACTTATCGATATCCGCAAGAGCTGATTTTTTACAGGACCCCATAAAATAATATTCAAAAATTTATGGATATTTTTCTAGATTTTTTAGCAGAGCTGTTATTTTTTTCTCCACTTTGGAAATAACGTGGAAGAGATAAGTTCAACCATTTCTCTTCTCTGGTTTGTCTCACTCTCCAGTCCCCTCTCACCGATCTCTCTCTCTCTCAAAAATCACTGATCTCTCTGCCCTCTCTCACCGATATCTTATCTCAAAGATTTTCGGCAAAGATTTCTCTTGTAATTTGGTCAGCAGACCCACAAATTTTGCACGGCGATGGAGTCATCAGAAATTTCGATCGGCGGCCTCCTCCACCACCTCCACCTCTCTCTCTCTCCTGTTTCATTCTCAACAGAACGTCCACAAAAATGGGTAGATTAGATGGACGAGATGGTAGGCTTGTGAGGGGCACGATCGTCAAGTTTCACCCGGCTTGAGCAACGACAGGGGTAGTAAATCCGGCTTGAGTACCCCTTGTCGTTAGTAAATCCGGCAACACCCGGATTACAAATCCAGGAGACACCAAATCCACCTACTGTTTTTCCCTTCCCAAAGACCTGATTTACGTGGGGCCAGGAGTACAAATCCGGGCGGCTCCAAATCCGGGCTCCAAATCCACCATCCAAACAGGGCCTTACATCTTTAGACATTATTATTCTTTTAAAACCTTAGGATTGCCTTCAATACCGGAAACACTTGTCAAAGAAAAAAATTAATAAAATAAAATATTCTAAGTCAACAGTCATCACATACTTACCAACCACATTAATTAAATAGATATGAAAAAATAATCTAAGGCAGGCAATAGAACTCTATGCTTCTTGTTGTGAGCAATTTAGCATGCTTGATCACTTTTGGCATTTCTTATTAGGATCTTTTTCACTTGTAGAGAAATAATAGTA
Organism: Rhododendron henanense subsp. lingbaoense; assembly: GCA_020567845.1. Lineage (NCBI taxonomy): Eukaryota > Viridiplantae > Streptophyta > Magnoliopsida > Ericales > Ericaceae > Rhododendron > Rhododendron henanense. The sequence goes on from CM036321.1 coordinate 38,527,059, forward strand.
CTCCATTCGTCCCAAATTGGATATCAATTTTTGATATCTGATCGGCGAGTGAATGTTCACATTAGCGCCCCTTAATTTATCTTGCTAAGTCCGTTTATATGGAGTAATTGTTACTCGAAGTTTAATGCTTGATTTTTGTATTGTAGGTATTTTGGAAGCTTAATACAAAAAAGCCAATTAAATTTGATGTACGCGGTTAGCTGCTGATCGAATTAAAAGAATCATGGATCGCGCTTTATAATTTTTCCTCCTATTATTGCTTCTACTGTGTACGTATTCTTGGAAGTGGAATGAGTGGCAGAACAATTCAATTCGTATATGTATTGGTGGGCCCAACAATACTAGTTTTGAACATAAAATTAGACGTGCACTTTCATTTTTAGGTGGACCTAATTTTTATGAGTTAAGTGGTGGGGTCAAAGATATAAAGCATTGCATGGCTCGTCACACGAAAACAAAAGTCGGTTTGGATTGAAATTAATAAAATAAAATATTCAAAATCAACAGTCATCACATACTTACCAACCACATTAATTAAATAGATATGAAAAAATAATCTAAGGCAGGCAATAGAACTCTATGCTTCTTGTTGTGAGCAATTTAGCATGCTTGATCACTTTTGGCATTTCTTATTAGGATCTTTTTCACTCGTAGAGAAATAATAGTATTCCCTTCGTCCCAAATTGGATATCAATTTTTGATATCTGATCGGTGAATGAATGTTCACATTAGTGCCCCTTAATTTATCTTGCTAAGTCCGTTTATATGGAGTAATTGTTACTCGAAGTTTAATGCTTGATTTTTGTATTGTAGATATTTTGGAAGCTTAAAACAAAAAAGCCGATTAAATTTGATGTACGCGGTTAGCTGCTGATCGAATTAAAAGAATCATGGATCGCGCTTTATAATTTTTCCTCCTATTATTGCTTCTACTGTGTACGTATTCTTGGAAGTGAAATGAGTGGCAGAACAATTCAATTCGTATATGTATTGGTGGGCCCAACAATATTAGTTTTGAACATAAAATTAGACGTGCACTTTCATTTTTAGGTGGACCCAATTTTTATGAGTTAAGTGGTGGCGTCAAAGATACAAAGCATTGCATGGCTCGTCACACGAAAACAAAAGTCGGTTTGGATTGAAAAGAAGGGTTTTAATTGTTAAGTCGGCAACTGGAAGATAAGAGAAGACGCACAGCAGGGAGGAGAGAAGAGAGACGCAGGCGAGAAGAGAGGTTGCCGCCTCTAGTTCTGCATGTCGGATCTCAACCGAACTCCGATGGATATATTCCACTCCGATGTCCGGCTAAACTCCTCTTCTAGGGTATAGATGAAGCTCGAACTCTGAGTAACAATATTTATGTTTTGATTTTGTATTCTGTTATTCGAATCGCGGTTGTATGATTTGAGGATTTATATGTGATGTTAATTTTTTCTATTTGATCTTGTGTATGATTTTTTAGATTTTATGCACGTTCATGCAATGGTTCATAATTATTTTGTGATAACCGGTTAAGATGGGTTATGCTCTGTAAGACAAGCCGTGCTATTGGATGATTCGAGCCATAGAGACGAGTCGTACTAATAAGACGGTTTGTGCTAGGCAGCGATACCCAATTCTATTCGGTGATTTAAAAAATCCTTCGGCGATACCGTGAGGGCCCGCGAACCCTAACGATATCCAGATTGATTCGAGTAATTAACATTTATTATTGCATAAATACTGTTACAAGGGGTCGAGTGAATTCGAAACCCAAGAAACTTTTCTCACTTGTTTCCGCAAAACCAAAATTCTTTTGTTTTCTTCTTTTAGAATTTAGAACCAAAACCAGAAAATCGTTTGAATTGAAGTAGTAATTGATTGAAGCTGATCCAATAACGTATTCTTGTCCCTGTGGAACAATACTTGGACTTTTGCCGCTATTCTACAGAGTAGTTGTAATAGTTGTGTTTTAATTAATAATTTTGATACGGTAACGATACGGTCAATATATGTATCAATTTCAATTCCTTATATCTTTCAATATGGATCTCAAAAAATATGTAATATGGATCTTGTTTAATAGTTCTATTATACAAAATTTTCAAACTCATGAAAAATATTATAGATTGAAAGATATAAGCGATGAAATGACACGAATTTCAAAAATTGTCATCTTTTTTGGGACGGGAGGAGTATTTCTTTTTCCGGTGTCCGGGGACTAAAATATGATTTCGTGATATGTTATTTTTATGAAAACTGCTATGATTACCGACAAAAAACGTAGGGAAATCGTACCGACGGCCGCGCCGGGCCGTCACCGGCAATCGGACGGCCGATCCGAGCCGTCCAAAAATTCTAAAAAAAACCCCGAGGGGGTCCACGCTGGAATCAATGGCATCAGATGTGTGTAGGGTGCTTGATCTAAACATCCTATTTTTTGTGTATATATCGGATCGGCCTTCCGGTGGCCGGAGACAGCCCGGCGCGACCGTCGGTACGAATTCTCTATGTTTTGGTCGGTACCTATATCATTTGGAAATTGCTTTTCCCCCGACACCCTCCCCCCGGCCCCACTGTCCTTTTTCCTTCAATACCCCCGCCCCCCCTCTCTCTCTCTTCTCTCATTTTATTTTTTTGTTATAAAATTTTAAATGGTAATAACTTTTTCTTGACGTATTGTTTTAAAATAAATTTTATATTTTTGAAATCTACTCAACGAAACCTATCAAACGAGCCTAATATCGATGGTGAAATAATGGAAAATGGAAAAACTATATATTTTTGTGGTAGTTTAAACTGTATAAAGATGTTGAAAAATTAAGTGTTCCAAAATTCAATCCGTTTGAACGGGTGGAAAGATTTTAGTTTTTTGATCATTTTATTCTAAATGATCATAATTAAATTTTGACTGTAGGGCTCTCGTTGATTAACCCTAAGAAAGTTGTAGAATCAAATATCTCTTAGGATTAATCAACGAGAGCCCTACAGTCAAAATTTAATTATGATCATTTAGAATAAAATGATCAGAAAACTAAAATCTTTCCACCCGTTCAAACGGATTGAATTTTGGAAAACTTAATTTTTTAACCTCTTTATACAGTTTAAACTATTACAAAAATATATACTTTTTTCAATTTCCCAATCTCTTTAGTTTTGAGAGAAAAAGAAAGTCTTTTCTAATTTGCCTTTTTTTCCCCCTTTTTTTTTCTTTCTTTCCAGTTTGCTTTTTTTTTTCCCCGCTTTATTTCCTTTTATTTCTATCCAGTTTGAAATCTTTTTTTCTTTTTTTTTTCTCTTTATTTCTTTTTCTTTCTTTTCAGTTTGAAATTTTTTCCTTTTTGATCAGTCTTGAACGGAGAAGACGCGTGAATCCAAGAGAAAAACAAAACTCATTTCGAAACCCAGATTATAACGATTCATATGGCCAATTTCTCTCACACTCTTGTTTATCTGTTTTCCACTCATACAAATTTTACGCTAGCTCCCCGAGGTTTTGGTTGCGCAGTAGATAAAGTGAAACTTTACTTTGATAAAGACATTTGTCCGAATACAAACAAACGATATTAGTAATTTGCAAAGAAAATGGTGATTTTTTTTTTATCAAAGAAGATGGTGATTTGAGTTGGTCGTTCTTCCAAACTTTGAAGTCTTATTTGATATGGACTTGGAAAAATCAGAAAGAGGAATTTGAAATTCTACGGAAACATACACTCTACTAGTACTTGCTCTTTTGTTTACGAGGAGTTTTTAGTCTGTCTCTATCGGAAAAAAATTTCAATGCAATAGTTATTTGTAACCCTGTCACATATGATCCCCACATTTTGTGAGATATGTATTATAAATAGCCGTTGCATTGAAATTTTTTTGAGAGATTTTTTTTTTTGATCGGCAAGAAAATTTTGTTTTTTGCGGAACCTAGGAGAAAAAATTATTCGGTTGCCTAGACCACTGACCACTTCTTTTTTTTTTTTTGTAATAACTGCATTGAGTTAACCCCAAAAAAAAAAACAGAAGGGAGGTAAATGGGAAAAGAAACAAATAAAGAAAATAATTGCAAATTAAAAAAAGAAAAAAAAATCAAATTGAAAAGAAAGAAAAAGAAATAAAGAGAAAAAAAAGAAAAGGAAAAAAGAAGAAGAAGAAGAAACTGAAGAAAGAAAGAAAAGGGAGAGAGAGAGAGAGAGAGAGAGAGAGAGAGAGAGAGGGAGGGGCGGGGGTAAACCGGGAAAAGGACGTGGGGCCGGGGAGGGGGGTGTGTCGGGGGGGGGGGGGGGGAAAGCAGCCCTCATATCATTTCTGTATTTTTATTTGGGCAAAATCCAAGTCATTGGAGACGACAAAAAGTACATCCTTTGCATTGAATTTAAAGCCCCACATCAGAAGTCAAACTATTTTCATACAAATGGCACTCAAGTTGTCGTACACAGTGACACGATGAGTTTTCAGTGCCGAGCGGGTATTGCCGACGTGGCACCTGTTCGGTGTATCTGAGCCGTCCGATTTACTTTTGGACGGTTCGGATTGAAATCTTCTCTCTCCTCTCATCCCAACACTTTCTCTCTCCTTTATCTCTTTCTAAATTTGAGCCGTTCAAATACGAAATGGACGTCTTGGATGCACGAGCGGACACCACGTGGTACCCGGTACTGAATTTTTTTCCCAGTGACACATATGACCCAAGTTTGTATTCTACGTATCCAAGGAGAAAAGATTCTGTCAAACGGTGACACTATGTGACGGGTTAACGTGGTGTCGCTAATTTCTTCATTTGCTATTGTGTATTTGTGTGGTTTTTTTTTCAATCCGCAAAAACGCCCAAAGGGCTATTGTGTGTGTTCGAGGAACTGACATTGGTGATTGGGTGGCCAGGTCGGTTTCGGGCCCGCCTCAAATACCTGCGACCTATCAAGAATGAATTGTTGACGCCGTGACACGTGGTATCTTTCACAAAATACTTTTTTGTATTCGAGTGGAGCCCAATAGTACGATTCTTTCTGTTAAGGTAGCCCCCAATTTTACTTTTAGGCTATGTTTGAATGATCAAAATCTTCGGTAGGAATAAAAATATAGTTTTTAGGAATCAAATTTCTAGACATTTTATTGAGTAGGAATATGATATGACTCCGAATCGATGGTCAAAAAATTATTCTTGAATATCCCTTTAACCTCTTTAACGCAAAAGCCAAAAAAACTCAACATAGCATTCTCATTTATTCAAAAAAACTCAAAATAGTTTAGTTTTTTTTTTCCCGAAGAAACACGTAGAAGAATTATGTGTATTATTATAAAAGGTTTTTTTTCTTTTCATGCGCGTTTGAATCCAAAAATGATTGTTTCCTTTTTTACTGTGGGAAAATCAACCTAAAAGGAATCAACTTAAAAACAAATATTGAATTGAATGTAAGGAAATCAACTTTAGAAAAATCAATTGAAAAAGGAATGGGTGTATATTTCTATATGAGGGAAATGTGTAACTTTTTTTTTTTTTTACATTAGTGTAGGTGGATATAATAGGAAACATTCATTCAATCCGACGGCTATAACATTATCATAAAGTACGATCAAATGGCTAAAGATTCTACTACTTGTTTGTATGCCTAGACATTTTAAAAAAAAATTGCTCTGTTCTATAATATGCTAGGGATTGCCCGTGCCCAAAGGCACGAAGCAATGCATTTGAAGCACAAAAAGTTTTTTTTATCATAAAAAGGTTTTTGTTTTCGATCCCTCGTCGCTATTGACTGTAGGAAAATCACATAAATTCGAGCCAACAAATTCAAACCCAATACCATGTTGCATTTATAAGATCCTATATTATTTTCTTTTTGTATATGACTGTAGGAAAATCAACCTAAAAGGAAACAAATTAAAAGCAAATATTGAATTGAATGTAAGGAAATCAACTTTGGATAGAAATCAATTATTGAGTTGATTTAAATTTAAAAAGATAATCAAACTTTTTAAGGAAACAACCTAAAAACAATCAATTGAAAGAATTTATCAGTCATAAAGTTAGGAGGTTTTATATTAGGAAGTATACTCTCGATCGGATGGATATGATCTATTAAAAATTGGATCCGATGGTTGAAGAGGGTTTTAAGTTTGTATGGGTAGAAGAAAACCGTTCTATTCTATAATATAGATATTAGTAGGAATTAAATTCCTAAGATTACAATACCTGAAGTAATTGTATTCCGATATTTAGATTAATTCAGTAATCTTATCTATGAATCAATTATTTAGAAATTTATTAAAGTCAACATTTCCTTTTTATATTGATTGAGCCATAAATTTAATATTCCCCCCGGATAAGTGAGGAATCAGATTCCCACTCAATCTGATAATGTGATTCCTTGTCAAATCGTCATCATAAATCACAATCCTATTCATGTCTCTCCCAAACGTGAAAATCCTGAAAGTATAGCATCACATTCCTATAGTTGTCTCTTTCAAACATCGGAATCATAAAGATACATCGTCACATTTCCATTTCTCCTAAAGATTGCTACTATCCAAAGCTGATAGTTGAAATCCTACGAGAAATTCACATTTAAAGAAACAAAACAGTAAAAGGAAGCCAACAAACAAATAAAAGCATACCAAAACGTAGAAAAAGAAAAAAGGAAATAAAACCGTAGATTTAGGAGAAATAGAAGCAAAACAATAACAGTAGATTTAGGAGAAATAGAAGCGAAACAATAAAGCAGAACACCACTAGTACGGAAATTTTTTTTGTGATCCAGGAGCAGTTTTCCTCCCTCTCACAAAAGTGTGAATGCGCGCCACACTTTTGCGAGGGGAGGAGCAGCAGCACCAAGTGATCAAAACTAGGCATGGCTAGACCACATCATTTAGGCCAAAAAGTAACTTAAAAACAATAGAAAAACAGAGAATAGAGGTAATTCACTCACATCAATTCACAAAAACTTGAAGGAGACACACTTATATGTGACCATGTCACACCAACACCAACACCAAAATCATACTTTGGAGGCATAACCTAGGACTAAGAGTCTAAAGACTAAGCAGCTTTAAGTGTGTTTCCAACGTCAAGGACAAATCGGTATTTAACATCAGCTTTGATGAGACGCTCTATAGCTGTGTTCACATAGTCCATCGGAATGACCTCAATTAGTGGAGATATGTTGTGCTTTCCTGCAAAATCGATCATCTCTTGCGTCTCCTTCATACCCCCAATGCAACTTCCAGCGATGGTCTTCCTCCCTGTAAAACCCAATTCGAATGTAACATTTATTTAGCAGCAACAAGGCGGACACACACAATGCATGTAAATTTCAACCTTGCAAACAGCTACTCACTCGGTCTCGCAATCTTGGTTATTATATGACACTTCAACTTTCTAAATGAAGAACTGAGAATTGCATTCGAACTCAAGTTAAAAGGGCAGTAATTCCCTTCCCTTTCCCTACGTTACCCAATACTACCATATGTCTCCAGTCCTAACTACTATGTTAAGGATATTTTTCAAATATTCGAAAAGGACTAAAAGTATAAGAACATCAAAAAAATAGAAAGATGGACGAACAATTTGGGACGAAGGGAATAAAACACAAGCCTAAGCAGGAAGGTGGTTCACAGCTACTCTCTCAACCTTAAGGAAGCAAATGAATTGCCTCGATATATAAGCCAAAACATATATGTATAAATGGAGAAGCTTACCAATAATCAAAGGAAAGACTGGTAACTCGAGTGGCTTATCTGGAGCACCAACCATGATGATCTTTCCATGAGACTTCAATAGAAACAACAATGGTACCAGCGCATGAACTGCAGATACCGTGTCAATGATGCCATCCAAAGTACCCATAGCAGCCTATAATAACTCAACACATCAATACTTTGTAATTACTCCATACATACTTAAGAATCTCTATAGTCAATATCACTCCTGGGTGGGAAGAAAGATACCTGCATTTCGTCTGGATTAGTGCTCACCATGAACGAATCGGCACCAAGTACTTCAATAGCTTCCTGCTTCTTGCTCGGGGAGGTACTTATAACGGTCACTATAGCCCCGAAAGCCTTGGCAAATTTAACAGCCACATGGCCCAACCCACCTAGGCCCACCACACCCACTTTCGTACCAGGCTTATCAAGCCCATAATATCTCAGTGGGCTGTAAGTCGTGATCCCAGCACAGAGGAGGGGAGCAGCAGCATCAAGAGGCAGATTGTCAGGAATCCGAACGATATAGCGCTCGTTAGCGACCGTGTGATCAGAATAACCTCCGTATGTCTTGGTTCCATCATAATTCACAGAATTGTATGTGAGTATCATTTTGGGACAGTAGTTTTCGAGGTTGTTCTCGCAGTTTTCACATGTGTGACAGGCTCCAACCATGCAACCCACCCCCACTCTGTCTCCAACTTTGTACTTCTGTACCTTGCTGCCAACCTCGGTCACCACTCCCACAACCTCATGCCTGCATGTATCAATCATGTTCACACGTTTATCCATTGTAGTTGGTTAAGGGGTTCACTCCAAATTTATGTCTCAAGCAGTATAATTAAATACGAAGGAACATAAATCAATAACAGCAATCTGGACATTTGAAAATATAGCAAAGTAGAATTTAATATATTTACAAAATCTCTACACGAAAAACAAATAAGAAGTTGAAAGAAAGGTATTGCAGTCATGAAAGCTCCAGAAGATAATGGTCTGCCAATAAACAATAAGGCGAGCTGAAGCACCATGCACTTCATAGGGAATCAGACAATTGTCGAGGCATGAAGTGAAAACCTGTTCTTTGTCTTCTCGGTTCGGTATGAATTCAACTTTCTTTGGTCAAGAAGACATGACTATATCGCATCTCAATTCTGTATCATGTAATTCGTGGAATCCATTGAATGAGTGAAACACGGAGTGAAAGAGAGGGCAAGAACATTGTGTGTGAGAGTAAAAGGATAAATATACGGGAGCGAGCGAAGATTTGTAATTTCTGAATTTGAATAAATGGGTTAGTGTTGTTGTGATCTCTGTGCGTTCAAAATCACTTCCACACACCACACCAGTATTCTAAATCGAGTACGATTCCCACAACATTTTTTGGGTTGACAATAACATTGTAAGAATCTATAGGAAATAAGCACGTAACATTCAACTAATTTATCCATAAATCTCAAGTTTACCTACAAGCCGAAAGGCCCGAAACAAGAATTGAAAGCTGAACCCACTAATCAAGTAGAATTTCGAAAACGTATATCTACCAAATCCAACTATATACTTGAAAAAAATCAACGAGTAGAATCAAAAAGCACACACATGACACAACTAATCATAATCATGGAGAATGTAATTGAAACGTACCCAGGGAGAAGGGGGTAAGTGGAATTTCCCCATTCATTCTTCAAACTGTGAAGATCAGAGTGGCAAATCCCACAATACAAAATCTTGAACCTCACATCCTCATCTCCTGTTACCCTGAAAACATAACCAAAATCACTCAATTTCCAAACAAAACATTTTTTTAAATACATTTCCCAATACAATACAATTTTTTAAGCTCACAACCCCGAACAATCGCTAGAATCATTTGGGTTTTGGCTCATTGGGTTTTTGGGTTTTCCACAAAAAGAAAAACACGTAACCCAAAACATTTTTTTTTTTCTCTGTTCAATTCATTTTTACCTCAAACCCCAAAAACAATCGCCAAAAATAATTTGTTTTGGGTTTTTCAGAAAAAGGAAAAACCAAATCCCACATCCTCATCCCACTAGGCCAACGCCAACCGTTGTCCTAGTGGTGGGTTGGACTAAAGAGTTTGATCCATTCTTATGTTCGAAACCTATTAGTGTTATAAACTTTTTTAGGGCCAGATTATATAGAGTTTTGATCTACTTTAATTGGAGCCGACTGTAGGATTGGTACTAGAATTAATCGAGGGGCGTTAAAGCTAATCCGAACACTAAGTTATACTCCCGTCCCAATTTATTTGTTTACTTTTTGACTTTTAAACTTTTAAGTGTCCCTAAATTTTTTTCCAATATAAATTTAATTTATTAAAATTTCTTTAATGCCCTTTCTCTTTCAAAAAAATAATGCATTGGAGGATGTACACTATCATTTAATGTTAGGAAATTGAGGGGCATTCTTGGAAAAACAAAATTGAAGTCTTAAAAATGGATAACCAAATCGGAACGGAGGGAGTAAAAAATTGGAGAAACCCCAATGAGAAATGCTAACCTTCTTGAGAACTTGAATGGAGAGAGGACTCCAGAAGTGTCTCTGGCCGCCCATCCGAATGCCTTCACTGGGTGCTCTTCTTCCGGCGCCTTCCCCATCTTTTTCTTAGAGAAAGAGAGAGAGTAAAGTAAAGCAGAGAGAGAGAGAGTTCTGGTTTTGTTTCTCTTTCTAGACGGAGGGGGAGAGAACGAGAGACATTGTACACATGGGATTGCGTTGGTATTTATAGAGCAGAGAGCGTTAGGATATTATGGCACGGAATCAATGTGGTGAAGTAGGGGCGACGTAATCGATGAGGTGTGGCTAGATGGGTCTCGATATCCTGGGCGCTGGCTCACGCGAAGAACCAGTGGGGAACCATTCTGGAATCATCTATCAATGGAGTCCGGCTCCTCTCCAATCCATAGGGAATTGGAAGATCCTCAAATTTTAATTTAATGGTCAAGATTACCCTAGTAACTCAAGTCTCAAAGTTCATATGATATTATACGGGCACCCAATTACTCCCCAAATATTTATCAATTACATAAGCGTATGTTTTCCCTCCCCGTTTTTTTTTGAACGGCGAAAAAAATTCATTAATTTTCGAAGTTGTTACAAAAAATTCATTAATTTTTTTAACGGCATCTTCTCTCCTTGTTAAACCTACCTCTGAAAAACTTTTTTTGTAATGCTCATGGGGATTTTTTTTGACCGATATCATATAGCTCATGAGAAATTTTTACTAATATTATTTCAGTAGTTTTTTTTCTTTCAACATGATTTTTTTCACTGATATTATCTTATTATGTAGTTCATGAGAATTTTTTTTTATTTATAGATACTAGTGTATTTCCACATGTGCTTCGCACTGTGTCGTGTGCTCATTGATATAATTGTTCTTGTATATAAGAAAGTTGAAATTAAGATTTAGTTATGAAAATTAGAAAGAAATCGTAAGAGTAAGTAATTTAACGTAAGATAATTTTTACAAAAAAATTGTTTTAGAAGAAATGCAAAAGGAGTTCTTTGATTAACCCTGTGAATCTGAGTGTTATTTGAACTTGCACCTGTTATTAAAGTTACGATATGAAATTTTACTAATGTTTGGAATTTGGTAAATTGGTGTCTGAAATGTGACAACTGGAGAACATTTGGGGAATAATAGGGTGCCCGTAAAATACCATATGAGTTTTGAGGCTCGAGATACTAGAGTAATCCTGACCATTGAATTAGAATTGGAGGATCCTCCAATTTCCTATGGATTGGAGAGGAGCTGGACTCCTATCAATGTGGTTGGTAAGTATGTGATGACTGGTAATTTCAAATATTATATTTCCAATTTATATGCCATCTACTAGGCCAACACCGACACTGATTTTCGAAATAAACTAGGCGAGTTTCAAGTTGCATAACTGGTTATCTATCCAATCAAAATTATATTTCCCCCCTCGAAATTCTTTTTGTATATTTATCTCCTACAATCCCTTTCGATACCACCTTCGTTTCCCCCCCCCCTCCCCCCAAAAAAAAATGTCTAGTCTGCAAAATGATAACTTAATTAAAACAATATGGAGTATCTTTGTAAAAAAAAAAAATGAACTTTTTTTCTCACAAGTTTCTAGATATTAATGAGTTTTTTTTATTTACGGAAAGAAGTTTGAATTAATTTTGACAAAAAGTTACATTATGTTTAAGTTATCCTTTTGTGTACCGGACAATTTTTTCGGGATGGAGGGACTATTTTATGGACTTTTCTAAGATTAAAACCATTTTATGGACTCTTCACTTTGACCCCTTGTATTTTGAGCTAAAATCACTTAGACCCCTTAAACTTCGAAAACCCATATTCACACCCCCTCCTCGCCTCCCTCGGCTTCGTTGGTCTTTGGCCGTTGATCCACCGCCGGTTCCCACACTTGGTGGAATCGGTTAGGCCTAACGGCGAGGTGTGGTCACGAGGCCTTTGGGGGTGTAGATCGCGTAGTCCCAAACCAGCTCATTCCTGGGTGAGTTCGATCCGGCCTAACGGCGTTAGGTGTGACATAGATCTGGGTCTTCCAATGATGGTGGTTTTCGTCCACGGTGGCCTTGCCAGTTGTGGGTTTTTTCGGTGATGGCGGTTTCATCAGGTTTCCGGCGACGTTTGGCTATCTTGCGATGAAGCTCTGTTTTGGATCTGGTGGATTTGGGTCTGTGCTTGTGTAGTGCGCCAGAATTGGAGGTCGGCGGCTGTGTGAAGTGGTGGTTGGGGTTTGGATCTGTTTTAACATTTTTTTTTGCAGGTTTCTTGTCTTATTTTCAAAAACGATCGGGGAAGATGGCGATGTTGATCGGTGATGGTTCCAATCCGGTGTTGGTGAGGTGGATGCAGCCCCCATGGCTGGGATCTCTTGTCGTCTTTGTGTGCCGAAATCCGGGCGGCGGCTATTCGGAGTTCTCAATCGGGGCTGTCAGTTCGTCGAGCTGGATTGCTGCTGCTACTGTTGAAGATCGTGAGGCTGGGGTTTAGTTGGGTTTGTCTGTTGTGGTGGTGGTGGTGGTCTGTTGTCCTATGACTCTGATTGCTTTGCTTCTCATTTTCGTAGGCTGGATCCAGCTGCCGGCCTCTACATCTGTGAGAGGTCGGCTCGGCTTAACGGCAAGGCTGTTTTCCGGTGTTTTGTATGGGGATGGTGGCTGTAGTGGTTAGGGTTTGAGGACTGGTTTGGGTGGGCCGGCCCAGGTTTGGGTCGGGTTTGGGTGTGTGGGTTTTTCATTGTTTATTTTGGGTTGGGTCGGGCTTTATTGTTCTAATTTTCATGGACTCTGTAGATCCTTTGGGTGTTTCGAGCTTTTTGCTCTTGTGGTGTTCATCTAACTTTTTGTTGGATTCACTTTCCCTTTCCCCATTTTTAATAAAATTTCATCTTTGCCGATAACAAAAAAAAAAAAAAACTATCAAGTTAAAGTGCAAACTTGGATGACGTTAAAACTTATGGTAAATGTAACGCTCCGATATTTTAAACGAATATCGAGCCGACATAGCAATTGAATTAAACCACCAAACGAATCTAAGTCCAATCCAACAAATACAACAATCATGAATCCATAATCAATAAACATGATACGTTTCTATGTGAAAGCCAACATAGCAATTGATATTGTGCGAGTAATTTATAATCATATTCCAGTTACACCCTCGTCTTCAGTTGACCGTCAAGTCAACAAACGGATTCCCATGACAACAACTACTTTTCTAAAATGCCAAATTTGACCCTCCATCTTCTAAACGTAAAAAATCTCTCTCTCTCTCTCTCTCCAAAAATGTATAAAAAATTATACGCATAAACATTTTATTGTTTGATCCTAAAATTACGTGCTTTTTCATAGTAAATTATTTTCACGAGACTGATGGAGTACAATATTTCCATCGATATTGACTACACTTGCCCGGTGCTAGTATTGATCAAAACATGGTGCCACAAAAGAGTTCAAGAACAACACAAACAGAGCCACTAGAGGCAATCAAGTACAGTAATATAGTTTTAAACTAAGCATGACTAGAATACATCATTTTGGCCAAAATAGGAAATCAAAGAATAGAGTACATGTAAACACAATCAAGATACAAAAACATATCAAGCTCTTCCCAAGCGAAATGTACAACTAACGGATCACCGACTAATTGCGTTATTATAAAAAAATAGAGAATGTTTCGATACGACAACAGAAGCCAAACAACACACAAACTTAACAAGACATCACACACCATCCAATTCTCCCTTTCACGTGGCCATATCACACCACCAACGTAATTCATATCTCGGAAGAATAACCTAGATCGATTGACTAAGCAGCTTTCAGCGTGTTTCCAATGTCAAGGACGAACCGGTATTTAACATCAGCTTTGGCGAGACGCTTCATGGCTGTGTTCACATAGCCCATTGGAATGACCTCAATTTTTGGAGTAATGTTGTGTTTGCCAGCAAAATCGATCATCTCTTGCGTTTCCTTCATTCCACCACTGCAACTTCCAGCTACCATCTTCCTCCCTGTAATACCCAAGTCCGATAGGACATACTAGTTAAAAAGAAAGAAACGAGAGACACGCCCACATATACAACAAAAATTCAGACAGATTTTAAGACAGAGTTGGCTGTGCTATTTAGACCATGCGAATTTGCGACCTAAATGAAGGAAAAAGGTCCCTCAGACGAGTAAGCTTCAATGTACGACTGCAGTTATAGTGAATTGGAAAAGCTCGATCTTACCCATAATCAAAGGAAAGACCGGTAACTCGAGTGGCTTTTCCGGAGCACCGACCATGATGATCTTTCCATGAGACTTCAGTAGAAACAACAATGGTACCAGCGCATGAACTGCAGATACTGTGTCAATGATTCCATCCAAAGTACCCATTGCAGCCTATAATAACTCAACATGTCAATATGTGTTTAATTTCACTACAAACTTACGAATCTCTATTGTTAATATCACTGATCATAGGTGGAAAGAAGGATATATACCTGCATTTCGTCTTGATTACTGCTCACCAAGAACGAATCGGCACCAAGGTCTTCGATAGCTTCCTGCTTCTTGCTGGGGGAGGTACTTATAACAGTCACCATAGCCCCGAAAGCCTTGGCAAATTTAACAGCCACATGGCCCAACCCGCCTAGCCCCACCACACCCACTTTCGTACCAGGCTTATCAAGCCCGAAATATCTCAGCGCGCTGTAAGTCGTGATCCCAGCACAGAGGAGAGGAGCAGAAGCATCGAGAGGCAGATTGTCAGGAATCCGAACGATGTAGCGCTCATTAGCGACCATGTGATCAGAATAACCTCCGTATGTCTTGGTTCCGTCATGATCCACGGCGTTGTAAGTTAGTATCATTTTGGGACAGTAGTTTTCGAGGTTGTTCTCGCAGCTTTCGCATGTGTGACAGGCTCCAACCATGCCGCCCACCCCGACTCTGTCTCCAACTTTGTACTTCTGTACCTTGCTGCCAACTTCTGTCACCACTCCCACAACCTCATGCCTGCATATACTTAGTATCAATCATGTTCATACTTTTATGCGTTGTTTTTGAACCATTAATTTTATGAATTTTGTGGCTGGTGTTATTAGATTTTTGTGGCAAAATATATAAATCCATATGAATTTTCGGAATAAAAAAGTCTTCGCAGGTCAAATAAAGACGCTGCAAAAGCTACAAAATTTTGTGGTGTTGGTTATGAATTTTTCTGGTGAAAGATACAAATTTTTTTGGTGTTCAATTGCGAGATTTTGTCGTAAGATATATATTTTTGTGGTTCAAAATACGAAAGTGTATATCGTAGGTGTGTACAGTAACCGTCTAACCATGTTTGATCAAACTATACACTCATAATCACAGAGTTTGTATATATATATATATCATTGAAAACGTACCCAGGGAGAAGGGGATAAGTGGAATTTCCCCAGTCATTCTTCACAAAGTGAAGATCAGTGTGGCAAATCCCACAGTACAAAATCTTGAAACTCACATCTTCGTCTTTTGTGAACCTGAAAACGTCGCCGTAATCACTCTCAATTTCAAAGAAGAAACAAAACAGAACAGAACCCAAAACTCATTCGTTGATTTCGACCAATTCATTGTTAGCTGGTAAAAAAAAAATGAAGAATCCGCCCACAGACAAACTCTAACCTTCTGGAGAACTTGAACGGAGACAGGACTCCAGAAGTGTCCCTGGCCGCCCATCCGAACGCCTTCACGGGGTGCTCTTCGTCCTCCGGTGCTTTCGCCATTGTGGGAGAGAGAGAGAGAGATAAATTTGTTTGCTACGCAGAGGGAGGGAGAGAGAGACATTGGAGTCACTGCATGGGATGTCATTACTATATTTAGAGCGTTTGGAAACGTCCTGTGATCTTGTAGCTTGCTTTGATTAATCAAAGTTTTTATATATATAAAGTAGGGCTGCTCGCGGTCCGGTTCGGTTCGGATTTCTAGGAATCCGAGGACCGAACCGCTAGTCACGGTTTTTATAAAATGAAATCCGTGTCCGGACCAAAAGTCCTACGGTTCGGTTTTTACAAAATAAAATCCGATCCGTGACTCGCGGATCGGTTACGGTTTTGTCCACGGATTTTAACAAAAATAAAGCTTAAGCATGTATCCCACACTAAAAGGGAAGAATGTTACATTCAAAATTAAGTTTTTTTTTTTTTTTTGATCCGCCATTCAAAATTAAGTTTAACACCACCAGAAAATACTTGTTACATAAACTATCAAAAACCTATTTTAAAAATCAAATTCAAAAGAATCTAAACACTAGTAGAATTGTATCATTATAGTACATAACATTAAAAAAAATGAAAAAGAAACGAACTAGTGAAACTCAACTAGGGTTACCCGTTATTTATATGAAAACACTATAATTTACTCCTTATATTTTATGTACATCTACATTATATCCCATTATTAAGATAAAATACTAAAATTGGTAGAAAAAAGTGTTAACATTACTAATAATTTATTATATAAATACACATATATATTTATATAAAATAAATATCTCACGGTTCGGTTCGGTTAATCCACGGTTTTGTAATGAAAATCCGTGGACCGAACCGCGAGTCACGGTTTTCTAATTTTTTAATCCGTGTCCGGACCATTAATCCACGGACAAAATCCAAAAGGTACGGATCGATTCGATCCGGACCGGTTTCACGGTTCACCGGATTTTTTGAGCAGCCCTAATATAAAGTAACTAAAAAGAATGTGGGGGGTGGGGCAGACGTAATCCATGAGGTGTCGGGAGTAGGGGTTCCCAATTCTCTGGGTGCTGGCTCACAGGAAGCGTGAGTAGAGACCGTTGTGTAATTTGTAGTATTTTTTTTTCCTCATCTTAAAAAAAAATTGTATTTTCTCCAAACTCATTGTTTCTTTGAGATTTTTTTTTACATTTTTTACGATTTGATACTTTTATTTCGTGAAAACTTGTGGAAAAAAATTTGTGCAAAGAAACAACTGGCTCGTGTATCAATCGACATGTGAACAAATCACGTTTTGTTTTACAGAATCAAATAAGGCCTCGTTTCGTTAAGATTCTTATTGTTTAAGTACTTATTTCCTGCTTTACAAGAAAAGTCATTCTCTCATAATGCATCACCTTTAATTTAAAAAATAAGTACTTATTTAACAAATAAAATTTTATTTTAGTTGGTGGAACACACCCTAATGGCATAAGTTTAAGTTTAAATTGTTCAGTTTATAAAACAAAAAAATAGGAATTCCAGAGAGTTTAGACTAATTTAATTTATTTTTTTAGTTAGTGATTCGTTCTTCGTTTCAGTGATTCTTTTTGTAGTTTTTCATAACAATATCTATTTTTTTTTTTTGTAGATTTATTCTTTAGTCGTTCAGAAATTAGTCTATGCTACTGATGACCAATTAGTTGCTCTTAGATTTCTTCATAATCCTTTTGGAATTCCGAGGCACGTGCGAAGAAAATGAGAGAAGTAGCTTTATTTTTTAATCAGGGAAATACTTCATCCAAGAACGGCATCCAGCAATTACAAATGAAATTACATTCGAAAAGCATCTCCGAAATAAAGCAACAAAAGGAGAATTTTCTTTCGTATCTAGACATGAGTCTCATACTCTTAAATTATTGTAAAGATCCGACCCGCCTGACCATGAATTTCCTTTCGACTCAAACACTTGGACCGAAAAAATATACCTAAGAAGGTACCATGTAGTCCTAGGAGGGTATTAATATACCACATGAGGCTTTAACTCCCAACCAATGTGCAACAAAACGCTCTCAAACTCCCAAATCCGGGGAATTATAATCTTCCTCCCTTAGGAATGCAACGTCCTCGTTGCATAGTCCTAGCAACCTCCCCTGGTGTATGTGGTGGCAGAGGGCATCCTACCCACCCACTTGGACCAGGGCGGGGCTCTGATACAATTTGTAACGACCCAATCTGGCTGACCATGGACATCTTTTCAGCCTAAACACTTGGCCTAAAATGATATACCTAAAAATGTACTATGTATCCTTAGGTGGGTGTTAATATACCACATGAGACTTTACCTCCCAAACAATGTGGGACTAAACGCTCTCAAATCCCCAAATTTGGGGTATTACAATCATACTGTGAAAACAGACTGGACTGAATTTAGCAATAGTGTAAGTCAAAGATCAAAAGAAAAAACCTAAGAAAGAAAACTATGAATAATGAAACCCACGAGACTGTGAGTAGCCAAAGAACAAGCAAATCAGGTAACCATTGTGAAATAAGGAGAGAAGAAAGATAGAATTGAAAGGAAGAGAGGAAAAATGTTGAGTGGCAGTGGTGTTAAATTCAAGGTGCTTGAATGGGTGATTTGGTCTTTTAGCCATAAGTTTTTAACGTCATCCACGTTTACACTTTAACTTGATTGTTGACTGTTGAGGGGTGTGAATATGGATTTTTGAAGTTCAAGGGGTCTAACTGATTTAAGCTCAAAGTACAAGGGGTCAAAGTTTAGAGTCCATAAAATGGTTTTAATTAGGGGTGTACACGGTCCGGATTGGTCCGGTTCTCTAGAAAACCAGTAACCGGACCATTTTCAAACGGTTCTAGAAAATTGGGAACTAGAACCTAACCAATATATGCATGGAACCTAACCAGAACCAAACCGCAAGACCGGTCCGGTTTTGGTTCGGTTCCGGTTTTATCCAATAAGCATCCAAACACTTATTCACAAAATATGAACTTATAAAATTAAAGAAATAGGAAGATAATCTGCTGGAATAGTAAAGGAAGGAAGAAAATAAAAGTTTTCCTAACAAATGAGATTTCATCTTTAAATAAATTAAGTTTAGCAAGGAAAAGATTAACCTACCAAATTCAAATACATATTTAATTACACACACATATGTTTTTCTATATTTATCTTAGTTTTAAATGGTCCGGTTCGGTTCTAACCACGGTTCATTAATTGAGAACCAGTAACCAAACCAAAATTAACGGTTCTTACTTTTTTGGAACCATAACCTAACTGTAGAACTGCAGAACCAGACCAAATAGGACGGTTCGGCCCGGATCGGACCGGTTTTCTAGTTTGGACGATTTTCTTGAACACCCCTATTAATCCTAGAAAAGTCCATAAAATAGTCCCTCCATCCCGAAAAAATTGTCTGTTGCACAAAAGGATAACTTAAAAAAAATGAAACTTTTTGTCAAAATTAATTCAAACTTCTTTCCGTACGTAAAAAAACTCATTAATATCTAGTAACTTGTGAGAAAAAAAGTTCAATTTTTTTTTACAAAGATACTCCACATCGTTTTAATTAAATTATCGTTTGCGGACTAGACAATTTTTTTTTTGGGACGGAGGTGGTATCGAAAGGGATTGTAGGAGATAAATATAGAAAAACAATTTCGAGGGAGAAATATATTTTTGATTGGATAGATAACTAGTTATGCAACTTGAAACTCGCCTAGTTTTTTAGATGGCATATATATTGGAAATATAATATTTGAAATTATCAGTCATCACATACTTACCAACCACATTACTCATTATTGAATTATGAAAAAAGAATTAGGGGATGGTGCTGTAAAATGGTGTGCTACGCACCTCCGAGCCGTCGGATGTCTCGAATCTCATCTCGACAATGAATGACTCTCGATTGTTAGTTGCCGAGATGAGATCCGAGCCGTCAGAAGCACGATCCGACGACTCGGAGGTGCGCGTGTAGAGAATTCTACGCTGCTTGTTGTCATAAAACTAATCATGCTTAATTTGGAATTTCTTATTAGGATCTTTTCCACTAGCTCAAAAGTACAAACAAAGTACTACTAGTAATACGGAGTATTTCTTTTTCCAAAGTCAAACTATTCATTTGTACGAATATCAAACTAAATCGTACGAGTGATTAAAAACACACAGTAACAAGGCCCAAGATACTGTAAAACGGTGACATGATGACATCATGTGACATGCTGATGTGGAGTCGCTAATTCGTTCATATTTGATGGTGATTGGGTGGCTAGGTCGGGTTCGGGCTCGCCTCAAACATACGCAACGAAACATGGATGAATTGCTTACAACATGCCAGCTGTTGGTACAGAGGTAACTGATGCTGTCATTCATTTCTTTAATTCTGGTGTTTTGCTAAGGGATGTTAATGCTACTGCGCTCACTCTTATCCCTAAAAACAATTGCCCCCAATCTATGAAGGATTATAGACCTATTGCATGTTGCAACGTGATTTACAAAACTATTACTAAGGTCTTGGCAACCAGATTGCAACCTATCCTTCCCCTTATTATTAACAAAGCCCAAACAGCTTTTGTTAAGGGTAGGTGTATTTCTGATAATATTTTATTGATGCAAGAGCTGGTTTGAAATTATCAGAAGGATTCTGGTATTGCTAAGTGTGCTATCAAGATTGATCTCATGAAGACATATGACTCTGTGGATTGGGATTTCCTATTTGAGGTAATGACAGCTATGAACTTCCCAACTCAGTTTATTGGTTGGGTGAGAACTTGCATTTCTTCTGCCATGTTTTCTGTTGTTATTAATGGTGAATTGGAGGGTTTCTTTAAAGGGGAAAAGGGTCTCAGACAAGGGGATCCTATCTCCCCCTACTTATTTCTTTTGATTATGGAAGGCTTGTACTCTATTCTTCAAAAGAAGATCACTGAAGGGCAATTTACTTATCACCCTAGATGTGCCTCTCTGTCTATATCCTACCTGGCTTTTGCTGATGATTTGTTCTTACTTTCTGGAGCTAACTGTCCCTCTGTAGTGATTCTTAAGGATACCTTGGATGAGTTCTATCATTCATCTGGGTTGAAACCAAATCTCCAGAAAAGTCAGTTTTTCTTCTCAGGGGTGGATATCACAACTAAAGCTGTCATCCTTAATCTCCTCCCCATTCCGGAAGACCAGTTACCAGTTAAATATTTGGGCGTTCCACTTATTTCCACTAGACTCAGATATGAAGACTGTGTTCAGTTGAAGGAAAGGACACAACAAAGGATTGCTAGTTGGTCAAATAGAGTTTTGTCATATGGAGGTCGTGCTCTTCTCATTCAATCAGTTCTCTTTAATATGCAGACTTATTGGTGTTCTTTGTTTATTCTACCCCAAAATTTTTTAAAGGAAATAGAATCTATGTTAGGGGCTTTTTTGTGGTCTGGGGTTACTCTTAGAAGAGCTGGTGCAAAAGTTAAATGGCTAGAAGTTTGCACCCCTAAGGCAGAAGGAGGTTTAGGCTTAAAGTCTCTTAAGGAGTGGAACAGAACTACTATACTACGCCATTTGTGGGCCATCTGTAGCAAGCAGGATACACTATGGGTGAAGTGGATACATAGTTATTTTATAAAAGACCAGAATTTTTGGGGGATGAAAATGCCTCAAGATTGCTCCTGGACTATGAGAAAGTTGTTAAGATTGCGAGTGCTGGGCCAACCTTTTGTGAAGCATATCATTGGTAATGGGGAAAGCACTTCTTTTTGGTTTGATAACTGGCATCCTTGGGGTCCCCTTTACAAGCTGCTAGATGGAAGATCTTCTTCTCTCCTTGGGCGAGCTATTTTGGCTAAGGTTAGTTCAATTATTTTAAATGGCGAATGGCACTGGCACCGTCCTAGGAATTCTCTGATCCAACGTATTCAGAATGCTATTCCTCCTACCTTACTGCCCCAAGCTGCCACAGAGGATACCATTGTTTGGACAGTTTCTCCGACTGGGCAATATACTACTAAACATACATGGGAAGTTGTTCGGCATCATGGATTGAAAGTTCCTTGGGCTTCCCTTGTTTGGTTTTCTTTGAACGTCCCTAAATGAGCAGTTATTTTATGGTTGACCTGTTTGAGAAGGCTATCTACTAAGGAAAGGCTACGCAAGTGAGGTGTGGATGTGGATCCAAAGTGTATGCTATGTTCTCTTACTGATGAAACCCTTCAACATCTATTTTTTGACTGCCCCTACTCGAGAATCATATGGGAGCAGCTCTTGGCTAGATTTTCAGTGCATAGAAGGGCTGAATCTTGGGATACTGAGTTGAGTTGGGCTCTTATGAATTGCAGGGGGAAAAGCTTTAGAACCATGTTGCTTAGACTTGCTTTGGCGGCTGGCGTTTATCACATATGGCTAGAAAGGAATGCCAGGATCTTTGGTGGGAAGGCTAACAGTCCTGCCGCAGTGCTTTCCAACCTTGAAGACAATATCAGATTACGACTTTGTTCATGGAGATGCATTACTAATACTGTGGAGAACCAAAGACTAGTGGATCAATGGAATCTCTCACATAGAATTTTTGGGGCTACTCATACCTAGAGTTTTGTTTTGTTACATGTAGTGTGTTATAGGTTCAGTTGTATATCTTCTGATTTGATGGGTTTATACCATTTGTTTTTGGCTTGATTGGTTATAAACGATCCATTTACCAAAAACAAAAAAAAATGCCAGCTGTTGTATATTCCCTGCGTCTTAGGCCCTCAAGTGTTTAGGCTTTGTTTCTCATTTGGATGTAATTTTCAATCTTTGGTTAGAATCCCATTTCTCTATTAATAAAATGTTACTTTTGCCGATAATTTTTTTAAAAAAAAGATGCCAGCTATGACACGTGGTATCATTGTTCCACAAAATATTTGCTCGAATAGCATATATTAGGTGTTGTTGGAGCCAAATAGTACAAAATTTCAAATATAATATATGGTTTTCTCCAATTTTACCCTAAACATAATACTAGAATTTCTACTTGAATTTCACTGTTAAAGAAGCAAAAACTTATGTCACAAGTTTTGCAAAATAGTAAAAACTTACGTACAAGTTTTGATTTTATGGTTTGTTAGGATCGTCACACACACGTACACGATTTACTAGTATAAGAACGGTAAAGAAATCAACACAGCAATATATGTGGTTCCCCAAAATTGGGTACGTCTACGGTAGGGGTGTCAAACGGGCCGTGCCGACACGACACGACACGGGCACGACACGGTTAAATATGGCACGGCACGGGCACGGTCGTGCCTTGGCACGGCACGAAACGACACGGTCTTAGTGAGCACGTGGACGGGCACAGGCACGGTCTTGGCCGGGCACGGCACAACACGACACGGTTTTAGTGGGCACGCGGACTGGCACGGGGCACGGAAGTGGGCGGGCACGGCACGGAAGTTGGCCTGGCACGACACGACACGGTTTAGCCAGGCACGGGGACGACACGGTAGTTGAACGGGCACGACACGGTTTTGGCACGACATGGACACGGCACGACACGGTTCTAGCCGAGCACGACACGGGTTGACAGGCACGACACAAGGTACGGCCGTACGGGAAAAAAGTTATTAAATAATTTGACTTGTGACTCATAAATATAACGTGATTAATTAACAATAATTTTAATTACAAAACAAGGCATTTTTGTTTCATTATTTATAAAAAAAATAAGCTTTTAAATTGGAACAACTAACAATAAATAAGAAAAAAAAAACTAATTTTAAAGAAAAAAAACCTCCATGTGATTCAAACCCAAGTCCTATGGAACTTGTCACACATCAAAAACCACCAAGGCTATTAGTCATGTTATGTTTTTGCACGAATTACAAATAAGATGCAAAATTGGTTTTAAAAAAATAATCTATATGGGGTTCGAACTTAAATCTTTGGGGACTTAACACACATCTCAAACCACCAAGGCCAACTATCTTGTTGTGCTTGTAATTGGACAACTAATATATATTATATAATTCTATTCTTTAAAAACGGGTCTCTTGTACGTTAGCCACATAATTGCAACACAATTATGACGATCTATACCGTTCATTTTGTTGTTCTAGATGTTTTAATCGCTCTTGCAAATTTTCGGGTCTATCGGGTTTTGGAAGCCCTTTCATCGGGACGTAGATTCATTAATAGGAGATTTTTGTTATGTGCGATTAAGTATATGCTATGTGCGATTAAGTATATAACGATAACCAATTTATTTATTTTTTTGCATGAATGATATAACCACTCCCACATAAAAGGTAGATGGTTCCGATTTTCAAAAAACAGCTCGGATGACCCTCAAGTGGTGCATTATAGGACTTTAACGCCTTTGGAAGCACCGAATGTGTTCCGATCACGTGGTTTTCGACATCTGATTGTCACCTATTTATGGGAGAATGATAAATTTGATAAGATCTTAAATCGTAACGGTTTAGATCGAACATTCGAAAAAATGAGTCTGCAGCTACCTTTCAAATCTATACATATAACTTATTTGGTTCTAAATCAATGTATTCCGCTATAGTCCAATGTACGCTAGCCACGCGATTGCGACACAATTATGACGATCCATACCGTTCATTTTGTTGTTCATAGTGTTTTAAATACTCTCGCAAATTTTCGGGTCAATCGGGTTTTGAAAGCCCTTTCATCGGGATATAGATTAATTAATAGAAATTTTTTGTTATGTGCGATCAAGTACATAACGATAACCAATTTACTTCATTTTTTGCACAAATTATATAATCTCTCTCACATAAAAGATAGACGGTTTCGATTTTCAAAAACCAGCTCGGGTAGCCCTCGAGTGATGCATTATAAGACTTGAAGAGAACTTTCCGTTATTTAGTGCATATAGATTGTGGTGTGACTTATGCACATGATCACAACTTGGCCAAGTATATATACAAAGAGATGAGATCGGCAGTTGCACCCGGCAGGCCCTAGCGTCTTCTCTTTCTCTCTCTCTCTCAAACGAAACCCAGACTCCTTAGAATTAGAAGCAAATGGGTACTGTCCTATTTTTAATACATGACTCCATCACAGCACATCACAGCATTCTTTTATGGTTCTTAAGTGTTCAAAGGAATACCGTCCGTAAGAGACCAAAAACAAGAACAAAGCAATTTTGTTGTGCGTACCATACAAAACGGGCACGACACGATTGAAAAATGGCACGATACGACACGATCAAGTAAACAGGCCGACACGGCACGACACAATTAAAAAATGGGCCAACATGGCACGACACAATTTAAGTAAATGGGCCCGGCCCGACACGACACGATTGAAAAACGGCATGACAAGACACGATTAAAAAATGGGCCGGCACGACATGACACAATTTAAGTAAATGGGCCCGGCCCGGCCCGGCACGACACGATTGAAAAATGGCACGGCACGACACGATTGGCTATGGCACGACACGGCACGACACGATTTAAGTAAACAGGCACAACACGGCACGGTACGAAGCACGGTTGGCACGGAAGTTGAATGGCACGGCACGGCACGGCACGACACACACGTTTGACACCTCTAGTCTACGGGAGCGAGAACGGCTACTGTTCTTTATTATCACAGTTATGAAATAGGATTTAGAACATAGAGTATTTATACCGACTCTATTCTAACCCTAACTTAGTATTTGGTCTGAATTCTAAAAATACCCTTGTACGATATCTAGCTTTCTTTCTAGAAGTCTCCGGCAACTATCCTTCTTTCTAGAACTTCTTAGTATCTCTTCATATTAAACATATGAGCCATAATTCCAACATAGTTCAACATACTTTTTTCACATAGGCGTCAATGTTTTAACTTCAAACATTGTTGCTTTTATCATTTTTGGATTAATTAACGAGGGGAGAGAGATCAAATTCACCCGTAGAGGAATGTATGCTTTTCAATTGTGAATATTTCACATTTCTCATTTTATATTCGCACAATTTATTGTCCTCGTGACCGTAAATTTTCAATATTTTCATTTTAATTTTCGACTATCTTACACATGACAGAATAATTACTAAATTGAGATTAATAAAGGGGAATGATTTTGCCACTCCATTTTTTGTTAACGCCACTCCCCTGCAAGTGTATTTTTGGTGGCAAAATCAACAGCCTTAATAAATACTCCCTCCGTCACTTTTTAAGTGTACTGTTTCGTAATTCCAACTTATTAAAAATATATCATCATTACACCTTTCACATCAACTTTTATCTCCACTTTCCCTTCTTATCCTCTATCATCATTACATTTTTACTCACTAACTTTTCAAAATGGACTCTACTTTTATGGACAAAATAGAAAATTTACCAACTTTAACCCATTAACTTTACAAAATGGACACTTATTAAGGGACAACCCAAAATAGAATACTGGACTATAAAAAAGGGACGGAGGGAGTATAGAAAAAGACCAGATGTATTGTACTTAAAAGTTAAGACTGCACAACGCAATTACCGTGCTTTTGTTAAAAAAAAAAAAACACGTTCATGCCAAGAAAATACTCCAACAAAAACAGTAAAGCAAGCCAACTAGCCAACAAACAAATCAAAGCACAACAAAAACAGAGAGAGAGAGAGAGAGAGAGAGAGAGAGCAAATACAAATACATTCTTCTCATTAATAAAAACATAGATTAAGGAGAACACCGCAGCACAGCACAGCCCTTACCCTACTAGTTCATTCATCCGAAATAGTACACCAACAAGGGTATAAATGTTTCAACACCAACAACAGAAGCCCAAACAACACAAAAAGACCATGTCACGCCAACAACGAAACGTAATTTTGGCAGCATAACCAAGGACTTCGACTAAGGAGCTTTAAGTGTGTTTCCAACGTCTAGGACAAATCGGTATTTAACATCAGCTTTTGCGAGACGTTCCATAGCTGTGTTCACGTAGTCCATTGGAATGACCTCAATTTGGGGAATTATGTTATGCTTTCCTGCAAAATCGATCATCTCTTGCGTCTCCTTCATACCACCAATGCCACTTCCAGCGATTGTCTTCCTCCCTGTAAAACCCAATTGAATATAACATACGATTTAAATAGCTGAAACGAGGGGGACACACACGAACCCAGAGCGAGCTATGCTATTTAAACCATGCAAATATTTTTCTACGTCGTATCGTATCTAAGAGAGTTAAATCATTGTGTCTCATAATCTTGGTCATTATATGACACCTCAACTAACTAAGCGATCAAAGTAAAAATTGCATACAAACTGAAATTGGAAGGCATTAATTTCCTTCCCCTGCATTGCCCTTTTGTGTCCCCAGTCATAGCTATTAACCTATTAGTAAAGGAGAGTATTTTTGAAGAATTAAAACCTTTGTACTTCGAAATTCAAAAAGGACATCCAAAATAGAATGATGGACGAACAATTTGGGACGGAGGGAGTAAAACGCAAGCCCAAGTAGAAAAAGTGGTTCACAGCTACTCTCTCAACCTAAGTGAAGGAAATGAAGTCCCACAATAGGTAAGCCTAAATCTATGAATACACTTATAGCAAAAAAGCCAAAATGGAAATGCTTACCAACAATCAAAGGAAAAACCGGTAACTCGAGGGGCTTATCTGGAGCACCAACCATGATGATCTTTCCATGAGACTTCAATAGAAACAACAATGGAACCAACGCATGAACTGCAGATACCGTGTCAATGATTCCATCCAAAGTGCCTATAGCAGCCTATAATAACTCGACATGTCAATACGTTACAACAACAAACTTAAAAATCTCTATAGTGAATATCACTCATAGGTGGGGGAAAAAAAGACACCTGCATTTCGTCTGGATTACTGCTGACCAAGAACGAATCGGCACCAAGTACTTCAATAGCTTCCTGTTTCTTGCTCGGGGAAGTACTGATAACGGTCACTACAGCCCCGAAAGCCTTGGCAAATTTAACAGCCACATGGCCCAACCCACCTAGACCCACCACACCCACTTTCATACCAGGCTTATCAAGCCCAAAATATCTCAGAGGGCTGTAAGTCGTGATCCCAGCACAGAGGAGGGGACCAGCAGCATCAAGAGGCAGATTGTCAGGAATCCGAACGATATAGCGCTCATTAGCGACCATGTGATCAGAATAACCTCCGTATGTCTTGGTTCCATCATAATCCACGGCATTGTAAGTTAGTATCATTTTGGGACAATAGTTTTCGAGGTTGTTCTCACAGCTTTCACATGTGTGACAGGCTCCAACCATGCAACCCACCCCGACTCTGTCTCCAACTTTGTACTTTTGTACCTTGCTGCCAACTTCTGTCACCACTCCCACAAGCTCATGCCTGCATGTATCAAGTTTCGCACATTTATCTATCGTAGCTAGTTAAGAGGTTCAATTCAAATTATGTTCCCAGGGGTAACTAGGTAACTAAATGAGAAGGAACAAAAAATCAATGGCAGTATTGTGGACATGCAATGCGAGAGATATCAAATAAGTTTATTACGTTTGCAATATCTCAGTACCAAAAAAAAGAAAAAAAGTTGAAAGAAGGATATTGCAGTTATGAAAGCTCCACCAGATAATGATATGCTGATAAAAAATAAAACAGGCTTAAATCCTGGCATAAAAAAAAAAACCTTGTTTTCTGACTTCTTGTATCGGTATGTATTCACTTTTCTTCGGCCAATTAGAAGTGGTGGTATCACATCTCAACTCAGATGCACCAAGTTACCAACATACCTGTTTCTTGTCTCACAACTCTTACTTCCAAGTTCCAACTGTATTATACAAGGGAAGGAAATTTCCAGCAATAACAACTCGATTTGATTTTGTTTTTACCTATTACTTCTATCGTTAAATGATAGAGTACCCTTATCTCCCAGTCTAAAAGAACCATCAACACATCATGCCGATTTCCATAAGCAAGCGGTATCTTGCCCAAGTAGTGTTAGAATCAATTCCTCTTTCTGGGAGTAGTTAACCGAGCAGTAACAAAAAATCGAATAATGTTCACAGAAAAATTGGGGTTGGGTTGGTTGTTATTCATACGAGTTGCACATACATTTGTCGATAGTGTATTGCGTAATTCATGGGAATCCAGTGAGTGAGTGAAACACAGGGCGGAAATTTGTGCGCAAGACTGAGAGGATACATATATGAGAGAAACCTTTGGGTTTGCAATTTCTGATTTACGAGTCACTAGCAGTGTTCTAAGTCGAGTAAAGATTCCCACCACAACATTTTCTCGGTTCATAGACTTCTCCATACGAGGCAACAACCGCTAATTTATCCATAAATATCCGGTCTAACTATAAGCAAACAAGAATCCAAGCACAAACCACTAATCAAATAAAATTTAGCATCATATAATCACAATCATGTAGTAATGCAACGTAGCGTTCCCAGGGAGAAGAGGATAAGTGGAATTTTCCCATTCATTCGTGACAGAAATATATGAGCAGGGTTTGTAAACTCTGTTTGCTCAAAACTTCAAATCACTGGCAGTGTTCTAAACCGATTAAGATTGCCACCACACCATTTTCTAGGTTCATAGACTTCTCCATACGAGCTTCGGATAAAAATTGTAAGAATCTACATCGACATGGACTTAAAATTCATTTTCCCTTAACCATAGGGAAAATGACGGCCCAAGATGTGTTTTGATAATTAATACCCGCCAATGACAGGCTGAGAATATTTGTTAATGCTGAAAATGTCCTTGGCGGGTATTAATTATCAAAACACGTCCTAGGCCGTCATTTTCCCTTAACTATAAGGCATAATGATAAAGAAAAAGAAGAAGCCAGGAAGTCATTGGTTTAAGTCGAAGGAGCGTCATCGTGATCGGGGAGGGATTGGTTGAGCCCGGAGTGCCCCCATAGATTTGGTTACACAATGCCACTCCCTGCGACCGCTCTAAAAACAGACTTGCGAGTACGATGTCGAATGCCATAAAAGACTTAATTGAAGCCATCCTAAGGCCATCCACAGTGGTATAAGCAAAAAATGATAACCAAAAGTTGATACATCAGCTTTTGATTATTCGTTTAAGAGGTTGCTAAGCTTAACAATGTTGAGGTTCACAATGGTCACTTCTAGTCCATAACCAAAATAAGAGGTCTATTACAATTTCTCTCTCTCTCTCTCTCTCTCCATTCACTTCCCTCCATTTAAGTTTTTTTTGGGCAAAAATATATCAATTTCCTCTCTTTATTTTTGGGAAAAAATTGGTGACTTCCTTCCCTCTGGCCTATTATGAAATTTTTTTGGGGGGAAAATAGAAACAAGAAAGAAGAGTGAAATACTTTAATCCTACGTAATCCCACCTCCCCCTAGATTATTTAGTACCCTGTACCCCCATATAGGGATAAAATTAATCCTGGGATTACTAATCCCGACAGTCATTTCGGGAACCAAACGTGAAATAATTCAGGATTAGGTACATTTAGTCCTATCTCAGACAGTTAATCCACGAATCAAACAAGGCCACAGGGTATAATCAAAATGCACAAACAACTAATCAAATAGTCATGGAGAATATAATTGAAACCTTACCCAGGGAGAATGGGGTAAGTGGAATTTCCCCATTCATTCTTCACACAGTGAAGATCAGAGTGGCAAATCCCACAATACAAAATCTTGAACCTCACATCCTCATCTCCTGTCACCCTGAAACAGAAGTACGAAAACCCAGTAAAGAAAAACCCGAAAAGGAAAAGGTAAAATGCTAAACTTAGCTCAAAGTATGGTTGATAATAGGTAAAAATTGCATGTATTAATATACTCGCTTTGTCCCCATCAACGGTCTCTCATTCTATTCTAATCGAATAAAAAATTAGTTATATTTCTAAATCGGTAATAAATTTTATAGTAATATGGATCTTGATAGTGCTCAATTAGTCCTATTTAGTATTTGCTCATTATCCATTGCCTACTGAGCAGAGCAGAGGTTAGCAAGAATCAAAGGAAAAACCCAAAACTCATTTATCAATTTCAGCTCCCAAAGAAAAAACACAACAAAACGACCCCAAATTCATTTTTTTCTCAGTTGAATGCAGTTTTAGCAAGCTTAAAGCCCAAGACAGGGAGAATCCCAGACAACGAAATTCAAACCTTCTGGAGAAGTTGAAAGGAGAGAGGACTCCAGAGCTGTCTCTGGCCGCCCATCCGAACGCCTTCACCGGGTGCTCTTCTTCCGGCGCTTTTCCCATCTTTTGATTCTTTTTCTAGAGAGAGAGAGAGAGAGAGAGAGAAGGAAGAAGAAGAAGATGAAGGAAAAAGAGTAAAGTAAGAGAGAGTGTGTGCAGAGAGAGAGAGAGAGAGAGAGAGAGAGTGTGTGTGTGCAGGTTTTGTTTGAGGGAGAGAGAGAGGGATTGCGATGCTATTTATGGAGGCTCAGGATATTATGGGACGCAACTGTGTGTGGTGGGTAAGAAATTTATGAGTGTGGTGGGTATCACATGGTGTCCGCTCGGCACATTCGAATTGTCCAATGTAATTTTAGATAGCTTGGATTTGGAAAGAGAAAAATGAGAGAGAAAAAGGGGGTGAGAGGAGAGAGAAAGTTTTAATCTGAACCATAGAAAAGTGCATCGAACAGCTTAAAAGTGCTGAGTAGCACCACGTATACCCGCTCGGCATTGAAAAATTTCTCGCGCGGTGGGGAAGGGGTGGTAGAGGTGACGTAATCGATGAGGAATGGGGAGATGGGTTGCCGATTCCCTGGGTGCTGGCTCACAGGAAGCATGAGTAGAGACCATTCTGGAATCATTTGCCACCTTTGATTAAAAAAAAGTTCTTCCCGTCAAATTAAAGATCTCAATTTAGGCTGGGTTTGGCTTAACAAGTTAAAATGACTTATTTTTGTTTTAATTCAAATTTTTTTTCGTATCTGTTAATTTTGAATCAAATTTTTGTGACTTATTGATTTATCTCATCGAGAGGAGTCGAAAAAGAAAAAAATTTGATCGAAATTCATAATTTTTTTGAAAAGACAAAAATAA
This sequence comes from Rhododendron henanense subsp. lingbaoense, assembly GCA_020567845.1. Classification (NCBI taxonomy): domain Eukaryota; kingdom Viridiplantae; phylum Streptophyta; class Magnoliopsida; order Ericales; family Ericaceae; genus Rhododendron; species Rhododendron henanense. The sequence continues at coordinate 38,558,933 of CM036321.1, forward strand.
GTTAAAAATTCGTCTCTCTCTCATGTGCAGAACCCACCACTGCCGTCATTCCCTTTCTCACAGTAGAAAAAATCGAATTGAAAAAACAGGTTTTGAAATAAAGTTTTTTTTTTTTAAAAGAACAGTTTTTGAATTTTTTTTTTTAAAAGAACAGTTTTTGAAAAAAAAAAGTTTTAATAAAAAAACTATTTTGAAATAAACTGCAGTTTTGGGAAAAACAGTTTTAATAACAGTTTTTCACACCAAAAAAAAAAAAAACAGTTTTGAAAAAAACAGTTTTTGCGAAAAAAAAATAAGTTAAAAGTATTTTTCGTAGAAATATGTTGAAAATAGAAGAGAGAGAAGGTTTTTGTGTAATGATGGTGTCTTTGATTTAGGAAATGTGGGGATAACTAAATTTTGACTATTGGCAAAAGATTGCTAGTTTTGATTATCTAAGGGCCAAAATTTGATGAGTTGCTAAGTTTGGTTATCCAATGTGAACTCTTTTTTGAACAAATGTTGCCAACCTTAACAACTTTTTGGTTTTGATTATATCACTGTGGATGCTCTAAGAATAACACAAATAGAGTCCCTAGTCCAGCAGTGCATGCAGTTCTAAAGTAAGAATGACTGGACCATATCACTTAGGCCAAGATAGAAAATCATAGAATAGAGTAAATTCAAACACATCAAGCTCTAGTGAATGGTACAACTGTTTGAACCACCTACTAGTTGACTGATTCTCGACAACAACCATAACAATAACTGAACCCATCTAACTCCCGATCATTTCAAATTGAAGAAAATGTTTTTTTGAAGTCAAACAACAAAAAACTTAAAAAGACCTCGGACCATCAGATTCTCCCTTTTACATGACCATGCCACCACCACCTCCAAACTAATATTTTGGAAGCATAACCTAGGACTAAAGACTAGGCAGCTTTCAGTGTGTTTCCAACGTCAAGGACGAACCGATATTTAACATCACCTTTTGCGAGACGCTCCATAGCAGTGTTCACATAGTCCAGTGGAATGACCTCAATTTCTAGCGTTATGTTGTGTTTTCCAGCAAAATCGATCATCTCTTGCGTCTCCTTCATACCACCAATGCCACTTCCAGCTATTATCTTCCTCCCTGTAATGCCCAGGTCCAATATGGCATAGGATTGAAATAGCAGATATGAGAGACACACAATAATGCAGATAAGCTTGAACATAGAGTGGGCTATGCGATTTGAACATTGCGACTTTTGCAATGCTTTTTCTACTTTGTTTCTAATTAAGAGAGTTACACTTGCTCCCTTCGTCACATAATCTTGTTCATTCCCTTTATCTACATTGCCCTTTGCAGTTTATATAGCTACCATGTGTATCAGGTTATAGTTATTATTAAAGGGTTTGGAGAAATAAAAAGCTTTATACTCGGAATTTTCAAAAGGACCAAAAAATTAGAACATCGAAATCAGAAGATGGATGAATAATTTGGTAGGAAGGAATAAAACACAAGCATGAGTAGGAAGGTGGTTCGTAGAATCACAGCTAATCTCTTTCACCATTTTTTTGCTAATGAAAAGGGTGGGCTGGATTGAACCAACGTAGCACCGCTTGATCACATGGGGAACCCACCCAAACCACAATGTTCGGACTTAAGCCATAGTTGACCTGGCTGGGGAGGAAATATTGACCCGTCACCATGTTGCGGGTCCCCACTGATGTGCAAGTTAAATTGGATCCTTCTATCCCAACCATTTGGCCCCAAGTATTTAACTAAAGACCGGTGGGAGAGGAGCAACCTCATATTAGCTGCTCCAACCACTTGAACTACCTCCTCGGTACGTGGTAACTAGCTTGTTAGGACCATGGGCCACGGTCTCTCTGTGTTGGCAAATTCCAAGACAAAACTCACATTTTTTTGTATCCCTATTTATCAAGTTGCATTTTCTTTTATTTTATTTCTAGAGTGTCTATTTAGGAAGTGGAAGGAAATCAATTTTGTATAATTGAGAATGAGTAAATCGAGCAAATTTGGACCGGATTGATCGGGGTATCAATTAGAGATCAATCAAGGACTCCTGTCTAAATTGTTGGCTGCTATAGGGCAAGACTAATTGGCTATTATAAATAGCATCCTTTAGTTGGCAGCTAGGTCACGGATGAATTAAGGCAGAAAACCATATGCTTTAAAGATTAAATAATGAGAGAACGGAGCAGCCGAAAAGTGGACGTGGGTTTGAAGTTCAAATAATCAGATGGTTTTTTGCTTTGAATCTTGGAGTACAATGGGATCGATGGATCATTGAGTGTACAAGACATCTTCAAGAGGTTTCAACATCTTCTTCAACTTATTTGAGAAAAGCCCTAAGGAGGATTCCTAGGCAAGTTCAAGTCCTTCGGTGGATTTCCAAGAGGCAAACGGAAGGCTTGTAGATTTAAGGCAGCGGCGGTCAAGCATTCAGAGAGGTGTACGTGGATTCGGCAAGAGCGTCTAGGTTTAGGTTTGTGGAGTTCAAACTTATCGTAAGAGTTTTTGTAACCTCGTGTTTAGTAGTGTTTGATTCCTTCCCGTCGTTTTTTCCCATTTTGGGTTTTCCACGTATATCTTGGTGATCGTTATTTGTTTGCTTTCCGTTTGTGAGATTTATTTTGTTTATCACTTGGTGAATTGTTGATTGAGATTAAAACATAGCAAATCTTTAAACCTAGAGGAGCTAGGATTTTTCAATTGGTATCAGAGCGGGTCGCTCGTAATATTAGGGTTTATTCCTAGAGCGGATCCTAATTTTTTTTCTTATTTGCTATTATGGAAGCCCCTAATAACTTTGTTGCGAAACCTCCTCTTTTAGATGGGTCTAATTATGCATATTTTTAAAGCTAGGATGAAGGCTTATTTGAAATATCAGAATAATCGTGTCTGGCTCTCGGTTGTTAATGGCTATACCGAGCCTACCACAACTGTGGAAGGTAAAATTGTCCGAAAGCTTGATGAGTCTTGGGATAACAATGATCACTTGAAAGCGACTCATAATTCATGTGCCCTTAATGCTATTTTTGGTTGTGTGTCTATATCTGAGTTTCAACGTATTTCAACTTGTGAAATAGCTAAGGATGCTTGGGATATTTTATCCATCACTCATGAGGGGAATAGTCAAGTGAGATAACAAAAACTTTAAAGCATTATCACTGATTTTGAGATGATACAGATGAGTGACAATGAGACCTTTGGTGATTTTTATGCGAGGTTGAGTGAAATTGTGAACTCAAGCTTTAACTTATGTGAGCCTATTTCTCAAGAGAAGATAGTTAAGAAAATCATGCGTTCTTTACCTAAGAGGTTTATTACTAAAGTTGAAGTTCTTAAATGTTTGCCTAATTTTGATTCCATGAAGGTTGAGGAAATTGTAGGTCATTTTTTAACTTTTGAAACCAAATTGTCGCAATACGGATCTCAAAAAGAGAACAAAAATGAGGAAAAATCTTTGGCTTTTTCTAGTTTTAAGGTCTCGGATAGTGATGACGATGAATTGGACCAAGAGGAAATGGCTTTATTTGTTAAAAAATTTGGAAAGTTTTTTAAAAAGAATAAAACCTTTGGTCCTAGTTCGAAAGATAAGAATGGTGGTGACAAAGGGTCTTCCAAGGGTAAAGAGAGGACAGAGAGCAAATCTTTGGGTCCCCAATGTTACGAGTGCATGGGGTTTGGTCATATTGCCCAAGATTGTGCTAATAAACAGAAAAATAAATCTTATAATGTTAGGACTTGGGATGACAGTGACTCTGATGAAGAAGAAAATTGTGGGGGGAATAGTAAAGTCATGGCTTTAGGAGTTTTTGTGCATCCTCTTGTGAGTGAGTCTAAATTAGGAGATGCGAGAGTGACTGGTGAGGATTTGAGCAATAGTGAAAGTGAGGAGGAGGAGAGTTTGCAAAAAGCCTACAATAAACTTTTCAAAGAAAGCCTGAGATTGACTAAGACTAACATTAAGCTATCTAGTGAAGTGAAGATGAGTGATGAGTCTTACGTGAAACTCAAGCAAGAGCTTTTGGAAGCTAAAGCTCGGGAGAGTCAAGTTGAGAATAATAGGGACTCTTTACTTAATGAACTTGTGGAGATTAAAAGCATGAATGTGAAACTTAGTATTGATTTGCATGCTTCTTTTGAATCTAACAAATTACTTGAGTTAAAGGTAGCTAATTTGCAAGCTGAGCTTGACAAGGCCAATGCTACTTTTAAAAGAATGAATGCAGATTCAAAGAAATTAGAAGACACTCTTGGTGCTCAAAGACAAACAAGTAACAAGTCAGGCCTTGGCTTTCATGGAGCTTCATCATCTGAACAACTTGAAGGTAAAGTAAATGAAGCAAAGTCTAAAGAGGTAAATCCTAAACCTAATAGCCTTAATCCTGCTAAGAAGCCTCTTCATATTAGAAAAGCTAAAGGTGCGAGGTTTGTTCCTATATGTCATTACTGTAATATTAAAGGGCATATAAGACCGAATTGCTTCGAACTGCATGGATATCCATCTATTGCTCATAGATTTGTTAGTCGTAATAATGTTGATCGTTTTGAAACGGTTACAAGTCATGACAATAATAAAAAATCTTGGGGCAAATATACTGAGTATGATAATGTTAGGAATCTGACATTTAAGGATATGAAACCTCAACCTATGCCTAACAAACAGAGTCAAGTAGGTCCAGTTAAAACAAGAGCTATTCGGGTGAGGAGGTCAGACTTGAGACCTTACACGAATTTTATCAACGCTCTAGATGACATTGGGTCATCCGGAGTTATTGACTTTGCCTTTTGAGGTTTAGTCCCATATTCATAGTCTAGGTTGGTTTTCAATGTTATATTAAAATGTTACTAGAGCTATGAGTTGAGTCGTTTTTCTAGTTTTATTGCTTCTATGGTTTAGGATCTTATATATTTTTTTTCTATTTGCTGCTTGAAATTTTTTTTTCCCTTAATTTTTTTTTTTAAAAACAAAATTTTCTTCGCACTGGTCAGCATGCTGCACTTCTTGATGCCTTTGCTATATCTCATGCTAGTGCATCTCATGGTTCGTACTAGTCATGCATGCCTTCTCAAAAGCTACTTTCATGAGAACAGGCTCAAACACCTAGCACTTCATAGGAATTAGTCAATTATAGTAGCATGAAGCAAAACCTGTTCTTATGTCTTCTTGGTTCGGTATGTATTCAATTTTCTCGGTCAAGAAGACGTGACGGTATCCCATTTCAAATCAGATACATCATTGTCCTCGTGACTGTAAATTTTCAATATTTTCATTTTAATTTTCGACTATCTTACACTGTTAGGACAAAAGAACAACCACACACAGAAAAATAAACAAGCAATCGAAGAACAATGACAAGAGCTAGACAACGATATACGTGGTTCCGACTTGAGCAAATCACTCAATCGTACTCCACGGGGTGTTGGGGGGGTTTTACTGTGATGAAATGATGAATAAGTTACAATAGGAGGCAACCCTAAATTTGCTTTTATAGTCCAAGCAAATTAGTACATTCGAAAAATCCTAAAAAACGCGCATGTCACGTTTTTTGTGTGCCCACTGGTCTGGACCACCATGTCCTCTTGTCCGGACCAAAAAACCAGAAGTTCCAAAACTTCACTATGCTTGCAGTGGTCCGGACCAACATCACTTTGGTCCGAACCAAATTTCCAAAAGCCTCCAAATCGTCTTCACACTCAACAATCTCCCACTTGAAGACTGATTCAGACATCCCTCCAAATGCTAACAGTGATCAACCGTCACCAACAATCATCAACACCACCAACACCCATCTCCACAACCTCAAGCTTGGAGACCAACTGAAGCTGCGCACAGCTTCAGCTTATCAACGGTCACAACCTTCGTCAACATATCCGCTGGATTCTTCGCACCACAGATCTTTTCGAGTATCAACTGTCCACTATCAATCAATGAACGGATAAAATGATACCTCAACTGTATGTGATTTGTTCTCGAATGAAAGGCCGGATTCTTGGCAAGAAAGATGGCACTCTAGCTATCACTCTGCAACACTCCTTTCTCTACCGTCTTCCTCAACTCATTCAGAAGTCCTTGCAACCATACCATCTCCTTTCCAGCTTCCGTGACCGCCACATATTCGGCTTCCGTAGTTGATAAAGCAACAATCTTTTGCAACTTAGAACCCCAACTCACAACTCTACCGCCCAAAGTATACACAAACACGGTAGTGCTCTTCCGACTATCCACGTCACCTGCCAAATCCGCATCGACATAACCTTGCAACTTCAGGCCAGCCTTCGTGAAACATAGTGAGACGTTTGTCGAACCCTGCAAATATCTCATAACCCATTTCACTGCTTCCCAATGCTGCTTCCCTGGATTACTCATGTATCTACTTACTACTCCCACTGCATGCGCAATGTCAGGACGTGTGCAAACCATAGTGTACATAAGACTCCCAATCGCTGATGCTGTAGACACCCCAATTTGGGCCTCCGAATAATCTTTAAGTTTCCCCGATGATGAAATAAGGAAAATATACATTCAAGGCTTGGATTGTTGCTCATTTCCTACTCATTCCCTAACCTCAAGAAAATCCCTTCCCAAACATATAGGGTGGCTCTCGGTTCAATTGTAAAAGAGAAAGATGCGTTTGCTTTGTCAAAAACAACTTTTTCCATGACACACTGAGGGTAAAATGGGCACACATTTCAATGTATGAAATACCTCTGAGTAAAACCAATTGGGTTAGAAATAGGACTCGACAAGCTTTCCAACGCTTCGAATCGTGCCCAAATTCGAGTTCGGGAGTGTCCGGGGCGCCCCCGCGAAGTTTGGTGTGCTGTGCTGTCTCGGAATACCGCGCGGCATTCCAGAAACGCCACGCGGCATTTCAAAACGCTGCACGGCATTTCAGAAAAATTCAAGAAAATCACTCTGCCGCACGGTATTTCAATATGCAGCACGGCATTTCGAGAAAAAGTTCTGACAGGTGCAGAAAGTTGTCGGCCATGCCTGCAGGAGGAGCGTCTTGGCCATAAAATAAGTTTTATTCGGCCCAGAAGCCACCTCCCCTCTTTGCAGTGCTCATCCTTGGCTCTCTTGCCTATAAATACACCCCCCCTCTAGTTGAGAAGTACCCCTTCAACTCAAGTAAAGTTACTCTGCCATTTTCTAAACTCTCACTCTCTCACTCTAAAAATACCCCTTCTTGATTCTCTCTCTATAACTACTTACACCCATCACCACTACATACACCTCTTTCTCTCTCTACATCAACCCACTTGATCTCTCTCTCTCTCTACACCCATTTGCTCACAAGTTTCTCAAAACTCAATCCAAAGCAACCTTCACTCTCCATCTTCAAGCACATCCAAGCTTCAAATCAAAAGGTATAAATCAAGTTTCCTTGAGTTAAACCACATTTAGCTTTGAGGGGAGCCGATCGAGGCCCTTCTCGGTCTTTCTATACCGAGTTTGGGTCTCAAACGAGCTTTATATTCAAAAAGCAAAAAAAAACAGTTTTCGCACTGGATACGCTACATCGTGCGGCGTTTTACGACACCGCACGGCGTAGCGTATTACTCCGTGCGTTATTTCATTTCTTGTACATATTCCTTCTTGTGTTGTTCTGTTTAGTCTGCTTGTTGCTTTTTTGTGTGGGTACATTCCAGAATCAAGTTTCATGCTAAAAGTCAATTTTTTTACTTTGTTAAATCTTTTAACATTTCAAAAAGTTTTTAACATTGTTTTACATGATAAGATGAACAATAGAATCTCGTAAATCACTTTTCAGAGATTCATAAAATATAAAAAACTATTTTGCGGATCTATGGTTTGTTTTGTCATGTAAGAGCAAACTGATTCTGGAATGCGTAGACGAGTACACCGCACGGTGTTTTAGTTACACCGTGCGATGTATCCGGTCTGTCGTGCGGTGTTTCACATGATCTTGGCAGTTTGCTGTAATGCTGTTATTTCATTTTCTGTACATTGCTCATCCATTTCATACTGTACAGTTTGCACCACAAGCACGCTAATGTGTTATATTAGATCCCATGTCCCTTTCCCGTACATGTTTTAAAGTTAAGTTTTTCAAATGATATTAAATCCCCCATTTAAAATGCTTAGTAGAGACCGGTCTTTACTGGGCGAGCGGGGTGCTTTTTCAACAAAACCTTCCCCGCTCGTAACGTGGCTCCAAGATCCAAAATCTCAACGTTTTCGCTAGATCAAAAACCTTTTTCTCTCAAACAAACTCTCGGTTTCTCGGATCATCCATCTAAAAAATCCGGGTGGCGACTCTTCGAGCGTGCGCCGGGGTGCGGGAGCCCACAGATGCATATGGAACTTTACCCATGTAGTCCCGCTCATTGTCTGTCTTTGGTGACTGGTCCTTGGTTAGTCTGAAATGACTACCCAAAGGTGTTCCAACAGGCTTCGCATCACCCATGCTAAACCTTTTGAGCACCTTTTTGATATAATCGGACTGTGATAGCTTCAAAGTCCCCTTTGCTCTATCACGAATAATCCTCATTCCAAGGATTTGTTTAGCCGCTCCCAAATCCTTCATTGCAAACTGTTTCGATAACATCTTCTTTACTTTGTTGATCTCCCCCATGTCAGACCCTGCGACAAGCATTTCATCCACATATAGCAACAAAATAATGCAAGACTTACCAATTCCTTTGGTATAACAGCAATGATCCGTCTCCAGCCGCTTGAACCCATTGCTGCACATGAAGTTGTCAAACTTCTTGTACCACTGCCTCAGAGCTTGCTTCAACCCATACAAGCTCTTGCTCAGTTTGCAAACCAACTTCTCCTTCCCTATTATTGTAAAGCCTTGTGGCTGATGCATGTAGATGTCCTCCTCCAAATCCCCATGGAGAAAAGCAGTCTTCACATCCAACTGCTCCAGATACAAATCCTTAGCAACCACAATCCCCAATACCAACCGTATTGTCGTCAACTTCACAACCGGAGAAAAAATATCAGTGTAGTCAATCCCTTCCTTCTGCTGAAAGCCTTTGACTACCAGGTGAGCCTTGTAGCGCTTGCTACCATCGTGCTCTTCCTTCAATCTGTAAACCCACTTATTATGAAGAGCTTTCTTACCGGCTGGCAATTCTGTCAACTCCCACGTTTGGTTTGTCAACAAAGAGTTCATCTCATCCTTCATGGCCAACTCCCACTTGATCGAACTCTCATTCTGCATAGCCTCATCATAATACTCTAGTTCACCAGCATCAGTGAGCAATATTAGTACAAAGATGGTGAAAAACGTTGTGGTGGTTTGCTAACCCTGGAAGACAACCTTTTGACAGCACTAGTTGGCGTACTCTGTCCCTTTTGCGGAATAACAATCTCTTCATCTTCCTGGTTGTTATTTGGCACCAAACCCTCAGACAGCTTATCCAAATCGACCACATCCTGTTTCTTCACCTATGGCACAGAGTCAACCCATTCTGTCCTGTCCCGATCTTTGTACAAAACCTGCTCATTGAAAATAACATTCCGGCTTCTCACAATCTTTCGATTTTGCGCATCCCAAAACCAGTAGCCGTACTTCTCATCGCCATATCCAATAAAAAAACATTTATTAGATTTAGCCTCTAATTTATTACGAGCATCAAAATCAATATGAACATATGAAACGCAACCAAAAACCTTAAGGAACGAAAGTTTTACCTCTTTTCCACTACACACCTCCTCGGGCAATCTAAAATTTATAGGAACTGACGGTCCCCTATTTAGTAAGTAAGCCGCAGTGCTCACCGCATTAGCCCAGAAAGTTTCTGGTAGCCCAGCATGCAGCCTCATGCTTCGTGCTCGCCCGTTCAAAGTCCTGTTCATGCGCTCAGCCACACCGTTTTGCTGAGGTGTCCCAGGGATAGTCTTCTACATCCTAATCCCATTAGTTTCACAGTACCTTTTGAACTCACCATCATATTCACCTCCGTTATCCAACCTTAGACATTTAAGTTTTAGACCGGTTTCATTCTCCACCGCTGCTTTCCACCTCATAAAAGCATCAAAGGCATCGGATTTATGTTTCAGGAAATAAACCCATACCTTTCTACTTGGGTCATCGACGAAACTGATGTAGTACCTCGAACCCCCAATGGACTGAACTGGAGAAGGACCCCACAGATCCGTGTGCACTAATTCTAATTTCCTTGGCTTTGGTGGCTTGCCTATCTTTAAGAAGCTAACCCTTTTCTGCTTCCCAAAGATACAGCTCTCACACAAACCAAACTCAGCTGACTTCACCCTTTTCACTCATGTGACCTAGCCTGCGGTGCCATAGGTTTGCATCGCCAATTACATTAGCAATTGCAACTGTATCTCTTGTGCTCTCTGTCATATACAGCGTCCCTGTCTTGACCCCACGAGCCACAACCAATGCTCCCCTCATGACCTTCCAGCGGTCACTTCCAAATGCAACCACATGTCCCTCAGAATCGAGTTGCCCCACAGAAATCAAGTTCCTCATCAACTTAGGAACATGTCGGACTTTCTGTAGCAACTACGCAGACCCATTCGGTAGTCTAATTCGAACATCTCCCACACCCACTATATCCAACGCCTCGCCGTCAGCCAAATACACCTTCCCAAAATTACCATCAACATAGTTTTGAATAATTTCCCAATGTGCAGTGATATGAAAGGAAGCTCCTGAGTCCAACACCAAGGAGTCTATCAGATTATCAACTGAAAGGAGCAAAGCATCCTGATTTACACCTACAACAACGTTAGCAGAATCGTTATGCTTTATCGGCTCATTACAGTTTCTTCTATAGTGACCCATCTTCCCGCAATTCCTACATTCAACCTCACGTTGACTTGACCTAGACTTGCTTCTGTTCTTTCTGGATTTTGACTTTCTTCTATTGCCTGAACCCCTTTCAAAACTCCTACCCCTGGTCTCGATACTCAACACGGAACCCGAACCAGAACAATAGGATTCACTAGCATCTTTTCTACGTACCTCCTCACTCAAAATTAAATCACGAATATCATCGTACTTAAGTTTTTCCTTGCCGGCAGAATTACTTACCGCCATCCGCATGGATTCCCAACTATTGGGAAGTGAGGCCAACATGATTAGGGCACGTATCTCATCATTAAACTCAATTGAAACGGATGACAATTGATTTGTGATAGTATTAAATTCATTAAGATGTTGTGCTACAGAACTTCAGTCATCTTCAGATTGAACAATCTCTTCATCAGATGGACTTTGTTGTTTGTCGAGGGCTTCTCATACATACTTGACAAGACCGCCATCATCTCCTTGGTGGTCTTTTCCTTCGCAACATTGTAAGCCACAGACTTCGACAACGTTAGTCGAATAATACCCAAAACCCTCCTGTCTAGGGTTTTCCATTCTCCATCTTTCATCGTTTCCGGTTTGCTCCCTTCAAGCGGAGCATCTAGACCCTTCCCATACAGATAATCCTCTATTCGCATCTTCCAGTATCCGAAGTCTGTTCCATCGAATCTATCGATTCCGTAAACTTTTTCGAGTTCTTCTGCCATCGATGCTCCCACTCAACTTGGGTGCTTTGATACCAATTGTTAGGACAAAAGAACAACCACACGCAGAAAAATAAACAAGCAATCAAAGAACAATGACAAGAGACAACGATATACGTGGTTCCGACTTGAGCAAATCACTCAATCATACTCCACGGGGTGTTGGGGGGGGGGGGGGGTTTCACTATGATGAAAGGATGAATAAATTACAATATGAGGCAACCCTAAATTTGCTTTTATAGTCCAAGCAAATTATTACATTCGAAAAACCCTAAAAAACGCGCATGTCGCGTTTTCTGCGTGCCCGCTGGTCCGGACCACCATGTCCTCTTGTCTGGACAAAAAAACCAGAAGTTCCAAAACTTCACTCTGCTCGCGGTGGTTCGGACCAACATCACTTTGGTCCGAACCAGATTTCCAAAAGCCTCCAAATCGTCTTCACACTCAGCATACACATGACAGAATAATTACTAAATTGAGATTAATAAATATAGAAAAAATCCAGATGTATTGCACTTAAAAGTTAAGAGTGCACAACGCAATTACCGGTGCTTTTGTTTAAAAAGAAAAATACGTCCATGCAAAGAAAATAAAACAGTAAAGCAAGCCAACTAGCCAACAAACAAATCAAATCACGACAAAAACACAGAGAGAGAGAGAGAGAGAGAGAAGAAGCAAAACAATAAATTAAGGAGAACACCACAGCACAACCCTTACCAGCAATCCAGTCAGTATAGTTCAAAACTAAGCATGGCCAGACCTCATCATTTAGGGCAAAAAACACTTCAAATCCGTAGGAAAATATATACAATGCACAACCGTCGAATCCCCGACTAGTTCATTCATCCGAAATAGTTCACCAACAAGGATATAAATGTTTCAATACCAACAATAGAAGCCAAAAGAACACAAAAAGATCATGTCACGTCAACAACGAAACCTAATTTTGGCAGCATAACCAAGGACTTCGACTAAGGAGCTTTAAGTGTGTTTCCAATGTCTAGGACAAATCGGTATTTAACATCAGCTTTCGCGAGACGTTCCATAGCTGTGTTCACGTAGTCCATTGGAATGACCTCAATTTGGGGAACTATGTTATGCTTTCCTGCAAAATCGATCATCTCTTGCGCCTCCTTCATACCACCAATGTTACTTCCAGCGATCGTCTTCCTCCCTGTAAAACCCAATTGAAATATTACATACGATTTAAATAGCTGAAACGAGGGGGACACACACGAACCCAGAGCGAGATATGCTATTTAAACCTTGCAAATTTGCAAATATTTTTCTACGTCGTATCTAAGAGAGTTAAATCATTGTGTCTCATAATCTTGGTCATTATATGACACCTCAACTAACTAAGCGATCAAAGTAAAAATTGCATACAAACTGAAATTGGAAGGCATTAATTTCCTTCCCCTGTGTTAAGGAAATGAATCCCAAATTGCTTGGGAATGGAATGGGTTGTAACGATCCGGATTTTCGAGCCAATTTTTTTTTTCTAATAATAATATTATTAGGATTATTTTCTTAATACAATTACCTATTTTCTTTTTTCTTTTTTTTTTAATACATAAATGCATGTATTATTATTTTTCTTTTCCTACATGCATGCACACTCCTTCCATCTCTCCCCCTCCTACTCCTACTCAATCTCTACTTCCTCCTTGATCCTATTTTTCGTCCATATTCCCGTCCATCTCAAAACTCAAGAGTTAGAGTTTCATTAAAACACAATCTTACATCCCTCATCAAAATTCTCCTATAAATACCCCATTAATCCGACCCTATGGCATACCACGCTATTTTCCACACCCCACCAGTCCAGAAGAGAGAGAAAATTCGGAGGAAACGAAGCTCCAATCCATGGAGTCTTAGAGAGAGAAAGAAAGAGAGAGAAAAGTGGGTTTGTGTTCTAGAAACCACCGAAACCCAAATCATCCGTTCCAATCTCTTCCCACAACCCCTATCATCTCCAAACATCATCCAATTCGGCCCCAAAGTCCCCTGTCCATCAAAACCGAAGTCTTCTTCCTCAAATTCAAGTTTCGGTTCGTGAATCAATTCGATCCAAATCAAGGTATTATAATTCATTCCAACCTCTTCTCTAAGTATATATTGTGTTTATATGCTTAACCCTATGCCCCAATTGGTCCCATGCATCAAAAACCGAGCCAAAACGAAAAAAATAGCACACTGCGTATTTTCTGCTAGATTCACCAAATTGATATTATTTTTGATCCCGACACTTTATTTGTAATTATTTTAGTATAAGATGACCCTTTTGATATTTAATTTACAATCGTTCTGATATTAATATTTTATAAAACTACTGAATTGATATTATTTTCTTACAGTGTAATATCATATTAGTATAAAACGGATTAATTATATCAGTTTAATTTATCTGGTAAATTGAGTTGATTAATAAAAGTTTTTAATCCTTGCGACCATCCAAACAATGTTTTCAACCCCCGATCTATTTTTCCTAGACTTCTAACACCTCAAAGATCATAACTTGTTAATAGCATTTTTATTTTTATTTTAATATCTATTTATTAAATTTTTATTTGTTTTTCAATCAAAGTTTACAAACGAAAAATCTTTGCGACCTTCCGAACATTGTTTTTAACACCCAAACTATTTTTCCTAGACTACTCGCATCTCAAGGGTGATATCTTGTTAATTTAATTTAATTTTATTTAAAATTCTATTTATTATTATTTTTACGCTATTTACAATCATAATTATTTTACGACCTTGTAAACCTTGATATTAATACCCGAGTCATTTTTCTTAGATTCCTTACATTCCAAGGATGAAACGTTGTTGATCTCAACATATTTTATCTATTATATTATTTATCATATATTTATTCTACTTCCGGTAACTTTTATTAATACCTTTATTTAAAATAATCTTGCGACCCTCCGGACTTGATTGTCGACACTCGATCCCGTTGCATAGGATCGTAGGAACCCTTTTAAGGTCATGCTAATTATTTCTAATGTTATTACCTATTTATTGAATTTATTATGGTTATTAATCAATCTAACTTCCTAAATAAAAATTATACAAGCCTAGACTATTTTTTTTATTTTTTTATTTTTATTTTTTAAAAAAAACTTTTATTTGATAAAAGTTTCTTGCGTTAATATTAACTTATTGGTCATACAAGATTAAGGGCAATGGCCCATTCATAAAAGGTTACGTGATTTCTACGCTTACTATTTATTTCAATTACCATTGTGATTATTTGTATATTGCTCCGTCTCTTGATTATTGTGCTAGATTGGACCCTAGAGACATGGGGTGACTTATGAGTAGGATTTCGTCTAGACGTTATTAGACAATAATTATTTGGGAGAAGGAGATGTCAGAGGATGCCTGCAGGCGGATTGTGTGATATGATTTAAAACCTGGCGGTGGTCCAGTGATATTTTATGATGATAAAACCTGGCGGAGGTCCAGCGATATTTTGTGACAGTAAAACCTGGCGGGTAGTCCAGAGATGTTTTCTGTTGATAAAACCTGGCGGTGGTCCAGTGATGTTTTACGATGATAAAACCTAGCAGAGGTCTAGCGATATTTTATGACAGTAAAACCTGGCGAATAGTCCAGTGATGTTTATGATGATAAAACCTAGCGGAGGTCTAGCGATATTTTGTGACAGTAAAACCTGGCGAATAGTCCAGTGATGTTTATGATGATAAAACCTAGCGGAGGTCTAGCGATATTTTGTGACAGTAAAACCTGGCGGTGGTCCAGTGACGTTTTATGTTGATAAAACCTGGCGGGTGGTCCAGTGATGTTTTATGTTGATAAAACCTGGCAGGTGGTCCAGTGAAATTTTGTGATGATAGAACTGACGGGAGTCCAGTGGTAATTTTGATGTGGTGATTAAGATAGGCAAACCCTAGTTATGGTCTGGGCGTGAATAGATTTCTCTTGTTGTTAGGCTATTGGACAGAAATGAATAAATTCATGTGTGATACTTTTATTTTACTTTCCTGCATTAATAATATATGGTTATCTGCTAGCTGTAATGTAAGAGGGGTGGTTGGGTTGGATTATTCTACTGGGTGATTTATCAGTCATAGATACGTTTGTATCCTGGTAAATCGATTGCTTTGGCGATCAATTTGCCAGAAGGCGCAGGATTCAATGGAAGGGATTCATCAATGGTGCAGTTCGACACAGAAAGAATATCAGGAATGGAGATCGAGTATGCTTGGGATCCGTATCAAGCCTAGAGTCGGCTCTGAAGTTAATGTACTTTGAATCAGTAAATCTATCTTGAGATTGTAATAGCGAAACCTTTATTTTGGAAAATTATGTTTATTTAGCAAATTTTCTTAAGAAATTATTTTATATTGCTTCTGAAAAATCGGGGCGTTACATGGGTGATCACTTAATAACATCTGAGACCTCTCCACTCATTGCCAATTGGTTTTGAGATGGATATAAAGTTACTATATGGTATCAGAGCGGGGCCCGTTCCACCCCACATTTTATAAAATTCACAATCCACACCCTACAATGACAGACCAGTAAAAAGGCTACACGATGAAAGGACCCAAAAAGTGGCCACACGTGACAGACCTCAAACGCAGTTGCACGTGAAGGGGATATTAAGGAAATGAATCTCACATTGCTTGGGAATGGAATAGGTGATCACTTAATAACATCTGGGACCCCTCCACTCATTGCCAATTGGTTTTGAGATGGATATAAAGTTTCTACACCCTGCATTGCCCTTTTGTGTCCCCAGTCATAGCTATTAACCTATTAGTAAAGGAGAGTATTTTTGAAGAATTAAAACCTTTGTACTTCGAAATTCGAAAAGGACATCCAAAATAGAATGATGGACGAACAATTTGGGACGGAGGGATTAAACCACAAGCCCAAGTAGAAAAAGTGGTTCACAGCTACTCTCTCAACCTAAGTGAAGGAAATGAAGTCCCACAATAGGTAAGCCTAAATCTATGAATACACTTATAGCAAAAAAGCCAAAACGGAAATGCTTACCAATAATCAAAGGAAAGATTGGTAACTCGAGGGGCTTAGCTGGAGCACCAACCATGATGATCTTTCCATGAGACTTCAATAGAAACAACAATGGTACCAAAGCATGAACTGCAGATACCGTGTCAATGATTCCATCCAAAGTGCCCATAGCAGCCTATAATAACTCGACACGTCAATACGTTACAATAACAAACTTAAAAATCTCTATAGTGAATATCACTCATAGGTGGGGAAAAAAAAGACACCTGCATTTCGTCTGGATTACTGCTGACCAAGAACGAATCGGCACCAAGTACTTCAATAGCTTCCTGTTTCTTGCTCGGGGAAGTACTGATAACGGTCACTACAGCCCCGAAAGCCTTGGCAAATTTAACAGCCACATGGCCCAACCCACCTAGGCCCACCACACCTACTTTCATACCAGGCTTGTCAAGCCCAAAATATCTCAGTGGGCTGTAAGTCGTGATCCCAGCACAGAGGAGAGGAGCAGCAGCATCAAGAGGCAGATTGTTAGGAATCCGAACGATATAGCGCTCATTAGCAACCATGTGATCAGAATAACCTCCGTATGTCTTGGTTCCATCATAATCCACGGCATTGAAAATTGGTATCATTTTGGGACAGTAATTTTCGAGGTTGTTCTCGCAGCTTTCACATGTGTGACAGGCTCCAATCATGCCACCCACCCCGACTCTGTCTCCAACTTTGTACTTTTGTACCTTGCTGCCAACTTCTGTCACCACTCCCACAAGCTCATGCCTGCATGTATCAAGTTTCGCACATTTATCTATCGTAGCTAGTTAAGAGGTTCGATTCAAATTATGTTCCCAGGGGTAACAAGGTAACTAAATGAGAAGGAACAAAAAATCAATGGCAGTATTGTGGACATGCAATGCGAGAGATATCAAATAAGTTTATTACGTTTGCAATATCTCAGTACCAAAAAAGAGTTGAAAGAAGGATATTGCAGTCATGACTTCTTGATCGGTATGTATTCACTTTTCTTCGGCCAATTAGAAGTGGTGGTATCACATCTCAACTCAGATGCACCAAGTTACCAACATACCTGTTTCTTGTCTCACAACTCTTACTTCCAAGTTCCAACTGTATTATACAGGGGAAGGAAATTTCCAGCAATAACAACTCGATTTGATTTCGTTTTTACCTATTACTTCTATCGTTAAATGATAGAGTACCCTTATCTCCCAGTCTAAAAGAACCATCAACACATCATGCCGATTTCCATATGTGAGCGGTATCTTGCCCAAGTATTAGAATCAATTCCTCTTTCTGGGAGTAGTTAACCGAGCAATAACAAAAAATCGAATGGTGTTCACGGAAAAATTGGGGTTGGGTTGGTTGTTATTCATACGAGTTGCGCATACATTTGTTGATAGTGTATTGCGTAATTCGTGGGAATCCAGTGAGTGAGTGAAACACAGGGCAGAAATTTGTGCGCAAGACTGAGAGGATACATTTATGAGAGAAACCTTTGGGTTTGCAATTTCTGATTTACGAGTCACTAGCAGTGTTCTAAGTCGAGTAAAGATTCCCACCACAACATTTTCTCGGTTCATAGACTTCTCCATACGAGGCAACAACCGCTAATTTATCCATAAATATCCGGTCTAACTATAAGCAAACAAGAATCAAAGCACAAACCACTAATCAAATAAAATTTAGCATCATATAATCACAATCATGGAGTAGACGTAGCGTTCCCAGGGAGAAGAGGATAAGTGGAATTTCCCCATTCATTCGAGACAGAAATATACGCGCAGGGTTTGTAATCTCTGTTTGTTCAAAACTTCAAATCACTGGCAGTGTTCTAAACCGATTAAGATTGCCACCACACCATTTTCTAGGTTCATAGACTTCTCCATACGAGCTTCGAATAAAAATTGTAAAAATCTACATCGACATGGACTTAAAATTCATTTCCCCTCAACTATAAGGCATAATGATAAAGAAAAAAAAAAGGCCAGGAAGTTATGGGTTCGAGTCGAAAGAGCGTCATCGTGATCAGGGAGGGATTGGTTGAGCTCAGAGTGCCCTCATAGATTTGGTTACTCAATATCACTTCCTACGACCGCTCTAAAAATAGACTTGCGGGTGCGATGTCGAATGCCATAAAAGACTTAATTGAAGCCATCCTAACACCAATTGGTTTTAGAAGAGATGGTGGAAAAGCGGTTCAACAGAGTATAAAGCATAAACAAGAATTAAAAGCACAAACCACTAATCAAGTAAAATTGACAGACATATCTACCAAATCCAACTACAGACTCATAATCACAGGGTATAATCAAAATGCACAAACAACTAATCAAATAGTCATGGAGAATATAATTGAAACGGAAACCTTACCCAGGGAGAAAGGGGTAAGTGGAAAAACCCCATTCATTCTTCACACAGTGAAGATCAGAGTGGCAAATCCCACAATACAAAATCTTGAACCTCACATCCTCATCTCCTGTCACCCTGAAACAGAAGTACGAAAACCCAGTAAAGAAAAACCCGAAAAGGAAAAGGAAAATGCTAAACTTAGCTCAAAGTATGGTTGATAACAGGACCGGTCCAACCCCAAGGCCCAAGAGGCCTGAGCCTTGGGCATCCCAAAAATTTCAATTTTTAGGGACACTCCAATATTTTCACTATTTGGGTTTGAGTAGGACTCTTTTCCAGCCCAATAGAATTAAAAAAATGCCCAATTAGAAATAATGAGTTAGCCTAACCCACCATCTCATAATCCCAAGTGCCAAACCCACTAAATCCCCAAAATCATTTTCCCCAAACCACCGAATAACACTTCCCAAACATCGCTTCCCCCCAAACACTTGACGATCTCGGCGAAATCAAGAGAAGAAGATCAACGCGTACCACAAAACTCGAAGAACTGTGGTACACGCCAAGGTAAATCGATGGCAATCAGTTTGATAAGCACCCAATAATGCATATTCTTGGTGCTTAAGTCCTTAGTTTTACCGCTTTAAGTTTAGTTAATTTAGCTTTTTATTTGATATTGCGCGTCGGGTATGTTAATTCCATTTTGTAGGAAAATCGCTTAATAAGAGGGTATTAAAGCTTAAAGTGAGCCGGAGGCGTCCAAGACTCAAGATGATCAAGAAATGGAGCCACCGGGGCCGAAGAACAAAGTGTTGAAGACCCGACGAGTGGCCAAGACCTTTGGAAGCCAAGCCGGAGGCCGGAAGCTGAAGAGCCCAAGAATTCGAAGGCGGTATCGATACAACATTTTGCTGTATCGATACCCGGTTGAAACAGAGAGACTTGGAAATGCCAATTGCAATTGGGTATCGATACAGTGTTTTGCTGTATTGATACCAGTTCACTACGGTGGCCTAGTGGATTTGTCTCAAAGCTATCTGGTATCGATACAAGAAACCCTTGTATCGATACCGAAGGCCTTCGCAACGGATTTTTAGGGCGTTTTTTGGATATTTTGTGCACAAATGAGGGCCAATATATAAACCTCATTCTGTCACAATATCCAAGGACACTAGATTACATTGCACTTTTCAGATCTAGAATATGATTTACATTTCTTGTTGCTTACTCTTGCTATTGTTCTTCATTGTTCTAGGTGTTCTTAGTAAATTCTGCACTTTCCTTCCTTAATTAGTTGTAGTTTGTTATTTTACTCTTCATTAAAGTTGTAGCTGCACTCTTGATCTATCTTAATCTCTAGTTTAATTTGAATTCCATTATGTTTTTAATAAGTAGCTTTGTTGATTCAATTCCTAGCATGAGCGAGTAGTTAATTAGGCTTGGTCATGGAGTGATTAGCACTCTATGACTTGAATTGATCATGCTTTTCTCTCAATAAATCTTCATATTAGTAGAAAAATCAAGATAGTTCGTGTTTGTCTATCAAATCTCGGCAGTATTAACCTCTTTGATCATGTGTAGGCAAGAGCAAGCCTACATGCCATGCATCGATGCTTAGAGCTATGTCATCCCTTGCGTTTGCTAGATGAATACTAGAGCTCTCTTGGTGTTTTGACTCCTTTACTAGTAAATGGGCTTAATGATAAATCTCCCGGGTTGGGAGATCGTTGACGCGTATCTCAACCCGAGTAATTCGAGAGAAAGCTGATTGATTCGAATTGCGGGTGTTAAAATCCCTTAGACCTAGCCGCTTAGCTTAAATCGTTTTCAAATCACTTTTATAGCATATTTTCTCCGTTTCAAACTATGCTTAAAAGTTAGCCGTCTCAAGGCCACAATTCTTACTCCTACAAATTAATCCAATCAAGCCATGATGATATTCTCTTGGGTGCGATCCCAGACTTCCGGATTATTATGCTTCAACGGACGTATTAACTCTACGCTTGGAGTGATCATATATTGATATATAGATGGATGAAGCACAGTTCATTGTAACTAACTAACTAACTAAAGTAAGGACACACTTTTTTTTATTAGGCCTTGGGCATTAAAAACCCTTGGACCGGCCCTGGTTGATAATAGGTAAAAAGTGCATGTATTAATATACTCGCTTTGTCCCCATCAACGGTCCCCCATTCTATTTTAATCGAATAAAAAATGAGTTATATTTCTAAATCGGTAATAAATTTTACAGCAATATGGATCTTGATAGTGTTCAATTAGTTCTATTCGATAATGTTTTTAAAATCACATAAAATATTATACATTACGAGATATAAGTAATTGAAAAGTGACAAGAGCTTCCAAAAAGAATTGTTAAATGAGGACGGAAAAGTATGTGAAAGTCTATTAATACCCGTAAAATGTGTATTTGAATTCCGTACTTATTTGGAATTATTTGCTCATTATCCATTGCCTACTGAGCAGAGGTTAGCAAGAATCAAAGGAAAAGCCCAAAACTCATTTATCAATTTCAGCTCCCAAAGAAAAAACGCCAACAAAACGACCCCAAATTCATTTTTTTTTCTCAGTTGAATGCAGTTTTAGCAAGCTTAAAGCCCTAGACAGGGAGAATCCCAGACAACGAAATTCAAACCTTCGAGAGAAGTTGAAAGGAGAGAGGACTCCAGAGCTGTCTCTGGCCGCCCATCCGAACGCCTTCACCGGGTGCTCTTCTTCCGGCGCTTTTCCCATATTTGGATTCTTTTTCTAGAGAGGAGAGAGAGAGAGAGATATTAATTGCAACCAGTGGCAGTGGGATTGCGATGCTATTTATAGAGTGTCAGGATATTGTGGGACGTCAAGTGGGCGTGGTGGGTGAGAAATTTATATTTGGGATTCGAGCTGTACAACGTAATTTTGGACAATTCGAATTTGGAAAGAGAAAAATGAGAGAAAAAGGGGGGTGAGATGAGAGAGAATATTTTAATCTGAACCGTTCAAAAGTGCATCGGATGATTCGGGAGTGTCAAGTGACACCACGTATACCTGCTCGGCACTAAAAAATTTCTCGTGGTGGGGGAAGGGGTGGTAGAGCTGACGTAATCGATGAGGAATGGGGAGATGGGTTGCCGATTCCCTGGGTGCTGGCTCACAGGAAGCATGAGTAGAGACCATTCTGGAATCATTTGCCACCTTTGATTAAAAAAAAGAAGAAGTTCTTTCCGTCAAATTAAAGATCTCAATTTAGGCTGGATTTGGCTTAATAAGTTAAAATGACTTATTTTTGTTTTAATTCAATTTTGTTTTCGTATTTGTTAATTTTGGATCAAATTTTTGTGACCTATTGATTTGTCTCATCAAGAGGAGTCGAAAAAGAAAAAAATTTGATCGAAATTCATAATTTTTTTGAAAAGACAAAAATAAGTTAAAAATTCGTCTCTCTCTCTCTCTCTCTCTCTCTCTCAGAACAACCCACCACTGCCGTCATTCCCTTTCTCCGGCGAACAATCCCTGGTGAAACACATCTTTCTTCCACAATTCCGGTACTGGCTATTAGATTTTGTATGTGTGGTAGCTTGGGTTCACACTACATAGGTGAGATTTTTTTTTCCTAAGAGCATCTCCAACCCTTGACTTCATATTAGAGATGCCAAACTTTTTTTGAAGGCTTACGTGACATTTCTGCATCTTCAGTTTGACATCAAAGCCTCCTCCCTAACCCTTATGCCATATTCTATTTATTTGACATCAAACTATCTCTTTCCAACCCTTAATGTCAACCCTTATGTCAAAAAAAATAGAGCTCAAACTTTGAAAGGAAAAAAAGATAAATTCTTTTTTTTTTTGGAAGGCTAATCTTCGATTAAAGATCCAAACAAATCAGTGTACAGAGCTCATCAGGGAGATTACAAGGGGCAAGGGGAATACCAACACCTAATCTACTGTTACAAGCAATCCAGTTAGCACACCTATTGGCCTGACGATTACACCAACTAAAAACAAAGTTTGAATTAGCCGAAAAGGAAAAAATATCATCCAGGAAGGCTTGAATGGTCCAATTCTTCAAGACAGACTTTGGTTGGAGCATATTGACCAAGGGCAGGCAGTCCGACTCAATGACCGCATCCTTCTTCCCCCAAGCCAAGGCCATTGACACAGCTATTCTAATAGCCCAAGCTTCAGCAGCAAGTGCTGAAGAAACCCTGATTCTCCCGTGATTGATATCTACCACTGATCCATTGTCATCTCTAACTAAGACAGCAAAAGCAGCAGACTTGTCCGAAGGGTTGAAGGCCCCGTCGCAGTTAAATTTCCAGCTACCGTTGAGGGGACGTTGCCACTTCCGGACATTACTATCACCATGATTACGGGCTGGTACATTTAGCTGACAACAAGCTGCTGCTAAGAAGTCTCCATGAAAACCCAAAGCCCTCTTAAGAGTCATCCTCGCGTTAGGCTTTTGCTGCAAGAAAATCCATTCGTTCCTTTGTTTCCAGATTGCCCAACAAATTTGGCTTATGAGATCCATCCTCCCCGAGAATTGGCCTCCCCATTCGACAAGGAGACTCACAAACCACTTCTTAATAGATACCACTCTATTCACCGGAGTTGGAAACTCAATTCCACTATTAGCCCAAACCTCTTTTGTCCACTCACACCTGAGGAGGACATGTTCAATTGTTTCTATCTCAGTTCCACATAGACCACATATAGGACTTCTTGCACATTTCCTTGCAAACAGGTTCTCTTTGGTGGAAACAGCATTTCTGATGATACGCCAAAGGAAATGTTTCAATCTAGGAGGGGATTTTAGGTTCCAGATTTTCTTCCACAAGATTGGACTAAGCTCAGAGGATGAACTATCTTGCCCCCTATCCTTTTCCTGGGTAGACTAGAAAGCTAGGTGCTATCCGGACTTGACAGTGTAGTTTCCGGAACAAGAGTGTACCCAAGTTAGCTTATCCTCACCTCCTGACCAAGATATAGGCATCAATTTAATGACATTCCCCACCTCCAAAGGAAATAGAGAATCAATTTTTTCCTCATCCCATAACTTACCACCATCCAGAAGCAAATCACCAACTGTTAGCAAAGGCTCATCACTGTTGGGGACCAAAGGAACAGGGGACACAAATTCGTTGTTGATATTCAGCCATTTATCCTCCCAGACATTGATGGACAGTCCATTTCCTACCCTCCAATGGGACCCATTTCTAAGTAATTCACCTCCTTCCAATAAGCTGGACCAAATCCATGACGGAGAAGCTCCCCTCCTGGCTTCCCAAGGGGAAGAATTAGGGAAGTAGGACGCCTTAAGAACTCTAGCCCAGAGCGCATCGGGTTCCTTTACCATTCTCCAAAATTGCTTCGCTAAAAGAGCAATATTAAAGGCCTGTAGATCCCTGAATCCCAGACCTCCTTCCTCTTTAGGACCATTCAACTCCTTCCAACGAACCCAGTGGATTTTGTTGCCTTTTTCCTTGTTCCCCCACCAGAACCGACAAATATCAGAGCTTATTTTTTGGCAGAGCATTTTTGGAAACTTGAAACATGACATAGGGAAAGTAGGAATAGCTTGAGCCACATCTTTTATAAGGACCTCATTGCCAGCAGGGTTCATGATCATTTGTTTCCAACCTTGGATTTTGGTCATAATTCTGTCTCTCACATAGCCCAGAGTTTCTTGCTTTGAATTCCCCCAACTAGTGGGCACCCCTAAGTACTTAGAGCCGTCTTTCATAATCCACATGCCCATGAAAGTAACTATTTTCTGTTGGAGGTCCTTTGGGGTATTAGGAGAGAATAAAATTTCTGACTTCTGGAAATTAATTTCTTCCCCAGATGCTTCACCAAACGTATTCAGAATCTCCTTTATCTTCTCGCAATTCTTCAGGTTTGCTTCCAAGAGTACTAACGAATCATCCGCAAAGAGAAGATGAGAAAGTACAGGCCCTCTATTCCTGACGCGAATACCCCCCAAATCTCTGTTTGAGACAGCTGAAGACAGAAGGGAGGATAGAGAATTTGCCACCGAAAGGAAGAGGTAAGGAGAGAGAGGGTCCCCTTGCCTCAAGCCTCTAGATGGTGTGACCTCGGCTGCTTTCCTGCCATTTGCCATAATTGAAAACTTAACTGTAGTTACACAGTGCATTACCCAATTAATCCATCTATCATTAAAGCTCAGAGTACGCATTGTGTCTTTCAGAAAACTCCATCTCACTCTATCATAAGCCTTACTCAGGTCAAGCTTCAGAGCCATAAGAGCTTTGGGGCCCTTCTTCTTGTGTTTGATGTAATGAAAGACTTCATGAGCAATGATGATGTTGTCGTGGATCTGTCGGCCCTCAATAAAGGCAGATTGCTCTTGGGAAATCAGAGAGGGCAGCAAGGGCTTTAGTCTGTTTGCTAGAATTTTGGAAATGATCTTGTAAATAAAGTTGCATAGACTGATAGGGCGAAATTGGCCAATGGTTTCGGGGTGTGGAACCTTTGGGATGAGGACAATGTTGGTATGATTAAGAGAACCCAGATTCAAGTATCCATCAAAGAAATCTCTGACCATTTTGTTGACATCCATTTTAACTAGCTCCCAGTATTTTTGGAAAAATAACCCAGGGAAACCATCCGGACCTGGGGCTTTTAGGGCCCCCAATTGAGACACAGCAGAGGCAATCTCCAGGTCACTCACCGGTCTACAAAGATTAGCATTTGATTCTGCACTTATCTTGTTAGAAACTCCACTCAAAGCTTTGCCAAAATTAATAATGGGATTAACATCAGTAAATAAATTATTAAAATGCTGACATATGATATCAGAGATACCTCTGGGGGAATTGATCCAGTCCTCCTTTTCGTTTTTAAGCCTCAGAATCAAGTTCCTTTGCCTCCTCTGAGTAGCAGTAATATGAAAGAACCTGGAATGTCTATCCCCAAATTTCATGTAGTTTAAACGGGATCGTTGGTGCCAGTACATCTCCTCTTGTTCCCAGAGTTTATTCAACTTTGCCGTCAGATCCTCTTCCTCTATCTTGGAGGCGAGAGAATAGGGGCCTCCTTGGATTGCCTCAATCTTGCACTTGAGCGTAGCTATTTGTTCCTTCATCTTGCTAAATTTCCCCTTGTGCCAGGTCTGGAGATCCCTCTTGCGTTTGTCCAGCTTTTGAACCACCCTATCGACATTGTTGTTTCCCCCTCCAGGCCCCTAATTGGCTTTAACTATTCCCTCACAGTCTTCCTCCACTGTCCACATAGATTCAAACCGGAAAGGGCGATAGATCTTCAATGGTTCCTCGAGATTAAGGCGAATAGGACAATGGCCAGAGCCAATAGCTGCATCGTGGAAGACCATAGCCTGTGGGAAGGCTTCTCTTCCCTCAATATTAACATATGCCTTGTCAAGGCGCTCCATCACAGCTTCTGTACCCACTCTATTATTCCTCCAAGTGAAGGGGTGACCCTTAAAACCAAGATCAATCAGAGCACAGTCATTTAGAAAATCATTGAACGCTGAAATCCTAGAACAAGATGGGCTCCTGCCCCCGAACTTTTCCTTAGCCACAGCTACATCATTAAAATCTCCCAAACAGAACCAAGGGCCATCCATAGAGAAGGCTATATCTCTAATCTGATCCCAAACCGCCTCCTTATGCTGAACTGTGGGACTACCATAAACGAAGCTCATTGCCCACTTCATGGAATTAAGTAAGGACACACAGCTAGTATGAACAACATTATTCGAAGCAAACTCGACAAAAAGAGAAACATCAGCGGTCCACCAAAGGGCAAGACCCCCGGATAAACCAACTGGATTAACATAAAAAGAGTGCTGAAAATTAAAGGATCGGCGGAGCCGTTCCATTTTATTCTCTTTATTTCTGGACTCCATTATAAAAATAATGGAGGGGCGATGTGTTTGAACACTCTCCTTCAATGCCCGGGAAGTCAAAGGTCGCCCAACTCCTTGAACATTCCAGGCCAAAATCAGCATTGGGGATGTGGCTGTTTGAGGCCAGCCACCACCGCCCCTTCCATCTGGGAAGCATTCGATCCCGAGCCAACAAAGGAGATCCCCTGATACCCATCCATAGAGGAATTTTTACCATCCGCATTGACCTGAACGATGCGAATGTCCACGAGATTACCATCACCAACGGAGCCGAGGAGCAAGGGGGCAGAGCCAGGGTTAAGGTTCCTCTTCTTTGGAACAAAGTGCTTTTTAGTGGTAGCTCTGGTATTGTAGGGGTGGGTTTTTGACAGGGAGGGGGTGGGTTCGGAGAGAGGGATAATAGGTAAGTAAGAGTGGTTATCAAGTTTGAGAGCCTTAGATTTGGTGGGAGAGGTTGGCAGATCATCAATCTTCCTTTTGATTCTAAGAAGACGATCAAAGACGTCGGAGAGGACGACATCTTCGTGGCCACAGGTAGGGGATGGTTTAGGGCTGAGGGGAGTTATAGTGGGGATGGGTTGAATTGGGGGTGATATTTTTGGGCTGATGGAGGTTAAAGTGAGGTTGGGCAGAATGGGGCCAAGAGTATCAGCTTCATTTGGTGGGTCAAGAGGTCCAGAGCAGAAAGGGCTAAAAGGAGGTAAAGCTTTCCTTGGGCTATCCCCAGGCTCGGTGACAAAATACTCGGGTCCACCCGACCTCGAGTTTGAGCTCGCTGAATCATTTGGAGAATTAGGAATCATTCCACGTGGCTCCAAAGATCCCATTCCATCATAAAAGGGAATATTCAAAGGGGATAAATTTGGGATAACGTTAACCTTTGAAGGGGGATTTTTGATACTTGGTTCCAGCACATAAACGACACCAGGGGCCAGCGTCGAGGCGACATTTGGCACAGGTAGGTTGGTGGATTGTTGCTCACGTACTATCTCCGTACCCGTACCAATAACCACTCTCCTTGGGGGCTCTACGCGTGGAGAGCCACGCTCCAGGTCACGTGCCACCACTCCTCTCTCAACCACCAAAGGCCGGCCGTCCGGGTCCGAGTTTATCACACTAGACTCCATATCCACCACCGGAAGTCCAGGGCCTCTAATCGAGCCGGTACGGAGCTCCGATCCATATCCTGAATTGAGGCCTTCTTCCCTAGAGACGAACTTGCAGTTCTTGTTCTCATGACCTAGGCGGCCACTGGCAAAACAAAAGTCAGAGAGCCTCTCATACTTGTACGCAATCCACAGGTCTGCCCCCATTGGGTTCTTCCGCCGCATCCAAAAACCTTTCGGTAAAGGTTGGGAGATGTTGACCTCAACCCTTACCCTAAGGAAACTTCTTTGAAGGAGAAGCCCATCAGAGATGGCTTCGATACCCAGAAGACGAGCAAATCTCTTCCCAATAATCTCAGCATTTACTTTCGTCATTTTTTCCACCGGAAGGCCATGTATTTGAACCCAAAACAGAGAGTTGTTGAAATCCATTTCCGAGGCCACCACACCTTCAGGTAAAGGTTTGAGTACAAGAAGGTTACCCATCACTGACCACGGAGCATCACGCAGAATCGAGCGCCGGTCTTCCTCATCATTGAAACGAAACAGGGTGGTATTGTGACTCCAAGGTGTGATGGAGAACTCTGCCCTAGTGTTCCAAGCTTTTCGAAGAATATTAGAAATAGCAGTCTTATTTAGAGGTTTATCGCTGATAATCTTCCCAAGAAGGCACTGGGTTCTGCTGGCCTCGTTATCCCCACCCCCTTCTTCCAAATCAAGGTACTCTGAATCAGACATGGGGAGAGTGGAGAAAAGAAAACAGGGGTAAGGCAAGCAAGGACAAAACAGAGAATGGAAAAAGGAAAGGGGAGGAAGGGGAGAAGGCGGGGAACTGGGTAAAATAGAGTGGGTTAAAGGCTAGGGGAGAGAGGGAGAGGAGAAATAAAGGATTGAGGAGGGGAGCAGGAGCTGGACAAAGGAAGACAGAGGAGGAGAGGGTAAAAGGAAGTGGAGACAATGGATATCGAGAAAGGAAAGGGATGGTGAAGGCTACCACCGCCGCCGGGATATCTCACGAAGAGATAGGAGCTCTCATTTAGAGAGAGAAGCTCTCATTTAGAGAGAGAAGGGGCTCTAAAAAAAAAATGCTAGGGACCCACATGTATGTGAGAGAGGTATGGTTGACAAATTGATGTGCCCTTAGCATCTCCCGTTGGACTTGGATTGTTGGG
Organism: Rhododendron henanense subsp. lingbaoense; assembly: GCA_020567845.1. Lineage (NCBI taxonomy): Eukaryota > Viridiplantae > Streptophyta > Magnoliopsida > Ericales > Ericaceae > Rhododendron > Rhododendron henanense. The sequence goes on from CM036321.1 coordinate 38,587,992, forward strand.
GACAACGGAAGTATGAGTGGATGAGAGTGAGCAAAAGATACGACGGAAAAATAAAAGATGAGAATAGACTTTTAATGGTAGGCTGCGTTCTTATGAACTTAACTTAAACTTGAGAATTTTGTCCTTATTTGAATTTTTTTTGCATTTGTTAGTTTTGCGCCAAATTTTTGTGAGTTATTGATTTGTCTCGATGAGAGGAATCGGAAAAGTAAATTTTTTTTTTTACTTTTATCTAAATATTTTGAGAAATAACCACTTTTTTAGCACAAAAACTGACTTTAGAAAATCTGGAATTGTAGTATTGTTCATTTGGTAACTTTGGGTATTTTAGTTTTGACAGTGGGTGGAGAGAGAAATAGGGTAATGATTGGAGAGAAATGTTATGAGTGGAGAGAGATAGAGAGAGAAATGAAATTAATAATTGGAGAAATATGATAATGATTGGAGAAAGATATAGGGTAATGATTGAAAAACAAAATAAAACATCAAAACGAACAAGGCATCGATTTTATTCAATATCAAGCTTTGGGATTACAATGATTTCTTTAAATTTGCAGTGCTGTTGCTCCTGCATATATACAAACTGATTTTTGGGATCTTTGGAAATATTTCTTGTCTACTCGATGCACCAAAGACACCTCCATTTATACTTGGTGTGAGATATCCCTAGAAATGTCTTCACAAAAGACTTTTCTAAAACATCACCTTGGACTTATCTCTTTTTGACTGACTCTTCAAGAGGATAGAATTCCAGATTTTTGTTCAGTTAACGGACATGATGGAGCCAGCCTACCAACCCCTAAATCAAGGGCTTTCCCTATGCCACCTCATCTCTCTTCAGCCCCTCTTTCTCAACCAGTTTTGTCGTCCATGGCTGCCGATTTTGACCCACGAATGATAACCCCATGCCCACGAAAGTCCCACCAAAAACCTGAACACCGTCGTCTCCAAATCCACTCAATCTCACAGTAGAAAAAATCGAATTGAAAAAACAGGTTTTGAAAAAAAGTTTTTATTTTTATTTTTAAAGAACAGTTTTTGAAAAAAAAAAAAAGTTTTAATAAAAAAACTATTTTGAAATAAACTGCAGTTTTGGGGAAAACGGTTTTAATAAGTAAACAGTTTTTGCAAAAAAATAAGTTAAAAGTATTTTTCTTAGAAACATGTTAAAAATGGAAGAGAGAGAAGGTTTTTGTGTAATGATTAGGAGTGAGCAAAAAATCCATCAAACCGCGAATCCAGTCCAAACCAATCCAAACTGAAAGATTTTGTTCGGTTTTTTAGTAGTATGGTTTAAAAAAATTGGAATCCGCGTTATATGGTTTGGTTTGTGGATTCACGTTTACAGTTATGGTTCCAAACCGATCCGAACCATAATATATATATATACGGGGCGGTTCCGGGGACCCTTAAAAAAACCTTTAAAAAAACCCCCCCAAGTTTCCGATCGAATTTTGATGATCCGAGCCGCTCAATGTAATCAGAACATGATTTTAAGGGTACCTCCAAGAAATCAGCAAAAAAAATGACCGGGAAGGGCTTCATCCGAATAGTTTTTCATTGAACTTTATTGAACGGTTCAATAAAAAACTGCTCAAATCAAGCCCTTCCCGGTCATTTTTTTTGCCAATTTCTCGCGGGTACCCTTAAAATCACGTTCTGAACACATTGAGCGGTTCGGATCATCAAAATTCGATCGGGAACTATGAGATTAAGATTTGGAGGGTTTTTTTAGAGGTTTTTTTAAGGGTCCCCGGAACCGCCCCGATATATATATATATATATATATAGTTTAATTATGATTCACAAAATAAATATGGGAGCCTTAGTCAACTCTTTTCCTAACTTAATGATCCTATTAAATCCACCGCAATATTTAGTTTTTTTCCTTCTCTGCCAAGATAATTTAGACTAAACTCTTATACATCACGATTCACAACCCTTTTCTAATTTCCTATGATTATTAATTTATTATACACAAAAAACATATAGGATCACCAAATCAGTCAACTTTTACGGCCTAATTCCTAAGTTTCTATACATGAAAACCAATTCCAATTCATATTCCTATAATTCCTTCACTACCAAGACTAATTACCCTAATACTTTTTGAAGATAATAGTTTAATTCATAACAAATCGTGGTTTAAAACCGAAACCAATCCGCATTTTAATGGTTTGGATTGGTTTGGTTCTATGCCTTTTGTGGGTTGGTTTGGTTCTCCAATTTCATAATCCGTAGATATTGGTTTGATTCTTGGTTTACTATAAAACCGAACCAATCCGGACCATGATCACCCCTAGTAATGATGGTGTCCTTGATTGAGGAAATGTGGGAATAACTAAATTTTGATTATTGGCAAAAGGTTGCTAGTTTTGATTATCCAAGGACCAAAATTTGATGAGTTGCTAAGATGTTGCTAAGTTTGGTTATTCCAATGTGAGCTCTTTTTTGAGCAAATATTGCTAACTTTAGCAACCTTTTGATTTTTTATTATACCACTGTGGATGCTCTAAGAATAACACAAATAGAGTCCCTGGAGGCAATCCAGCAGTGCAGTTCTAAAGTAAGAATGACTGGACCATATCACTTAGGCCAAGATAGAAAATCATACTAGAATAGAGTAAATTCAAACACATCAAGCTCTAGTGAAAGGTACAACTGTTTGAACCACCTACTAGTTGACTGATTCTCGACAACAACAATAACAATGACTGAACCCATCTAACTCCCAATCATTTTAAATTGAAGAAAATGTTTTTTTGACACTGACAACAGAAGTCAAACAACAAAAAACTTAAAAAGACCTCGGACCATCAGATTCTCCCTTTTACATGACCATGCCACACCAGCTCCAAACTAATATTTGGGAAGCATAACCTAGGACTTATAAAGACTAGGCAGCTTTCAGTGTGTTTCCAACGTCAAGGACGAACCGGTATTTAACATCACCTTTTGCGAGACGCTCCATAGCAGTGTTCACATAGTCCATTGGAATGACCTCAATTTCTGGCGTTATGTTGTGTTTTCCCGCAAAATCGATCATCTCTTGCGTCTCCTTCATACCACCAATGCCACTTCCAGCTATTATCTTCCTCCCTGTAACACCCAGGCCCAATATGGCATAGGATTAAAATAGCAGATATGAGAGACACACAATAATGCAGATAAGCTTGAACACAGAGTGGGCTACGCGATTTGAACATTGCGACTTTTGCAATGCTTTTTCTACTTTGTTTCTAAGAGAGTTACACTTGCTCCCTCCATCACATAATCTTGTTCATTCCCTTTGTCTACATTGCCCTTTGCAGTTTATATAGCTACCATGTGTATCAGGTTATACTCGGAATACTTATTATTAATGCGTTTTGAGAAATAAAAAGCTTTATACTCGGAATTTTCAAAAAGGACAAAAAAATTAAAATATCGAAATCAGAAGATGGATGAATAATTTGGTAGGAAGGAAATAAAACACAAGCACGAGTAGGAAGGTGGTTTGTAGAATCACAGCTAATCTCTTTCACCATTTTTTTGCTAATGAAAAGGGTGGGCTGGATTGAACCAACGTAGCGACTGCTCGATCACATGGGGAACCCACCCGAACCACAATGTTCGGACTTAAGCCTTAGTTGACCTGGCCGGGGAGGAAATATTGACCCGTCACCATGTTGCAGGCCCCCACTGAAGTGCAAGTTAAATTGGATCCCTTTATCCCAACCATCTGGCCCCAAGTAATGAACTAAAGACCGGTGGGAGAGGAGCAACCTCATGTTAGCTGCTCCAACCACTTGAACTACCTCCTCGGTACGTGGTAACTAGCTAATCTCTCAACCTACATGAAGGAAATGAAGTCCCTCGACAGGTAAGCTCAAATGTATTACTACATTTATAGTGAAAACGAAATGCTTACCCATAATCAAAGGAAAGACTGGTAACTCGAGTGGCTTTTCTGGAGCACCAACCATGATGATCTTTCCATGAGACTTCAATAGAGACAACAATGGTACCAGCGCATGAGCTGCAGATACAGTGTCAATTATTCCATCCAAAGTGCCCATAGCAGCCTATAATAATAGAACACGTCAATACTATATAGGTTATAACTACGAACTTAAGAATCTCACTGATAAGGGGAAGAATCGATACCTGCATTTCGTCTGGATTACTACTGACCAAAAATGAATCGGCACCAAGTTGCTCAACAGCTTCCTTCTTCTTGTGAGGGGAGGTACTGATAACGGTCACTACAGCCTCGAAAGCCTTGGCAAATTTAACAGCCACATGGCCCAACCCACCTAGGCCCACCACACCCACTTTCATACCTGGCTTATCGAGCCTAAAATATTTCAGTGGGCTGTAAGTCGTGATCCTAGCACAGAGGAGAGGAGCAGCAGCATCAAGAGGCAGATTGTCAGGAATCCGAAAGACGTAGCGCTCATTAGCGACCATGTGATCCGAATAACCTCCGTATGTCTTGGTTCCATCATAATTCACAGAATTGTATGTGAGTATATACTTGGAACCAGTGGCGGACTCAGAAATTTAATATAGCGGGGGCACCAATTTTTTTTTTAACCATAATATACGAGTTACAGTTAATCACATTTACTCTAAAATAATTTTAGCATTCATGATAAATTAACGATTTTAAAGTATATATATATATATATTTTAATACTCCCTCCGTCCCATAAAGTTTGGCATTTTCAGGAATGCGTATCATTTTTAAATTGCATATATCTTTCAATCCATAATGTTTTAAGCTATTTTTTAAACTTTGTTTAATAGAACAAATTAAAATCTATCAAATAAGATCCATATTGCTTATAAAAAATATTACGGATTAAAAGATATAGTTAATTTTTTCATAGGGCTGGAATAGTGAAAGTGCCAAACTTTATGGGACGGAGGGAGTAATTAGCTACTTGGGCAAACTTGCCCACCTTGACTAAATGCATTAAAACAATATTATCACATGTTCATCATCTATTTTTCTATTACTAACTCTACTATTACAGTTTTGGAGACAAAAAGTATACAAATGCAATGTGGGATAGACTCGAACCCACGAATAGTATAAAAAATAAGGTACGCACTACTATTTCTTACGTCCTTTTGGAAAAAGAAAAAAAAACACACACATTTTCTACTGTCTTTTGAGAAAAAGACAAAAAAAGCCTCCTGACTGCCTTTTGGAAAAGAAAAAAAACACACACACACACAGAGCCTTTTAGGAAAAAGGCATGACTGCCTTTTGGAAAAAGGGAAAAAAAACACACACACGCAGAGCCTTTTAGGAAACAGCAAAAAAACCCTGCAGGTGAGCATGGGGTGTCTCGAACCCACCGCCTATTGGTTAGAAGGAGGGCACTTTACCACTGCACCAACAAAAAATTACTTACATACATTCAACATAAATAATATATAAACAAAACCGAAAATTTTTTTTTAATCTTTTTTTAAAGGGCGTGGGGGCACGTGACCTCATGTGCCCTATGGTGGGTCCGCCCCTGCTTGGGACAATAGTTTTCGAGATTGTTCTCACAGTTTTCACAAGTGTGACAGGCTCCGACCATGCAACCCACCCCGACTTTGTCTCCAACTTTGTACTTTTGTAGCTTGCTGCCAACCTCGGTCACCGCTCCCACAACCTCATGCCTGCATGCATCAAGCATGCATGGTCAATTATAGTAGCATGAAGCAAAACCAATTCTTATGTCTTCTTGGTTCAGTATGTATTCAATTTTCTCGGTCAAGAAGATGTGACGGTATCCCATTTCAAATCAGATACATCACTGCTACAAAAAAAAAAAAAATTTTGATCAGAATATCACTGCTACATGTCTCACGTGATTGATATGTATGTCTTAGTATCATACTTCATTTGTTTTATATTCTTACTCCAATTAAATTACATTACACAGGGAAAGCCAGTTTATGATGATAATAACTCGATTAGATTCTTTACCTGTTTCATTTTAGCAATGAATGAGAGAGTACCCTTATCTCATAGTCTCAAAGAACAAAATCACCACATCACGCCGATTGCCATTGCTGAGAGTGGTATTCATGCATAGTGTTATCATTTCCTCTTCCTGGGAGTAATTAACTCATCACAAATAAATTTGAATGGTGCCAGCACCGGCATTTTGCTGCCTATGGTGTATACAGAGGTAGGCTAAGAAAACTATCGATTCTTACAAAAGCTAATGCAGCCAAAAAAATCAGCTCTCTCGGAAAGTAAATTCTCCAATTCTTCTACTTCTTGATTAACATGTGTTCAATTCCTTCAGTCAATAGGACTTGTGGTATCAACTTCTAATCCAAATGCACCAAATTAACTACTACTGTCCCATAAATTCACACTGAAAGCAAGTCACCACGTTGGCACATGATTACATAAGGGAAATGCAAGTTCTCAAGAATAAAAGGTACTGTATTCGAACTTCTGTTTTCTTCACTTCAACAGTAAATCATCAAGCGCTCGCCCAAATCTCAAACCAAACAGCTTTAACACATCCACTTACTGCTCTGACTAGCAATGCTATGTACCCGAAAAACTACACAGGTCAAGGACTCAAGATTCACTTCAGGTGTGGCCTTGGCTTCTCTTTGTATGCCAATCGACTCTGAATCTCCAAAGCACGAAGAGCATATGTCCAAAAAGGGCGAACCAAATCGCCACAATTTTTCCCGAAAGATTACTAGTGGATTTAAGTGCCGGTTTATTCTTGCTTGGCTCAAAATATGAAAATTTGTCAAGAACAATTTGATGAATTTTTATATATTTTGATCACACTATTCCCACTAATACGTTAAAGTCTGTGTATGTATGACTAGTTAATAGAGCTTAGAATTAAGGTAATTTTAGGAATTCCTGAAGCCACCACTTTTCCCACCACATCATTTCTAGGTTCATTTCATACACTTTTCCATACGAGACATCGAATAAAATCCTGTAAATCTACAGCAATGCATTGTCATGGAGCATATCATCGAAGACGTACCCATTCATCGAAGACGTACCCAGGGAGAATGGGATAAAAAGGACACACCCCCTTCTCTCTCTAAGCCGCTCCCCCTTCTCTCTCTAAACTTACCAGCAGTTAGGGTTTTTCCCGTTGGGGGGAGGGGCTGCCGCCCCCCTCCTCCCCCTCCTTCCTCCCCCTTTTTCCCCTAATCCCCTCCTCCCTCCCGTCCTCGTTACTGTTCTCATCTCTCCGTTCTCAGTTCATCCGTTGTTGTTCTCGGCGATTGGACTCCGGCCATGGCGCTGTGGGTTTCTCCGTTTGATTCTCGCGGTGGTGACTCAGTCCTGGTAGCTGGTGGTCGGTGGTGGGGTTCAAATAAGGTGAGGTGCTTTGGAGTTAGGGTTTTTCTTTTCTTTTTTGACGTTTTTTCGTCTCTTCCACCGGCTGGTTTTCCCAGTCCGGTTGTGTACCGATTTGGGTCTCCCCCGGATCTGGTGAGGTTGTGGTGGTGGGCAAATAATCTGTTCTCGTTCTTGTTTTGGTATGGGTTGTGGATGGGCTACAACGGATAGTCTTCCTGACGGTTACCGGTCGTCGTGACCACGCTCAGTCGACCGGACGTAGTTTGGTTTGCTTCGGTTGCGTGGTTGGAGCTCGCCGTGGCAGCGGGGGCTTGCTGCGGAGTTTCTCTGTTCGGCCGGCGTGCTAAAAGGGCAGCAGTCCATGGAACCGAACGGCTGCCTATTTGGTTGTTCTCCTGTCGTGGGCCAGCCTTGCGCTGGCGGAGATGGCTGCAGGTCAGGGGCGAAGGAGGGTCTGGTCTCCGGCGTCGTGCTTCTCCTTTCAGTCGGCGAGTGCTGAGATAGATTCAATTTCGTTTGCGATCTGTTGGTTGTCTGATTACATCTGTTTTCCTTGTGTAAGGGTTTGTACTGGGATTTCGTTTCGATTTCCTTTCTGCCTAGTCCCGGACGGGATTCTCATGTCGGCACTTAGTGCTGATTTGCTTTTGCGGGGTGTCCATTAATCTCGGAGTAGGTAGTTTTGGTGCTTTCCTGTATTTCGCGATGTAATCTTCGCCTTCGGGCTTATGAAATGATATTGACATTTTCAAAAAAAAAAAAAAAAAAAAAAGGGAGAATGGGATAAGTGGAATTCTCCCATTCATTTTTCACACTGTGAAGATCAGAGTGGCAAATCCCACAATACAAAATCTTGAGCCTCACATCCTTATCTTCTGTGATCCTGAAAACATCACCACAATCACTTTCTAAAAAGAAAAACCAACAACTCATTTCCTTTTTTAGTTTTTAGATTCAAAGTCATGCCATTGTCATTGAATAGTATATATCCAAAGACCAAATTACAGAAATCAGGATATCAGGATCAGGGGAACAAGCTCCCGAAAAATAAAACTGAAATCTCCAAAAAAAATAACCTCGACTACATAAACCAGAGTACACAAGACAACGGCAAACGCAGCTAGCCAAACTCGTTTCTCAATTCAATTCGTTATTAGCTCAAAAACCAAAACAATCACCACAATCATTTTTGACCCATTTCTCATTTCAATTCATTGTTGGCTCAAAACCCGAAAAGAATCTCCACAAACATTCAGGTTTTTGGGTTTTTCAAAAACCAAAACTTTTCTCCATTCCATTTGTTTTAGCGCAAAACCCAAAACAATCACCACAAGAAAAAAACCCAGAAGTCATTTCTCAGTTCAATTCCCATTAACGAAATTCTAACCTTCTGGAGAAGTTGAAAGGAGAGAGGACTCCAGAAGGGTCTCTGGCCGCCCATCCGAATGCCTTCACTGGGTGCTCTTCTTCCGGCGCTTTCCCCATCTTTTTCTTAGAGAGAGAGAGAGAGTAAAGTAATGTAGAGAGAGACTAGAGAGGGCTGTGAAATTTGTTCGTTTACACAGAGAGAGTTTTTGATTTCGTTGGTATTTATAGCCTTATGGGACGGGGGTAATTTGGGGGTAGGGATGACGCAGTCGATGAGGTGTGGTAAAGAAAAGAGAGAGAAAATTACACATGATTTGTCTTTCGAGATAAACTTTTTCACGGAGACTCCGTGAAGAGGTTGTTTACGGAGTTGCACAATCACAACTGTCCACAATGGATGATTCGGATTTTAAAAAGATTATTCGCTGGAATAGTTTAACTCTTCGTGCAAGTAATTTTTTTATAATCTAGACCGTCTAATACACTTTAAACACACGCAATTTAGCTCCGTAAATACGAATACACGGAAAGGTCTATAAATACTGTAAGTTTTTCTGTTGTCTTTCCTTTTGAAAGTTGATATGATAGCTTCCCCGTCAAATACATCCCCTGGTCTGACTTTAGAATTGTCTTTTGTGGAAATCAAAGTTGATTGCTACCCAGGGGTGTTCAAGAAAACCGTCCGAACCGTAAAATCGGTCCGATCCGGATCGAACCATCTTATTTGGTCCGGTTCTGCGGTTCTACGGTCAGGTTATGGTTCCAAAAAAATAAGAATCGTTAATTTTAATTTGGTTACTGGTTCTCAATTAATGAACTGTGGTTAGAACCGAACTGGACCGTTTAAAACTAAGATAAATATAGAAATACATATGTGTGTAATTAAATATGTATTTGAATTTTGTAGGTTAATCTTTTTCTTGCTAAACTTAATTTATTTAGATATGAAATCTCATTTGTTAGGAAGACTTCTATTTTCTTCCTTCTTTTCTTATTCTAACAGATTATCTTCCTATTTTTTTAATTCTATGAGTTCATATTTTGTGAATAAGTGTTTGGATACTTGTTGGATAGAACCGGAACCGAACCAAAATCGGACCGGTCTTGTGGTTTGGTTCTGGTTAGGTTCCATGCATATATTGGTTAGGTTAACGTTGTGGTTCCCAATTTTTTAGAACTGTTTGAAATTGTCCGATTACTGATTTTCTAGAGAACCAGACCAATCCAAACCGTGTACACCCTTAGCTACCCCATCGAACACATCCCTTGCTCCAGCGGCAAAGGGAGGACTAGCAGGGCCTGCACTAGGTATTGTTTGGTTTGGGTTTTGAACAAAATTTTTTGGATGTAAATGGTGAAGTGAGACAGATAAAGAAATGAAAATAATAATTGTAGAGAAAATTATTAAAAATCGTGCGCAAAGAGAATAGTTGAATCTAGAGACCCAAAACAAACACAGTCTTAATTTTATACTATTGATAAACGCTAAGAGAATAGTTGAATCTATAAACCCAATACAAACACAGTCCTAATTTCATTATTGGATTGATAAGCGCAAAGAGAATAGTTGAGTCTAGAGACCCAAAACAAACACAGTCCTAATTTCATATTGATAACAGAAAATTTATTTCAAATGTATATATGGCTACTGTGAGGCCCGAGCTAGAAAGAGACAAAATTATGCATATGTTCATAGCTTTAACGGTATACACCGGACAAATAAATTGATTGATAAGTTGAAACGTTTGGAATTTTCTTTCCACACATAGTATAAAGGAATTTTAAGAATTTTTTTGACTTTAGGAACTTGTAGGGATCAATTCCATAGGATTTTTCTAAATTAACCAAAAGACGAGTATAGTGAGTGAGAATATTTGGAGTTGTGGACACAGGCACCCCACATAATTATTCCATGTGAGAACCACTGCCCAAGCACTTACCAAGTCGTTCTGAACTAACAGCCGCCTCTCTTAGGGTTTTGAGAGGAGTCTTGTTATGGGTACATATGATATGTACAAATCATGCACATATGAGATTTGTGAGACCCATCTCGGGTCCCATAGAGATGATTTGAACCGTCTATTATTTTTAAAATACTAGTATTTTTTATAGAGCCCTGTAAAAAATCAACTCAGCCCGATATCGGTAAGGATTTTTCTTGAATTTATAGGAGCGAAACTGAGCAGTTAGGTAGTTTCGCCCCTACAAATTCCGGAAAAATCCTTATTGATATCGGGTTGAGCTTATTTTTTACGGGATTCTATAAAAAAAATGTTTTAAAAATAATGGACGGTTCAAATCATCTTTGTGGGACCCGAGGTGGGCCCCACAAAATCCATATGTGCACGATATGTACATATTTGTATGTACCCATAGTTTTTTTGTTTTGAGAGCTCTAAGGAGATTTTGGGAAGCCACAGTTGCCTTGCTTTTCTGCCTGGGGAGGGGGAGGCGTCTCTCTCCCTCCTCCCCCGGGTCCTCCTCCTCCATCCGCTCTCCTCTTTCTTCCCCCTCTTCCCTATAGTTTTTTTTCTTTTCATTTTCTCCTCCCTCAGATCTGACCCTCTTTGTTCGGCGGGCTCCGCCGTCACCGGAATCGTTTGTTCGCATGTAATCCGTCGCCGGAGCCCTTGTGGCAGCAGTGGTGGAAGCAGTGAGGGTTGCGATCCGTTCGGCGGTTTTTGGGCGGCTGGATTTAGAGCAAGATCTGTGAGAGTTTTATCTCTCCTTCTGAGAGTAATAAAATTCGCCTTTGGGCGATTTGTTTACTGTTCGGGTTCAAGAAGATTAATATGCATCTTTTGGTGGTTTGCTAGAAATTCATTAGTGTGCTCATTTCTGATCGAAGTTCATCTGATCGTCTGGATTCTTGTTGTCTTTTTTTCTTGGCTAGCAATGTATCTCTTTTTGAGACTGCTATAGGATATATGAATTTTTCGCTCAGCAGAAGGTGTATCAGGCCATGCCTGGGCTGGGGATGAAAGACATCAATCGCCTCGTTCTTTCTCATTTTGTATCAATTAGATGATTCGTTTGACTTTGTTCAAGTTATCTGTAATGAATTTCATTGTGTAAGTGCCGTTGGGCTCTATCAATACAATACCTCACTTTTGTCAAAAAAAAAAAAGGCACAGGCACCCCTTTGTGTTCGGCGAATTGGGGGATGGTGCTGTGCAGTGGTGTGCGCAGCACCGTGCTGCGCACCTCCAAGCCGTCGGACCGTGCATCCTACGGTTCGGATCTCATCTCGGTAATGAACGGCTCTCGATCGTTAGTTGCTAAGATGAGATCCGAGCGCTTGGATGCACGATCCGACAGCTCGGAGATGCGCAGCACTGTCACTGCACAGCACCAACCCGAAATCTGTGTCCGACATTGCCCAGGTTTGTCCTTATATATCCCTTCTGAATTCCCTTTGGGCAAATCCACCCTCAAATTCTATGCCAAAGCTAAAATTTCGCATTGAGAATTGACATCAACTTTCGTGCCGATCTCGCTATATCATCCTACCTATTCAATTTGCATTGTAAAATGAGATACGTTTAATCCAATGGTATGCTTTTGAGTTTAAAAAATGACACCAAACCATTGTAGTAACCAGGGCCGGCTCAAAGGTTTTAAATGCCAAAGGCCAATAAAAAAGTGTGCCCTTAAAGAGTTAATACTTAACAATTTTTACATCAACAATCACAATACAAGAAAGCCAAACGAATATAAAGATAGTTGACGTTTAGGTATGATGCACCCAAGTAAGAATTAAAAAAAGAGGCTTATAACATTATTATTAATGATGCACTAACCGATAATCAGATATTTTTAAATTTAAGCACACCAACTAATGTCAACTAAATCAACACAAATCTAAGCACCACCAGCCAGGGCTCTGCATTTAACAACATACGTACAAATCTAAGCACCACCAGCCAGGGCTCTGCATAAGAAGAGAATACTAACCGATTTGAAGTCTCGCAAGTCGCAAGCGAATGGGAGAGAGATACTCTAAGACTCCGCAATGTGTAGTATACTAGTATATACTGGTCCTGCATTTCAATTTCCAATAAGCTTAAACATAAATCAAGTGGAGAATAAAAAAAAGCCCTAATATCACTATCACTACTCAATTGAACTTAGAAATAAATAAAAAAACCTGTAAAATTATTAATTAAAGAAAGTCTCACTTCTCATAAGCAATATTAAATTACAGACTTCAACATTTAAGCAATATAAAATCACGTTTAGGCATGTTGTCTGTTGAAAGCTCCGAACTTTCGAAGAACTACGATTCGTCGATGGCAAGAGGCCCAAGAACATACCACTCAAATGCTTAAACTTATGTGGTCCTGATTTGGCGGTGTAAATTTTTTCAAAAGCCCTAACAAATTTTAAAACCCCTAAATCCCTAATCGCAACCAGTCAACCACTGAACCACCCATTCCTCCTCCAAGGAATTGGGCATTTGGGCCTCCCCTTCTTCTCCGGCACCCACTCTGTGTGCATATTTAAGAGAGAGAGAGAGAGAGAGAGAGAGAGAGAGAGAGAGAGAGAGAGAGAGAGAGAGAGAGAGAGAGAGAGAGAGAGAGAGAGAGGGTGAGGGAGAGGTACCTGTTCGTAATCGTATCAATGGTATCATTCGTCGCCGAAGCCGGCGATAGGTGGGACCGTGGGGGAGGAAGTTGCTGCAGTGTTCGATTCTACGGTTTGGGTTCTCCTTTTGATTCAACTGGATGCCGATTTTGGTTTTCGAAAGTTCAAAATTTCGATTCGTTCTTCATTCTTCTTTTCTTCGTTTTTTTTTTTTGTTTTCTGTTGGGCAAAACGAATGTGAGAGCCGAGAGGTGAGAATTGAGAAAGATGAGAAGTGATTTAATTAAAAGGACCATTTGGATCACTTATTTGCAAAAATGCCACCGTGTGTTTTTTGGGCCTCATTAGATTTGTGTGGGCCGCCGATGGATTTAATTTAGAATGGGCCATTTTTTTTCCATCTTTTGAGCCCAAAAAGACTTCTACTCAAGCCCAAATAACAAAATTAGTAGAGTGCCCCTAAAATTTGCCCTTTTTGGGATGCCCAAGGCCTAGGCCTCTTGGGCCTTGAGGTTGGGCCGGCCCTGGTAGTAACATTGCTATTTTTTTTTTTACTTTTCTACTATATAGCAGCAACTATCAAGCTAAAAATTGATCGATTGTAGGCATATAAATTTTCAACCTTTCACAAATTGCCACGTGATGCGGGACCTATCACATATGACACAATAATTGGCCAATCAAATGTTGCTAAGTGTCCATAGGTCAAAAGTCAAAGCTACATGAATGGTACTCCAATCATTTTCGAAGAATCCTGCACCCATGGACGTACAGCCTGGTAAGCCTTACCTTTCCACCGGAGTTTTATGGGCGTTGTTCCGTTCCCCAATTTGATGTTTGGACGTGAGCTATACTCTGCGATGAGCTATTGGTTCAACATTCACTCAACTATGCTACGAAGTGAATATGATGCAGTTATTTGATTTATCAAGTCTAGCCAATCAAATAAAGTGGCTGAAATAAATTAACTCTTTATATAATTGTTTTTTCTTAAAATAAAAAAAAGAAGAAGAAGAAGAATTATCAAATAATAATAATAATCTCTTTTATAAATTAAATAAAGTGATAATTTGAGAGATAAATACGAAAGTCATGCCAGTTCTGATGGTGCAAACCGTCTACTCTTGAAGAACAACTTGTTGTATTAGCAAAGACTCTTGAGACGCTTGTGAAGTGTACGATAATCAACAACAAGAGACTCAACTTAAAATGTTTTAAGATAAGGAAGATCTCAAGTGGGAATGTCAAGGTGTGGCGCGAAAAATTCGTCAGGATCTATGACCGAAGCAACTCCACACGAAGTTCTCCAAACTTTTCTTGAAGCACTCAAGAAGTAGTTCTCAAAACCTCGCACAAAGCTACTCTAGAAGAAATTCTCATAGAGCTTAGAAGATCTTCCCCCGCCTACAGGTCGATTTTGAGAACTCAAGTTAAAGATCTCAATTAGTTCTTTAATTTAGTTCTTTCCACGTCAATTTTGAGATCAACTCCCACTTCTGGCCGCTTCCATGTTTGAACAATAGAATTCGGTGACAAATTATGCTTCTTATCCTTTTGGTTGGCAATGCCAAAATTGGAAAGCAGCCGGAATTGGGAGTTTTCAAAATAGTGTTGCTTATCCTTTTGGTTGGCAATGCCAGAATTTTCAAACATGGAAGCGACCGGAATTAGGAGTTCTCAAAATCAACGTGGAAAGAACTCTTAATTCCGGCCGCTTCCATGTTTGAGCAGTAGAATCCGGTGACAAATAGTGTTGGTTGTCCTTTTACTTGACATCATGGAATTCCACAAAACCTGCTTTCGCTTTCATAGTAATCGAATCCTCATACCATAATTTTCCATTAAAGAGATTAGGCCTCTAAAGAATAACACAAATAGATCAGTCCCTATAGGCAATCATGTTTCTATAGTAAGCCTGACTGAACCACATCATTAAGGCTTAAGGATGGAACCGGGGGTCTAGTGGCGGCGGCCGCGACGACAAGAATTTAGAAAATGCAATTATTATATGTGAATTTTTTTTTTTAGCCCCAACTTATATATATAGTCTCGCCACTACTAGGTTTTTTTCCTTATTTTTTTATTATATACTAGTCATAAATCTTCTTTTTTTTTTCAAGAAAGGAGACCAAAAAAAGTATTCCAAAACTAAATTCAATGGGCCAAAGTGAAATAATATAAATGATGATGTGTAATTAAGAAAAAAAAAACTTCACATTCTAACCCTAAAACACCTTAGCCTAAAAAATTAAGGGAATTTTATTATAATGCCACTCCCCAAATTTATAATGTCACTCCCAAAAGGGAGTGCGGTTATTAATTTGGAAAATCCATAAAGAGATCTGGGGAGTGACATTATAAATTTTGGAAGTGGCATTATTGATGCTCAAAATTAAAGTTATTCTTTTTTCATACTACATGTGCAAATGACAAACATCATTTACTATAATTTTTGTTATGTTATTTTAATTTTTTTTGGAGCCGATGACTATTAATATTGTAATGCATCTTTTTATTTTTTTTAGTATACATTTCGCCACTGCTATGGTAAAATCCTGGTTCCGTCCCAGTTTAGGCTAAACTAGAAAATCAAAGAACAGAGTAAACTTAAAGACATCAAGCTCTACTCAAGTAAAATGACTTATTCAGAATGGAGAGAGTGTTTCAACACCGACAACCAAAGTCAAGGAACACAAAGACATAAAAAAAAAAAAGACCTCAAACCATGAAATTCTCCCCTTAACATGACCATGTCACACCACCACCAAACTCATATTTTGGAAGCATAACCCAGGACTAAGACCAAGCGTCTAAGCAGCATTCAGCGTGTTTGCAACGTCGAGGACGAACCGGTATTTAACATCAGCTTTGGCGAGACGCTCCATAGCTGTGTTCACGTAGTCCATTGGAACGACCTCAATTTCTGGGGTTATATTGTGCTTTCCAGCAAAATCAATCATCTCTTGCGTCTCTTTCATACCACCAATCAAACTTCCAGCTACCAACTTTCTCCCTGTAATACGCGACTCCAATATTACATACAATTCAAATAGCAGAAACGATAGACACACATACGCACACGATACAACCGTAATGCAGATAAATTTGAAGACAGCAGAGCGGGCTATGCTATTTAAAACCGGAGATTGGCAATAGTACTATATTTATTTGTTTTTTAAAGACAAAAAATTAAACCTTACCCATAATCAAAGGAAAGACGGGTAACTCGAGCGGCTTTTCCGGAGCGCCAACCGTGATGATCTTTCCATGAGACTTCAATAGAGACAACAATGGTACCAGCGGATGATTTGCAGATACTGTGTCAATTATTCCATCCAAAGTGCCCATAGCAGCCTATAATAACGTACTCAACACATCAGTACAATCTATATTATAAAACAGAGCGGTTTTTGTTTACACATACAAACATGAGCACCTCTAAAGCCGTTGATCGCATTCAAGCTAAGATCATAGCCATCCGATTAGGAGAATGTTTCCTTAAGTTATATTTTGACGTATTGTTGTGGTAATATATAAACTTTCCTTTCCAATTTATTACGTATCTTTTGGGTTTTTCCGTTTTAAGAGGGTTGATAATTAACCTGTAACTTATTGTTTTTTTTTATTTCTTCTCTGTATATACCTTGGCATGAACTTAATTTTTAAAGTGAGGCAGAGAGTTAGTAGGTTATGTAGGATAGGTAGAGCAGATGGGTAAAGCATACAACTTATTTAAGTTGGGACTGTATTTCGTTTGGATGTGTCTTTAGGCACGAGCATCCACTAGTACATCTACAATCTTAGGAATTAATCTCTATAGTGCATATAAATTATACATGGGAAAAAAGAAGAAGAAAGATACCTGCATTTCGTCTGGATTACTGCTGACCAAGAACGAATCGGCACCAAGTACTTCAATAGCTTCCTGTTTCTTGCTCGGGGAAGTACTGATAACGGTCACTACAGCCCCGAAAGCCTTGGCAAATTTAACAGCCACATGGCCCAACCCACCTAGGCCCACCACACCCACTTTCATACCAGGCTTATCAAGCCCAAAATATCTCAGTGGGCTGTAAGTCGTGATCCCAGCACAGAGGAGGGGAGCAGCAGCATCAAGAGGTAGATTGTCAGGAATCCGAACGATATAGCGCTCATTAGCGACCATGTGATCAGAATAACCTCCGTATGTCTTGGTTCCATCATTATCCACGGCATTGTAAGTTAGTATCATTTTGGGACAGTAGTTTTCGAGGTTGTTCTCACAGCTTTCACATGTGTGACAGGCTCCAACCATGCAACCCACCCCGACTCTGTCTCCAACTTTGTACTTTTGTACCTTGCTGCCAACTTCTGTCACCACTCCCACAAGCTCATGCCTGCATGTATCAATCATGTTCATGCATGGAGAGAGAGAGAGAGAGATAGAGAGAGAGGTATTCATTGACAACACCTCTGTCTTTTATAGAGAGAGAGAGAGAGAGAGAGAGAGAGAGAGAGAGAGGGAGGTATCAAATGAAATACATGGTAATTGTATATCACTGAAAACATACCCAGGGAGAAGGGGGTACGAGGAATTTCCCCATTCATTTTTCGCACTGTGAAGATCGGAGTGGCAAATCCCACAGTAAAAGATCTTGAACCTCACATCCTCATCTTCCGTGACCCTGAAAACGTCACCCGACTCACTCTCAATCTCAAAAATTAAGAAAAAGTACCAAAACAAACTCATCTCTTACTTCAGTTCTTTTCAGCACAAAAATTCGGAGAATCCCTAGTGACAAAATTTAACAAACCTTCGAGAGAAGTTGAAAGGAGAGAGGACTCCAGAAGTGTCTCTGGCCGCCCATCCAAACGCCCTCACTGGGTGCTCTTCTTCCGGTGCTTTCGCCATGGTTTGAGAGAGAGAGTGTGTGTTATGAATTTGTTTGCTACACTGAGGGGGAGAGAGAGATTGGAATCCGTGGGATGGCGTAGCTATATATATAGACCTTAGGATATACTCCGTATCATGGGACATGGGCTTGTAGTTGACTTCTTCTTCTTTTTTGTTCTTTTTGATAGGTTTGTAACTTGCTTTGTTTTGAAGGAAGGTAAGAGGGTAATTCTACGTATCAACTCACTTAGGTAATTGCTGACTAGTAACTTGCTTTGTTTAGTACTCCACTTTTAAGTAAGCGCCAAAAAATGTGGGGTAGGGACGACGTAATCGAAGAGGTGTGGGGAGTAGATATGGTTCCAGATTGACGTAGAACAAGTTGTGGTCCAATTCCTTAATCAATTGGACCGGTCGAAGCCTTGGAAGCCTAAACTGGTTTTAATTGCAGATTGCCATAATTGGCAAATTTCGGAATGGGCCATACTTGGTGGGCTGACTTAATTCCTTCGCTTAGGCCTTCTATTTAATATTTTTGTCGTTTTAGGAAAGTATAGATCGTTAATAACTCATAGCATATAATCCCTCAAAAGTTGATTCCAGTTGGAAAACTCTTGTTTTTCTTTTCCGTTTTCAATTTTGGTAGTTTTTCCAATTTTGTATTCAATTCTTTATTTATCCGCATTATTTTTAGAGCTTCTAATTGTAGGCCTTATAAAAGGGGTTGTAACCTAATTTGTTACTTAACTTTTCATTACTAAAATTCTGAGTTTATCTCTCTTCTTGTGCATTGAAGAACTGATCGTGGCTACGAGTACTTATCTCGTTTGGAATAGTACGCAAAATATTCTTTTTGTGAATTCTGTTGTGTCAAATCCTCCAGGCGATGGCTCACTAAAAGCGCAAGTAGAGAACTTTTACTCATGTATAATATTTCAAAATGGCATTCGCTCCTCCTTGCTCTGCGCTCGTTCCCTCATTTGGTTGCATTTTCAACCCCGGTTTTTAAAATCTGCGTAAAATATTAAATGGTGACTGCATTTTCAACCCCGGTCAACCCCGGTTTTTAAAATCTGCGTAAAATATTACTAAATGGTGACTGCATTTTCAACCCTGGTTTGACTGCATTTTCAACCCTGGTTTGACTGCATTTTCAACCCCGGTTTCTAAAATCTGCCTAAAATATTAAATGGTGACTGCATTTTCAACCCCGGTTTTTAAAATCTGCCTAAAATAGTAAATGGTGACGTAGGCGATGAGGTGTTAGATGCAAAAACCAAATGGTGGCGTAGGCGATGAGTCATGGAGTTGTTGCATTGCAAATTTTCTACTAGTAGAATATTGCCACCGGTGCTAAATATTCATTTCTAGAACTGTTGCAGGCGCCTATGTCAACTAACGCATATCTATCAATGAGGAACTTCCGTTTGACCGAAAAAAAAAATATCTATCAATGAGAAAATTATTACTCCATCCGTCTCATTTTTATTGTCCATTATTCATTTTGTCTCTTTTATGTCTATCGTCTATATCTTTCAATCGATAATGTTTTTTATGATTTCGACAACTTTGTATTTTAGAACAAATTGAAATCTATCAAATAAGATTCATATTGCATATGTTTGGAGATTCACGTTGAAAGATATAAGAGATTGAAAACTGACACAAATATCAAAAAAGGACAATCAAAATGGGACGGAGGGAGTACTATTAAGTACTTGCTCCGGCAGTACCAGATGCCTTTTTCACCACATATTAGTGTGAGATTATTAATCACTAATATACGATATTTACACCAACGTGTAGTGAAGAAGTACTCTGCAGCGCTGAATAATTAATCATTTTTATTAATGACTGGTAGGGGTGTTATTCAGTCGTTTCGGTTTGGTTCGGGGTGGTTTTGCCCGAAACCGATCGGGTTCGGGGTATGTAACTCCGAAACCGATCCCGACCGGTATTAGTTTCGGTTCGGGGTGGATTCGGTCCGGTCGGGGGATTCGGTCCGGTCCGGTCGGGGTATTGGGCCAAAGATGAAAAATTAAAATGGGCCAATTTAAAAAAAACTTGATAATGGGCCAAAAATAAGCCCATTCCACTTGTTTTTTTTTTGATAAAAGTGTTTCTTTGATGATGGGCCAATTTCACTTGTTTTATTTATAGCAAAAGAAGTTTTTTGGCCCACATGGCCCAATCTGCTGTGCACTCATCCACTGATCCACAAATACAAAAAATCCATTCATTTCATAGGTCTATTGGCCAACCTCTCTTTGTTCAATCATAAACAGCACAACCATGAAAAATTGATCGAGAGCGTCGAGATTACAAGTTAAAGTCTCAAACAGCACATCCACTTACACCCAGAAATAGAATCCAATAGCAGTAGCAATGTACTCCCTCCGTCCCTTTTTAAGTGTCCTGCTTCGTAATTCCAACTTATTAAAAAGACATCATCATTATACCTTTCACATCAACTTTTTCCTCCACTTTCCCTACTTACCCATCATCATTACACTTTTACTCACTAACTTTTCAAAATGGAATCTACTTTTAGGGGCAAAATGGAAAATTCACCAACTTTTACCCACTAACTTTACAAAATGAACACTTATTAAGGGACAGCCCAAAATGGAATACCGGACTCTAAAAAAGGGACGGAGGGAGTAGCATACAAGCATAAAAAATACAAGACTACATTTTCCCTTCGAGTTAAAGTCTCCATCAGAAAACACATAATACCAACAATACTTCAAGTCTCCATCAGAAAACAAAAACCCCATACTTCAAGTAAAAGTCTACCAAGTTCAAAACGCTAATGGTAACAGAAAATGAAAGACTCCTAATTAAGCCACCATGTTGTTCAATTCCCACCAAGCTCCACAGCCAAAGAAAACAAAAGGCCCAAGCTGCACCTTTTACTCTCATGTTCCTGTTGTAGCAAAACTACAAGCAAAAGATTGACAGTAGATAAAATGATTTCCGGACTTAAACGATGAAATGATTTCCAGACTTTACTAATTGCAAGCAAAACTGAACCATTTACTGATCCAGTTTTGTCTCACTATCTACACCTCCAATTTCGACCAACCCCTAGCATTGTCTATCACAGTTCACAATATTAATGGATGCAAACAAGAACAATGAAAGCTAGTATACAAAATCAAACAATGGAATATTAGAAGAGACCTGTCTGTTACAATGGTCATTGTCCTCCATCAACACCCTGCCAAGGGAAAAAAAAAACAAACCATAAGATAGTTCAAAATCAATTGGAAACATTAGTAGAAGGATTTGCAGACATAAACTTGTGTATCCTTTGTAGAACTCCTTAGTCCAAGCGCTTCCCCTTACTCCTTATCAGTTGATTCTAAGACAACTACAAACATAGAAGGAAAAGAAAACAAATAAAAACATACAATAAGACATTCAACATGAAAGTAATTTAAAAACCATAAAATAAGAAAACAAGAATTAAAAATAAGAGTAGTACCCGAATCTAATGCCTCCAATTCATCAAGTTGTTCTCTTATATTGATCTTGGTTGGTTTCCTAATCCATTGTTGTATGCAAATTAGTGCTTCCACGGTCTTCGGAGAGAGAGAACTTCGATAAGGATCAATGACACGTCCGCCCGTGCTAAAAGCGGATTCGGAGGCAACCGTGGACACGGGAATTGATAGCACATCTCGTGCCATTTGAGAGACAATTGGATACTTCGAAGAGTTTAACTTCCACCAACAAAGTACATCAAAGTTGTCACAATCATCCTCACTAGTTTCCGCAAGATACTTTTCCAATTCCGTTTTGCTTGCCATGTTGCCCTCCTTTTGTTTGTGCATCTTAAATTGAGATTTCAAAGATTTATGATTACCAATGTCCGTTTCAAGTCCATCCAAATCTACGGTGTCCGATGATCCCCCAACCTCTTTGTTACGCACATTTGTGTACCCATTATGCTTCACATACCATCCAAATAAACGGGTAATTTCACTTTTTAACTTATCCATGAACGTACCAACTATTGCCTTATCATAGCCCAAGGTATTTTGCAAGCAATACACAAAAAATGCAACTTTGCATCGAGGATCAGGAACAACCGCAAACATCATCATTTGATTAATCTTATCAAAATCACCCCAATACTTGTCAAACTTGATACGCATACTCCTTGCCAAATCATACAAATCACTATCATCGTTTTCACACAACTTCATAATGTCTTGTTGAATCAACACCATTTCATCAAAAAAAACATTGCAAGTGACGTACAAAGAACCCGAAAATTTCAAAGTTGCAACATAAAACACTCGAAGAAACTTTACGTACAACTTAATCTTCTCCCAATCACTTGAACTTAGAGGCCCAACGTACTCCTTCCGCCGCCCCCCCCCCCCCCCCCCCTTCTTCTTTCTCTTCTCAATTTCAATTACCCTATTTATACCCTCAAAACTATCAACATCATCATGCAAAATCCTCGTCCATCTCCTCCTCTCTTACATTTAATTTAAAGCTCGGGTCATCACACAATCGATCAAAGGCCTTTTGATAAGTTAAAGCTCTCTCCAACATGAAATATGTATAGTTCCACCAAGTAGACACATCCAAACAAGGTTTAAGCCTACACACAATTTTCTCCTTCTCAACACATGACCAAAACTCCGCCATTCTAGATGGGGAAGACCTCACATATCTCACCACATTGCGCACCCTTGCAATCGGGACATCAATCTCTTGCAATCCCTCACGTACGATTAAATTTAAGATGTGTGCCCAACATCTCACATGCAAGAACTCATGATTTAAAATGGTGGTCTTCCTATCTTTGGTCTTTCTCTCCAAGTATCTAATTAAAAGATTGTTTGAGGATGCATTATCAACCGTAACGGTTAGAAACTTGTCAATTCCCCAATCCAATAAGCATTCTTCAACCATTCTACCAAGAGTATCACCTTTGTGATTAGGAACACAAAAATTCAGAATTTTCTTTTGGTACCTCCAATTCTCATCAATAAAATGACCCGTAAGACACATGTAATTCTCCCATTCATTTTTCACACTGTGAAGATCAGAGTGGCAAATCCCACAATACAAAATCTTGAGCCTCACATCCTTATCTTCTGTGATCCTGAAAACATCACCACAATCCCTTTCTAAAAAGAAAAACCAACAACTCATTTCCTTTTTTTGTTTTTAGATTCAAAGTCATGCTATTGTCATTAAATAGTATATCCAAAGACTAAATTACAGAAATCAGGATATCAAGATCAGGGGAACAAGCTCCCGAAAAATAAAACTGAAATCTCCAAAAAAATAACCTTGACTTCATAAACCAGAGTACACACGACAACGGCAAGCACAGCTAGCCAAACTCGTTTCTCAATTGAATTCGTTATTAGCTCAAAAACCAAAACAATCACCACAATCATTTTTGACCCATTTCTCATTTCAATTAGGGGTGGCAAATTGAACCCAAACCCATTAACAAACCTAAACCCATCAACTAAAAAATAGACCCAACCCAATTCATTTATAAGTTGGGTTAGAATGGATCTCAACCCATCAATCCTATCTATTAATGGGTCTCAATTGGGCATCAATTGGGTCAACTTAAATTACCCAATAAAGCATGCATATAACCCACTAACAAAAAACTGTGGAATGACTCCATCTCCTCCCCCTCTCTTGATTCTCGTCCGTACCCACCCCCATCAGATATTCTCTCTCTCTCTCTCTCTCTCAACCACATCATCCCAATGTCTGCGGCATAGCATTGAGGTGACTGATTTGCTCTTGGCCCATATAAAATTTGTGATTTTCGTGAGGACAAAATTGAAAGGAAATTGATTTTTGCGCTCCATTTTTTATTGATGGTGCTTCACTTTTAACGTGAATTTACTGATAATTTCATGAACAAAGTGGAGCGCTATCAGTAAAAAGTGGAGCACGAAAATCAAAATCCAATTGAAAATAAATGTCAGAAATTTAAAACAAACACCGATTTTTTTTTGGTTGATCACCATTCTTATGCTGAGCTCTATCCCAAGGGATTCTACCATTTTTATTTATAACTCAGGTGTCCAAGTCAGTTTATGCACACTTCGACTAATTATGGGAGATCAATCCCAAGGGATTCTGTCACTCATACACATCTAGCTCACGGATTTTATGTTTCTTTTGAGTATCACTCAGGCACACAAACAAACTCATCTTGTATATATTATGCATGATGAAGATTGATAATGTATTTGACAAATGAGGCGATTACGTGATCATATATGCTCGATTAATGGGAAAGGTAGATGCACGAATGTGATCATTTTTTATGGTGGAAGAACACATCTCGATTAATCGATAAGGGATCAATCTCACGGTCTACAGGGAGTCCAATTAAAGTGCCTCATTAGAGTTTATAAATAGCACGTATTACAATTACAGGAGTATTTTAGTTTTAGATCTACAAGGGTAATATGGTCATTTTAGTGTACATTGGTATTTTTACTCATTTTAAATTTTAGTATATAGTATGTAATTGGGTTAATAGACGGATCGGATTTGATTTTAAATAAATGGGTCGGGTTGGGTATAGATAATTGAACTCATAATTAATGGGTCTAAATGAGTCAAATGACCCATTAAAGACCCAACCCACTTACAACTTGTCCAATTTAGCCCAAACTCGCCCATTTAACACCCTAATTTCAATTCATTTTTTTGGCTCAAAACCCGAAAAGGATCTCCACAAACATTCAGGTTTTTGGGTTTTTCAAAAACCAAAACTTTTCTCCATTCCATTTGTTTTAGCGTAAAACCCAAAACAATCACCCCAAGAAAAAAACCCAGAACTCATTTCTCAGTTCAATTCATTTTTAGCTCAAAAGCTGGAGAATCCCATCAACGAAATTCTAACCTTCTGGAGAAGTTGAAAGGAGAGAGGACTCCAGAAGCGTCTCTGGCCGCCCATCCGAATGCCTTCACTGGGTGCTCTTCTTCCGGCGCTTTCCCCATCTTTTTCTTAGAGAGAGAGAGAGAGTAAAGTAATGTAGAGAGAGACTAGAGAGAGCTGTGAAATTTGTTCGTTTACACAGAGAGAGTTTTTGATTTCGTTGGTATTTATAGCCTTATGGGACGGGGGTAATTTGGGGGTAGGGATGACGCAGTCGATGAGGTGTGGTAAAGAAAAGAGAGAGAAAATTACACATGATTTGTCTTTCGAGATAAACTTTTTCACGGAGACTCCGTGAAGAGGTTGTTTACGGAGTTGCACAATCACAACTGTCCACATTGGATGATTCGGATTTTAAAAAGATTATTCGCTGGAATAGTTTAACTCTTCGTGCAAGTAATTTTTTTATAATCTAGACCGTCTAATACACTTTAAACGCACGCAATTTAACTCCGTAAATACGAATACACGGAAAGGTCTATAAATACTGTAAGTTTTTCTGTTGTCTTTCCTTTTGAAAGTTGATATGATAGCTTCCCCGTCAAATACATCCCCTGGTCTGACTTTAGAATTGTCTTTTGTGGAAATCAAAGTTGATTGCTACCCCATCGAACACATCCCTTGCTCCGGCGGCAGAGGGAGGACTGGCAGGGCCTGCACTACGGTATTGTTTGGTTTGGGTTTTGAACAAATTTTTTTGGATATAAATGGTGAAGTGAGACAGATAAAGAAATGAAAATAATAATTGTAGAGAAAATTATTAAAAATCGTGCGCAAAGAGAATAGTTGAATCTAGAGACCCAAAACAAACACAGTCTTAATTTTATACTATTGATAAACGCTAAGAGAATAGTTGAATCTATAAACCCAAAACAAACATAGTCCTAATTTCATTATTGGATTGATAAGCGCAAAGAGAATAGTTGAATCTAGAGACGCAAAACAAACACAGTCCTAATTTCATATTGATAACAGAAAATTTATTTCAAATGTATATATGGCTACTGTGAGGCCCGAGCTAGAAAGAGACAAAATTATGCATATGTTAATAGCTTTAACGGTATACACCGGACAAATAAATTGATTGATAAGTTGAAACGTTTGAAATTTTCTTTCCACACATAGTATAAAGGAATTTAATTTTTTTTTTTTGACTCTAGGAACTTGTAGGGATCAATTCCATAGGATTTTTCAAAATTAACCAAAAGACGAGTATAGTGAGTGAGAATATTTGGAGTTGTGGACACGGGCACCCCTCGGAACCCCTTTGTGTCCGGCGAATTGGGGATGGTGATGTGCGCAGTACCGTCCTGCAAACCTCCAAGCCGTCGGATCGTGCATCCGACGGCTCGGATCTCATCTCGGCAATAAACGGCTTTCAATCGTTGATTGCCGAGATGTGATTCGAGCCATCGGATGCACGATCCGATAACTCGGAGGTGCGCAACACGGTCACTGCACAGCACCCACCCGAAATCTGTGTCTGACATTGCCCAGGTTTGTCCTTATATACCCCTTCTGAATTCCCTTTGTGCAAATCCACCCTCCTCAAATTCTATGCCAAAGCTAAAATTTCGCATTGAGAATTGACATCAACTTTCGTGACGATCCCGCTATATCATCCTACCTATTCCATTTGCATTGTAAAATGAGATACGTTTAATCCAATGGTATGCTTTTGAGTTTAAAAATGACACCAACCATTGTAGTAACATTGCTATTTTTTTTTTTTAACTTTTCTATCAAGGTAAAAATTGATTGTAGGCATATAAATTTTCAACCTTTCACAAATTGCCACGTGTTGCCAAGTGTCCATAGGTCAAAAGTCAAAGCTACATGAACGGTCCAATCATTTTCGAAGAATCCTACACCCATGGACGTATAGCCTGGTAGCTAGGCCTTACCTTTCCACCGGAGTTTTATGGGTGTTGTTTCGTTCCCCAATTAGACGTTTGGATGTGAGCTATACTCTGCGATGAGCTATCGGTTCAACATTCACTCAACTATGCTACGAAGTGAATATGATGCAGTTATTTGATTTATCAAGTCTAGCCAATTAAATAAAGTGGCTGAAGTAAATTAACTCTTTATATAATTGTTTTTTCTTAAAGTAAAAAATAAAAAATAATTATCAAATAATAATAATAATGTCTTTTATAAATTAAATAAAGTGATAATTTGAGAGATAAATATGAAAGTCATGCCATTTCTGATGGTGCAAACCGTCTACTCTTGAAGAACAACTTGTGGTATTAGCAAAGACTCTTGAGACGCTGTTTGTCCCATATATTTACCGCCTTTGTTGTTGGTTTTGTTTCCCAAAATCTTTGTCGATTTCGATCGAAGGAAAAAATAGGTAAACAGACCCTTGTGAAGTGTAATCAACAACAAGAGACTCAACTTAAAATGTTTTCAGATAAGGAAGATCTCAAGTGGGAATGTCAAGGTGTGGCGCGAAAAATTCGTCAGAATCTATGACCGAAGCAACTCCACACGAAGTTCTCCAAACTTTTCTTGAAGCACTCAAGAAGTAGTTCTCAAAACCTCGCACAAAGCTACTCTAGAAGAAATTCTCATAGAGCTTAGAAGAGCTTCCCCCGCCTATAGGCCAATTTTGAGAACTCAAGTTAAAGATCTCAATTAGTTCTTTAATTTAGTTCTTTCCACGTCAATTTTGAGATCAACTCCCAATTCTGGCCGCTTCCATGTTTGAACAGTAGAATCCGGTGACAAATAGTGCTTCTTATCCTTTTGGTTGGCAACGCCGGAATTGGAAAGCAGCTTGAATTGGGAGTTTTCAAAATAGTGTCGCTTATCCTTTTGGTTGGCAATGCCAGAATTTTCAAACATGGAAGCGGCCGGAATTGGGAGTTCTCAAAATCAACGTGGAAAGATTTCTCAATTCCGGCCGCTTCCATGTTTGAATAGTAGAATCCGGTGACAAATAGTGTGGGTTATCTTTTTACTTGTCATCATGGAATTCCTCAAAAAACCTGCTTTCGCTTTCATAGTAATCGAACCCTCATACCATAATTTTCCATTAAAGAGATTAGGCCTCTAAAGAATAACACAAATAGATCAGTCCCTATAGGCAATCAAGTTTCTATAGTAAGCCTGACTGAACCACATCACTTAGGCTTAAGGATGGAACCGGGGGTCTAGTAACGGAAGCCACCACAACAAGAATTTACAAAATGTAATTATTATATGTGAAAAAAAATATAGCCCCAACTTATATAGTCTCACCACTGCTAGGTTTTTTTCCTTATTCCAAAACTAAATTCAATGGGCCAAAGTGAAATAATATAAATGATGATGTGTAATTAAGAAAAAAAAACTCCGATCCACATTCTAACCCTAAAACACCTTAGCCTAAAAAATTAAGGGAATTTTATTATAATGCCACTCCCCAAATTTATAATGTCACTCCCAAAAGGGAGTGCAGTTATTAATTTGGAAAATCCATAAAGGGATCTGGGGAGTGACATTATCGATGCTCAAAATTAAAGTTATTCTTTTTTCATACTACATGTGCAAATGACAAACATCATTTACTATAATTTTTGTTATGTTATTTTAATTTTTTTTGGAGCCGATGACTATTAATATTGTAATGCATCTTTTTATTTTTTTTAGTATACATTTCGCCACTGCTAGGGTAAAATCCTGATTCCGTCCTAGTTTAGGCTAAACTAGAAAATCAAAGAACAGAGTAAACTTAAAGACATCAAACTCTGCTCAAGTAAAATGACTTATTCAGAATGGAGAGAGTGTTTCAACACCGACAACCAAAGTCAAGGAACACAAAGACATAAAAAAAGACCTCAAGCCATGAAATTCTCCCTTTAACATGACCATGTCACACCACCACCAAACTCATATTTTGGAAGCATAACCCAGGACTAAGACCAAGCGTCTAAGCAGCATTCAGAGTGTTTGCAACGTCGAGGACGAACCGGTATTTAACATCAGTTTTGGCGAGACGCTCCATAGCTGTGTTCACGTAGTCCATTGGAACGACCTCAATTTCTGGGGTTATGTTGTGCTTTCCAGCAAAATCAATCATCTCTTGCGTCTCCTTCGTACCACCAATCAAACTTCCAGCTACCAACTTTCTCCCTGTAATACGCGACTCCAATATTACATACAGTTCAAATAGCAGAAACGATAGACACACATACGCACACGATACAACCGTAATGCAGATAAATTTGAAGACAGAAGAGCGGGCTATGCTATTTAAAACCGGAGATTTGCAACAGTACTATATTTATTTGTTTTTTAAAGACAAAAAATTAAACCTTACCCATAATCAAAGGAAAGACGGGTAACTCGAGCGGCTTTTCCGGAGCGCCAACCGTGATGATCTTTCCATGAGACTTCAATAGAGACAACAATGGTACCAGCGGATGATTTGCAGATACTGTGTCAATTATTCCATCCAAAGTCCCTATAGCTGCCTATATATAATAACTCAACACATCAGTACAATACATCTACAATCTTAGGAATTAATCTCTATAGTACATATAAATTATACGTGGGAAAAAGAAGAAGATACCTGCATTTCGTTTGAATTACTACTGACTAAGAACGAATCGGCACCGAGTACTTCGAGAGCTTCCTGCTTCTTGCTCGGGGAGGTACTGATAACGGTCACTACAGCGCCGAAAGCCTTGGCAAATTTAACAGCCAAATGGCCCAACCCGCCTAGGCCAACCACACCAACCTTCATACCAGATTTATCGAGCCGGAAATATCTCAGCGGGCTGTAAGTCGTGATCCCAGCGCAGAGGAGAGGAGCCGCGACATCAAAAGGAAGATTGTCAGGGATCCGAATGATGTAGCGCTCATTAGCGACCATGTGATCGGAATAACCTCCGTATGTCATGGTTCCGTCGTAATTCACGCTGTTGTATGTGAGTATCATTTTGGGACAGTAGTTTTCGAGGTTGTTCTCGCAGTTTTCACATGTGTGACAGGCTCCGACCATGCAACCCACTCCGACTCTGTCTCCAACTTTGTACTTTTGTACCTTGCTGCCAACTTCTGTCACCACTCCCACTGCCTGCATGTATCAATCATGTTCATGCATGGAGAGAGAGAGAGAGAGAGAGAGAGAGAGAGAGAGAGAGAGAGAGAGAGAGAGAGAGAGAGAGAGAGAGAGGTATTCATTGACAACACCTCTGTCTTTTATAGATAGAGAGAGAGAGAGGGAGGTATCAAATGAAATACATGGTAATTGTATATCACTGAAAACATACCCTGGGAGAAGGGGGTTCGAGGAATTTCCCCATTCATTTTTCGCACTGTGAAGATCGGAGTGGCAAATCCCACAGTAAAAGATCTTGAACCTCACATCCTCATCTTCGGTGACCCTGAAAACGTCACCCAACTCACCCCAGTCACTCTCAATCTCAAAAATTAAGAAAAGTACCAAAACAAACTCATCTCTTACTTCAATTCTTTTCGGTAGAAAAATTCGGAGAATCCCTAGTGACAAAATTTAACAAACCTTCGAGAGAAGTTGAAAGGAGAGAGGACTCCGGAAGTGTCCCTGGCCGCCCATCCAAACGCCCTCACTGGGTGCTCTTCTTCCTGTGCTTTCGCCATGGTTTGAGAGAGAGAGTGTGTGTGTGTTATGAATTTGTTTGATACACTGAGGGGGAGAGAGAGATTGGAATCCGTGGGATGGCGCGTAGCTATATATATAGACCGTTAGGATATATCATGGGACATGGGCTCTAGTAGTTGACTTTTGTGTGTGTGTGTGTGTGTTCTTTTTGATATGTTTGTAACTTGCTTTGATTCGAAGGAGGATAAGAGAGTAATTCCACATATCAACTCACCTAGGTAATTGCTGACTAGTAACTTGCTTTGTTTAGTACTCCACTTTTAAATAAGCGCCAAAAAATGTGGGGTAGGGACGACGTAATTGATGAGGTGTGGGGAGGAGATACGGTTCCAGATTGACGTAGAACAAGTTGTGGTCCAATTCCTTAATCAATTGGACCGGTCGAAGCCTCGGAAGCCCAAACAGGTTTTAATTGCAGATTGTTATAATTGGCGAATTTCGAAATGAACCATACTTGATGGGCTCACTTAATTCTTTCGTTTAGGCCTTTTATTTAATATTTTTGTCGTTTAAGGAAAGTTCTAGATCGTTAATAACTCTTAGCATATAATCCCTTAGAAGTTGATTCCAGTTGGGAAACTCTTGTTTTTCGTTTCCGTTTTCAATTTTGGTAGTTTTTCCAATTTTGTATTCAATTCTTTATTTATCCGCATTATTTTTAGGGCTTCTAATTGTAGGTCTTATAAAAGGGGTTGTAACCTAATTTCTTACTTAACTTTTCATTACTAAAATTTTGAGTTTATCTCTCTTCTTGTGGATTGAACAACTAATCGTAGCTACGAGTACCTATCTCATTTGGAATGGTACGCAAAATATTCTTTTTGTGAATTCCGTTGCGTCAAATCCTCCAGGCGATAGCTCACTGAAAGCGCGAGTAGAGAACTTTTACTCATGTATAATCTTTCAAAATGGCATCCTTGCTCTGCGCTCGTTCCCTCATTTGGTTGCATTTTCAACCCCGGTTTTTAAAATCTGCGTAAAATATTAAATGGCGACGTAGGCAATGAGGTGTTAGATGCAAAAACCAAAGGGTGGCGTAGGCGATGAGTCATGGAGTTGTTGCATTGCAAATTTTCTACTAGTAGAATATTGCCGCCAGTGCTAAATATTCATTTCTAGAACTGTTGCAGGCGCCTATGTCAACTAACGCATATCTATCAATGAGAAAATTATTACTATTACTTGCTCCGGCAGTACTAGAGGCCTTTTTTCACCACATATTAGTGTGAGATTATTAACCACTAATATACGATCTTTGCATTTGTTAGTTTTGCGTTTAATTTTTGTAGATTATTGATTCGTCTCGACAAGTGGAATCGAAAAAATAATTTTTTTTACTTTTATTCAAGTATTTTGAGAAATAATCACTTTTAGCAAAATAAGTGAGACTTATTTTGCTAAAAGTGATTATTTCTCAAAATATTTGGGTAAAAGTAAAAAAAAATTACTTTTCTGATTCCTCTCGTCGAGACGAATAAATAATCCGAAAAAATTTGGCCCAAATCAGAGTCGTTAATTCTTGTAGGACATGTTTTTCCCAATCTTGTGAAATCAGTCCATGAGTCCAATCTCATCTCACCTGGTACGTGTTTGATAATATTCTTGCTTTAAAATTTTAGACCAAGAATTGAATGCCTGTGTCAAACTTATGCTTCTTCCGTCCGTTTTTAAGTGTCTAGTTTCGTAACTCCAACAAATTAATGAGATATCATCATTACACATTTCACATCAACTTTTACCTTAATTGCATTTTTTTTCACTAGCTAATTTTTCAAAATGGAATCTATTTTTAGTTGCAAAATGAAAAAATGTACCAACTTTTATCCATTAACTTTACAGAATGGACGCTTATTAAGGAACAACCCAAAATAATATACTGAACTCTAAAAAAAGAACGGAGCGATTACTACTGATATTCAAGTGAGTTTATTTTTTACAAAAATTAGGTTCGACGTCAAAGTGCACGAATTTGATCATTAAAGTGGAGCTCAGTGCAAACCCCACACACTATTTTACCCAGTTGTCGGTTGGATAAATTAAATTGCTCTTGATTTTTATTTTTTATTCCTTGATCACCTCCATTTTACAAAAAAATAAAAACCGAAATAATTGATGCTCCTACTCTATGAAATTGACAACCGACACAAACCAACCAACCGCATTATTCATAAGAATGAGATGAAAAAGGAAAAGTTATTCCATGCCTTTGCAGCACTGCCACGTAGTGTCCCGACACTTTCTTCACCACACATTTGTATGATGGGATTAACTTTTCCACGGAGGCTCCGTGAAAAAGAATTTTACAGCCACCAATGATCAATTGCCACATCATACAATATAATAGTACTGTACCCCAAAACCAAAGACTCAGGTCGTTTAAGGGTTTTGGATTCTAATCATTATCTTATTTTTCTCCAATTATTGCTCTCATTTTTTCTCTATCTCTCTCCAATCATTACCCATATTTTCAATTATTACTATATTTCTCTTTATACTCATTATCTACAAATTTAAAACCAAAATCCAAAAACGAACGGGTCAAAACGTTCTCTCATCTCAAACTCCTATTCCTCTTCCAACCACCGACGATGGAGCACTGCCACCGGCCGCCCCCTCCTCCTCTCTTACCTCCCTTCCCCAGGCATCAATACCACTATAAACTGAACAGCAAGATTTAAAAATAAAAAAATAAAAGCTTATCGCCAAACAAACAAAATCGCAAATAATCGAGGAGTTTGGCGTCGGGCGTAAAACCCACCATCAAATTGCAGATGATCCACCACCAAATGGCTGTGCCGCCAATCGCAGCTGTCAAAATTTGGCTTGTCTGCAGTTCAGTTTTGGACTACAGAGGTGCGGTCTCCAAATGATCGCAGCTGTCGGATGAAGTTTTTGAGGGTTCAGATTTGTTTTCAATTTATGACTTGTAATAAACGATTATGACCGGTAATAAATTTAACAAATATGAACCATTGATTTTCAAGATGAACGGTTCAGATAGAACCGCACGCCATTCTCTGTAGTTGAATGCAGAGAAGCCAGGTTCATTCTATTGGGAATGTTGCACAACAAGCCCAAACTGTTTTTTTAATCAAAGTTGTAGAGTGGATCGCGTTTACATTTCTCAATCGTTTGGGCGAGTGGTGTAGTGAGGATTATGTTGCACTGGGGGCACTCTACAAAGAAAAACTCTGGTGACAACCAACCTCTGACAACATTCCACCGGCCCATGACTTGATGATTGTTAGCGATGCGATAATGGTTTGCGTGTTAGTTTTTACATCATGATAAACGAAGAAGAGTTTTAAAGTTTAGGAGTACTATTTTATTCACCCAAATAATTAATGGGAGAACGTTACTCACCTAATTAATGGTGTGCCCGTGATCCTTTTAATCTTTGTAATTCTTTTCAAAAAGTATTTGATTATGCAGTTTATTTTCAAATTTTTGTATTTGGTGACCTTTGTATTTTCTATAACTTGGGTTTGATTAGAAATAACATAGCAAATATATACTCCGTACTTTATTTTGTATGAAACTTTGTTTTTCTTCCTTCGTTAATCCTAATTTAAACTATCCTAGGGGAATTAGGGGAAAGGATGGGGTTGACGGGGATCAAATCATGTCCATGTGCATGGAAGTATGTAAGGGAGACAAACTGCACTCCACTCCACTCCACTTGCATCTTTCTTCTTTCTTTCTATCTTTGTATTTATTATTGTCCAATTTTCTTTGTCACGACCCGCCTTTTATTACAAATAAACTTCAAAATACACTATTTTTTATATACATCCAGACCCCGTTCTCTCAATCTACAATTTTACATTCCCAAAATAAAACTAAAGTTTACATGCCTCATGCCTCCTTACAAACAAATATGTACAAGTATCCGATTAAGTTCTAAAAAAAAAAGAACTAGAACATATCCATGAT
Source organism: Rhododendron henanense subsp. lingbaoense (assembly GCA_020567845.1). NCBI lineage: Eukaryota > Viridiplantae > Streptophyta > Magnoliopsida > Ericales > Ericaceae > Rhododendron > Rhododendron henanense. Next base: position 38,622,658 of record CM036321.1, read on the forward strand.
TCTTAAGCCTTCGGATCCATCTCGAAACCTGAAAAATTTGAGTTAACAACAACATGAGCCACAGCTCGTGCAGGAAATACGCTAAATGAAAAGATATGAACATGCAAAGCTTGATATACAAAATATACTCTTTTTATATATACAAGTATTGAAAAGTTTTCCATGCTACCTTTCGTCCGATGTTCTAAATGAAGTTATTAAATCTCCCAATACAATGTCAAGTACAAAGAAGCGAAAATAATCTATGCATAAAGTTAATTGTTTCCATTCCTTTTTTCCTTAATAATCTAAAGAATGCTATTAGGCCACCAAATCAAATCTAATCCCGAATAGAGCAAATAACCCATAAAATTCAATACGGAAAATAACAAAGTCCAAAATATAATAGCCAACCAATTCGAATATCAATTCACTCAACACCGAATCATAAAATTATATGAGTTGCTCACCGATACAACCAACCAACAACCGTGCTAGACGTCTCTAGCACATGCACTTTATGGGCTACTAACCCAAAGGACGAAGCAACCTACCCCGCGCGGATTTACGGACTTTCACCGACGGCGTCATAATTGACCCAAGTAGGTTTACGGACTTTCACCGATGGCGCCACAATTGACACAGTGAGTTTACGGACTTTCACCGACGGCATCACAATTGACCCGAGTTTCCTGGTAACCCAACTCAAAATCACAAAACTATCATATTCCAAAATATCTCAATACTTGGCCTTAAAGCCCAAATCAACTAAAACCAACCAAAAATTCCGTAAATGACCCACCCAAGTAGGCCGATATATAACAAAATCAGTGTAACCTATTTCAAAAGTACCTGAAATCATATGGAGTATTAAGAATTCTTTCCACTAGTTTACGTACTAATCGCACCAAGAAAATTATACTTTGCATAGGAAGGTGTCCAGCCATGGCCATTTAAGTAACTTACCTTTAATCACACTCACGGAGTGCATAATCATAACTAGTTCGTGTTTTCATGTATCAACTAAATCTCTCACTTTTTACTAGGAAGTGCAACACTCATATTAAGACTGAACGTAAAATAGCATAAACTAAATCATAACCAAGATTAGTCATACAAATTCATAGCAAAACCTCATGCATAGCAAATATACTCATACACATGAACTAGGGCTTGATTTATAGCTTGATTACTCTACTAAAGCTCAAATTAGGTGCACACCAAGGCATATACACATCCATATTTGATCATTTAACATAAATTCTATCTCAAACAGAGAAATCCCCAAATTGATGAAATCCCAAATTCAAACAAGGTGACACTTTCTTCGGATCAATACGTAGCCCTCCTCGCATAGATCAACCTTTCTTCTTGCACTTTGCCGAGATTCACGAGCCTTGACCTTCAATTTTGGTGTTGAAGCATGAGGGTTTGAGAGAGAGAGAAAACAGAGAAAGAACGCAGGAAAAGGAAAAAAAGGAGAAATGAGGAATCGGCCGGGTCTCTCTGATCCCATTTTCTATTTTAAGTGTAGTTATTACACTACACCCCCTCGACTACCTTAAGCACTTCCTCAAGTCCTACAATTTAATATGTAGCTACACTAATACCCCATGAGCTATAAAAATAAACGGTAACTACTCATAAAAGCAACCCACCACGGGTCCCCCAACACTCTCGTCCTATGGCTCACGAACTCAGGCCTGCACGACCGAACATACATCTACATATATAAAGTAAAACTCATTGCTCGCAAAATTATCTAATTATAATTTCACATACCAACATCAATAAAAATAAATTAAAATCAAACATGGGTCTCTACATTCTTAATTTTTTGGTGAGAAAATAAAGTATATTTCAAGAGCCATACATGCTGACTCATTGATGCATAAGATAAGAAAAAGATTCTAAGGCCTAGTTCCCCTAAACTTTTTCTAAAATGTTAACATTTTGTTCTTATTTGAATTTTTTTCGCATTTGTTAGTTTTGAGCCAAATTTTTGTGGATTATTGATTCGTCTCGTTAAGACGAATCGGTAAAGTAAATTTTTTTTTTTACTTTTACCCAAATATTTTGAGAAATAACTACTTTTAAGTAAAAAAAAGTTGATTTTTTTTCTTCTTAAAAGTAGTTATTTCCCAAAATATTTGGATACAAGTAAAAAAATTTAATTTTTCTGAATCAACAATCCACAAAAATTGGCGCAAAAATAACAAACGTGAAAAAAAATTCAAATAAGAACAAAACTAACTTTTTTGCCTAAAAGTTAAGTGAAACCAGGCCAAACTGATGTTTTTTTTTTTCCTTCCGTTAGCATTCATCGAACAGACAAGACACTAGTATACTAATATCCAAATTAAAGAGTTGAATAAATAATTGTATATAGTATGGACGACCAGTGATGCATGCATAGAAAATCATATCATAAGGGCAACGAGGTGCCTCTCCCCAGTATTAAAGTGTTACTCTATTTGGGAACACATACGATAAACGTATATAGGAATTTAATAATATGGAGTTCTAAATTTGAATCTAAAGATAGTGGCAGAGCCCACGTTTTAAATTTTAGTTTAGTGGGTATACCGTATATCCAACAAAATCACAATATGTAAATTTCAATTTTTTTTTCTTTTCTTTTGTTTATAATATTAATATGTATTTGTAATTGGGCTATCGATATAGTATGTTTCTGTTTCTTCGTAAATTATCAAATTAATTATTACATCTGGCTGGAGAAGGGGAAGAAATAAGAATTTTTAGATAAGAAATAAGAATTTTATTAACTTGACTAAGAATTACAACAAACTAATAACGAGAGAGGAAAAAACAGCGTCAGTATCGAATAAGTATATCTAAAGTGCAGTTAAGATCTAAAATAAAGCTTCTGTTAGGATCAGTCCACATGAGATTTTTCCTGATTTTAAATGAAAACCCAGTTTTATTTAATCAAGACGGACGACAAACTACACCGGGATAATTATTACGACACGGAAAAAAAAAAAAAAAAAACTTAATAGGGCATCAAACCACTCAATTGTCGCTTAAAAACACATGACCAAATCAAACAAAAGGCTATAACAAGTCTTAAGTAGCTTTCAGCGTGTTGGCAACGTCAAGGACGAATCGGTACTTGACATCCCCTTTGGCGAGACGCTCCATAGCCGTGTTCACGTAGTCCATCGGAACGACCTCGATTTGCGGAGTTATGTTGTGTTTCCCTGCAAAATCAATCATCTCTTGCGTCTCCTTCAGACCACCGATGCAACTTCCGGCCACCATCCTCCTCCCTGCAATTAAGTACTCCAATATTAGGGTCTGTCGTCTATATTTCATTCCAATAGTAGAAACGAGAGGGTAATATTAGCTTATGAGAGGGTGACTGTCAGCATATTTGGCCCAAAAAAAAAAGGTTGAGCATAATAAAAGCTATTCTTTTAATTTTGATCGGTAAAGAAAATTTCATAGATCACAATGATCAAAATACGAAATCGGTATAATAGGAAAAGAAATGCATTGAGAGAGCGCTTCGGAAGGACAAGTTCAATACAAACCTTCCTAGTGCTTGTACTTGCAAAAACTAGACCAATCTCACAGCTTAAAATCTATATATTCTGAGAATCCTTGCAAATAATACAATCCCAAATAAGCTTTGTAGAATTCAAGATTTTCAAAACACCCCCACAGGAAAAGACCATAATGTAACACTTATGTTGACAGCAAAATGGACGAAATGAAATTCTTACCGATAATCAAAGGGAAGACCGGTAACTCGAGTGGCTTCACCGGTGCACCAACCATTACGATCTTCCCATTGTTCTTCAAAAGAAAGAGCAATGGTACCAGAGCATGAGCTGCAGAGACTGTGTCGATGATTCCATCCAAAGTGCCCATAGCAGCCTATATATATATATATATAACAACTCAACGCATCAATATTACGTACATTATCACAAACTTAAGAATGTTCGAATAGGTAATATCGCTTGTACGGGGGAGATAAAAAAGAATACCTGCATTTCCTCCGGATTAGTGCTGACCAAAAACGAATCGGCACCAAGTACTTCAATAGCTTCCTGCTTCTTACGAGGGGAGGTACTGATCACGGTCACTATTGTCCCGAAAGCCTTGGCAAGTTTGACAGCCACATGGCCCAACCCACCTAGGCCGACCACGCCCACTCTCATACCCGGCTTATCAAGCCCAAAATACCTCAGCGGGCTGTAAGTTGTGATGCCAGCACAGAGGAGGGGAGCAGCGGCATCAAGAGGCAGATTGTCAGGGATCCGAACGATATAACGCTCGTTAGCGACCATGTGGTCGGAATAACCCCCGTATGTCATGGTTCCGTCGGTGTTCTGCGAATTGTAGGTCTGTATCTGTTGGGGACAGTAGTTTTCGACGTTGTTCTCGCAGTTGTCGCACGTGTGACAGGCTCCGACCAAGCATCCCACCCCGACTCTGTCTCCGACTTTGTACTTTTGTACCTTGCTTCCAACCTCGGTCACCATTCCCGTGATCTCATGCCTGTATAGATCAGTCATGTTCACGCATATATCCCAGAGTGATTTTGGTCATTGAAAGCCCCACAAGCTATATGTATGCCAAGAAGCAATCAAACGGGCGCTATTGTATTTGCCCTTTAGATCAATTTTTCATTGGCCGCGAAAAAAATAATGTACATTCAAGTAACTTCACTCATAAATCTACGAGCAATTGTGGGGCTACACGTACCCATCGGACGACTTTAAACACAGTTGTGTTCGGAGTAGACCTGTCAATTAACTGGATTGAATTTGAATCTGAAATTGCTCAAATTCAAGGAGTTGAGTTTTGTAATAATCCCAATCCCAATTCGTAAAATCAGATATCTGATCCGATATTTTTTTTTTACTTCCAGAATTTTAGCAAAAAGGGGGAATTACAAAAAAAAAGAGAGGGTTTTTTAAAGTAAAGTTCGGATTGGGTTTTTTTTATCGGATTTGGATCCAATCTATTGACCGGCCTAGCTAGCTACTTCGGAATTGCGTCCAGAAATTGTGTTCCTAGAGTTATGGAAAATCTACAGCTCATGACTATGAGCATGAACATAAAAAAAAAAAAAAAAAAACCCTAATCAAATTAAATCAAAATATTCACTATACTCATCTAAAAGTTTAAGCTGTCAAAGAGGGACAACTTTATTATTTACTATACTCCTCCCAACACGCCTCCTGATCATGTGTAGCCATGCTCCTCTCCATAAGCAGACTAACTACACGTGTAAATTTTAATCATTAGGTGGGCGGTGGTGAGGTTCGAACACAGAATCTATTGCCTGCTCTGATACCATATTAGATTGTTAACTACCAACTCATCTAAAAGATTAAATTATTTGGGAGAGGGACAACTTTATTATTTATATTCTCAATACTATTATGTATATATGTAAAGGAAATGATACCCAGGAAGGAGGGGATATCTAGAGAAGCCCCATTCATTCTTTGAAAAGTGGAGATCAGTGTGACAGATCCCGCAATACAAAATCTTGAACCTCACATCCTCATCGCCGGTGGCCCTGAAACATCGATCACCCCATTCAATCACTTTTAATTTGAAAGAAACCTTTTTTGTTTATTTATTTTCCATTCAAATTACATCATTCATCTCGATAAAAGTAATCGCAAAAGCATAAAAAAAAGAATATGAATTGTAAAAAAGAAGTTCATAAAAGAATAATAGTAAAAGAACTGCGTGATTAATCTACAAAATTTAGGGTTGATCTAATAAATAAAAAAAACTTCTACGCATACTTTTGGGTCAAATTTTTTTTTTCCTCTTAAAATCTTTCGACGAATTTATTGACTTTTGGTCAAATATTTTACTACTTTTCAAATCTATGTCAAGGCAACACAAGAAAACAGAAGTCCAAAAAGAGTCAAACAAATCAGTTTCTTTCTTTCTTTCTCTTTTTTGACAGTGAGAAACGAAGACTTGAGATTTACCTTCTGGAAAACTTGAACGGGGAGAGGACTCCAGAGGGGTCAGTGGTTGCCCATCCGAACGCCTTCACTGGGTGCTCTTCTTCCTGCGCTGTCCCCATTTTTTTTTCTAGAGAGAGAGAGAGAGAGTTCTGAATTATTTTGCTAGACAGACAGAAAGAGAAAGAGAAAGAGAAAGAGGAAGAGAGGTGATGTCGTCTCAAAAACCATTATTGCAGTGCTCTATATATAATCCCGAGAGGATAATTTTGTATTGCAGTAGGACCCAAATTATGACATCATTGATGAGGTGTAGGGAGAGAGAAGGCCTTGTTCGTTTGGAAACTTTTGGGTATTTTAATTTTGGTAGTGGGTCTGTGGGTGAAGAGAGAAATAAAGTAATGATTAGAGAATGATATAAGATAATGATTGAAAAGCAAAGTTAAAACAAAGTAAAGTATCAAAACGAACAAGGCCATTATTACTTGCTCCTAGAGTACCGCCAAATAGTGCTCTAAGGGCCTCTATCATTAAACGTGAATGGAGTTGTAAACGAGCGGAGCCGAGCATTGTTAACTCGTGTACTAAATGAGTCAAATACTTGAGCTCGATCCTTAACAAGTTGAGCCCTAATGAGCCGAGCTTAGTTATTTACTAAATGAGTCTTTTTAATCGAGCCGAACCTCTCTTAATAAGCCAAATTCTTGTTGAACGAGCCGAAAGCTCGAGTTCTCCGAACATTAACGAACCGAACCAAGCCGACCTCGCGACATTTACAGCCCTAAACGTGAGCGTAGGGTACAAGATACTTTTAATTCTGACCCACCCCCCATGAATGTCTGGCGATAGAAGCGGTCGCGGGGGTGCTCCAAGAGCACTGATCGATCCGGTGCACGTCGGTTGTCAGGAGCATGGCCGGGCATCCTGCCACGTGTGCTGTGACTGTTTTCTTTGGATGGTGATAGGTGCTGAAAAGCACCCATTTAATCCTTCTAATTTATGCCTTGTCGGTCCGTTTGCATTGTTACTTGATATATTTTAGTGGTTTGTGGTGTTTGTAGGCCTTGAAGTCCGATGAGCGCGAAAACGTACAAATTGGAAGGTCTTATAGAGTATTGCCGTGAGGATTGGCTAACATTTATTCGATGGAGAAAAATAGCAATGAAATTGGGTTTATGAATTGCACTCCTGTCATCCACGTGGGCTTACAAGTGGAATTGTTATTGCTAGAATTGCTATCTATGAAACAATACAATTAATTAGGTGGTGGGCCCAAGTTGTATTAGGAATTTTGAGTAAGAGTTGGCCAGAGAAAAGGATTCTTGTTTCCTTATGCAATTATTCGGTGCATGCACAAGAAAGGAATGGCAGTAGGAGGCGACCCAAGCTATAACGGGAGTTCGACAGAGGACGCTTCAGAGAGCATTCGACGGATTCCACGGCAGAAGAAAAAGCTACGCACGTGCCCATGGCCGGCTAAACCCTTGCCTAGGGAGAAGATGCCAAGTAACTTTGTATATGTATAGGTTTAGGTTTTAATATTCGGATCGATTGTTTAACTAGAACTCGTTTTAGTTTTATGGAATGATTAATACTTTCAATCTGTTCCGTATTTATATTCGCGGTTTTCAAATACGGAGTTAAACAATGGTATTCTTTGATTGTGGTTGGAGTTCTGAGATAGATTATGTTCGTAAGATAGATCGTGCTGTTAGATGGCCAAACTGTGCTACTGAGAGACGGTCCGTGCTATGGGATAGTCTATGTCTTTTAACAACTCAATTATCTTCTTGACGATTATCGGAAGGGATTGCAAGCTCTAACGATAGTCTTAAATGATTCGAAGGTTAAACCTAACCTATGCATATCGTTGTTACATGGTCGGGGTGGATTCGAAACCCTAGGTCTTTTTCTCATCAGTTTTCAAATCAAATAATTATTAGCTTTCTTAATTAATTAATTTTCTCAAATCAAACAACTCAATCTTTTATCTTCCGAATTAATCTAAAAATCAATTGAAATTGTAGTAACTCAGCCTCACTGTCCCTGCGGATCAACACTCGGTCTTAACCACTATTCTACGGAGTAGTAGTTAACTCCAAGGTTTTATAAATTTATTTTTGACTCGGAACGACGCGGTCAAATTTTGGCGCCGTTGCCGGGGATAGTTTGCACGGTTACATTCTTTCGATTAGTTTTTATTTTAGTTCTTAGTTAGCATTTTATTATTTTCTTTTTGTATTAGTTTTTCTGGTGCAGGATTAATGACTTTACAAGAAAAGAAAAACGAAAGCTGGCAACTGCTTTGTGGTGGAGGAAATTCTATTCATTACGAGAACTTTTAAGAAAGCGCTGTAAGTTTTTTTTTTTACTTGCATAAGTTGAGAGGCTTGCACTAGGGGTTTTATTTATTTATTTATTTATTTAATTTTTTTTTCTCTGTTTTTATCTCCTTTAAAAAAATAAAAATACCAAAAAAAAGATGGCTTATTTTGCAAGTTGCTATGGAGGGTATGAAAATCAATTTGATCGATCAGTGTCAACTTTACCCAATTATTGGCAACATGTGCTAGATGATACTGTTCCTAAATTTTATGGTACATACGGGGAAAATCTGTACTTACATTTAGAAAAGCTTGAGGAGATTTGTGCTAATGATGAAGTGGCTCTGTTTAGATTGTTTCCGTTGTCTCTAAGAGATCATGCTAAGAATTGGTTTCATTCTTTAAGCCCACAATTTGTTCGTACATATGGAGATATCCAAATATTATTTACCAAAGAGTTCAACCCCATTTACGAGACTCACATGCTATTTTGCGAAATCTCAAATTTTTATCAACAAGAAGATGAGTCTTTTCCTCAATGCTGGCCGGTGGCGGTTCAAATATTCACTATGCAATTGGTCTCAACATACCTATGAACTTAGTTATGTTCTGGGTATATTTTACAAACGTTTAAATTTTGAAATGCGTCAGATTATAGATAAGAGGTGCAATGGTGAATTTTTGGACAAGGATGGAGAAGAGATTTGGGATTATTACGATCAATTTGCTAAGGATTGTCTCTCCTGCAATCAAATTGAAAATTTTGAAGTGATCAATTCTAATGCGTTGGCAGAAGAAACCACAGAGCCACTAGTAGCTTGCAAAATAGTTGATCCAAGCAATGAACCTAAAGTGCAACAATCTCCTCAAGAGCATTCTAGTACACTTGAGATGGATTTTCACGATATGACTCTTGAGAAATTGGTGCCAATAATTGTGAAAAGTCCACTTGATCTTGATAATCAAATATCCCCTGTCATAGATGATGCCATCACTTCTATTGAGCATCCACCATTACAAAAGATTATCGAGTTAGAACAAATTGATTTTCTTGGTGTTGATCTTTTTGATGTGGCTTACCAACCATTTTTATTGAAACACATCGACAGCTTGAAAATTAATTTGGTTTAGAATTCGCACTTGGTGGAATCTCAGTTTTCAACGCGGCTAAGGCAATTGAGATACTCTAAGTATTTGATTTTGTGGCATGGTCGCGTACAATTTTTAACGGAGTCCTTGAAGTGGGGTGAGACGTTCATATTAGTTGCTCTCCTTAGTGTAATGAATGATTGGATTTCACATGATGGGAGTGAATGTCATAAACTTTTTGTATATTTTCTTTTTTTTTTATTTTTGTTTTCTTTTCTTTTTCTTCTCTCTTTCTTAGGTTAGTTATTTTATTTTTCTTGTTTCTTTTTGTTGTGAGGACTAACATTGCAGGACGCTTTCATTCACGTTGGGGGGTCTCCTTCCCGCTATCTTAATTATTTCCTACGTAGTTCTCCATTGCGAGGTGATACCTTTCCCTTCCTTTTCTTTTATGTCCTCTATTTTTGTTCTTTTGCATTCAATGAGGGCATCGAATGGTTCAAGTTGGGGGAGGGACTACTTCGTAGTTTATTTTTTCTTAGAGTCTTAAAAATCCAAAAAAAATTAAAAATTTTGAAAAATCTAAAAAATATTGGTACCCTTTTGCATGCGGTTTGACACTTGTTGTGATTACTTGTTGGATAACTGAGTTGAGGTGTGTTGCCTACCGTAATGATATCTGTTTTTGGCATGGTAGTTCTACTTGCTAGCTTGTCTTAAGAAGTTGATTATGGCACTTTGGTTTGGCACTCTTGCACTTCACGTATACTTGGGCCTTGATCGCTTGTGAGTTGTGAATTGACTGTTCTTGATGGCTAGATTAGTGGAGACTTATGCCCTAATGAGCTTTTGTGCCTTAAGCTTTTTGTTGGAGTGGTGTCAAATAAACTCTTTGTTTGTCATGGAAAGAAACACATTTGTTGTCAATCTCATTATCTTTGGTCGCCAAGTGTTGGACTTGAATGCATAACAATATCTCTTGGTTTTGGTTTGTCACATGGATGTTACACCCCTGGGAGAGGCACTTTCTTGATATTTGGGCCAGTTCGTTCCTTTGTGTTCACATTTATCCCTTGCGAGCCACATTGAGCCTTATACATTTAGCCTTTTCTTGGTTAGCTCCACCTTCCATATTGTGTTTGGAGAAAGGCAAAAATGTAAAGGTGAAATTTTTGAGTAGATTGTGAATTTTTATGCTTGAATTGGTGGTGTCCCTTTTAAAAAAAGAAACACAACAAAAGAAGAAAAAAAAGAGAGAAAAAAAAAGAATAAAAGGGGCACCGATGTAGTTGAAAAGGAGGAGTCATTGCTTTATGGTTGGAAAATGTTGAAGGGTTAGAAGGAGAGATAAGGTGGAGTTGAAAAGAGTGAAAAAAAATGGGCGCACATTGTTAAATTAGCCTTAAGTTGTTTGCCTATTCTCGGACACGTGATGTTTTACCGTAACCTTGAAATATTTTTCCTTACCCCACATTACAACCGAAATTAAAGTCCTATTTGATCCTTGGGGTGATGGGAAGTGGATTGAAGGATGTGAGAGAGAGTTCCAATGCTTGGTGGTTCGTTCATGAGACTGTGTGTCCATATAAAGCGTTCTTTTCGTGTCTTGTGTGCGAAGTACTTTGCTTTCCATTTACATAATTTCAAGCCGCACACTTGAGAGTTACAATATGCACCTTGTTTCGAGTGATTTTCTTTGTGAGTGCATGACACGGTGAGGATTGAAAGTCGAGACTCGGTCCACAGAGAGCAGTTAGTCATGGCACACTTGTGGTTGAGGCCTATATCACACACACGCTAAGCCTGGGTGCAATGGTTTATTTCTTGACTAGATAGTGTTTGGAACTATTTGTGCCTTCTTATATCTTTGAGGGAGTTGCACAATCTTTGCTTGATGGACCAATGAGTTGCATTGCGAGTTTCAAGTTCCATGTAGAAGGGTTCACTGTGTTTTGTGGGTGATCACTGCTGAAAACCCTCACGAGACTTCACTCGTCCTACCGGAGCCACTCGGGGGTTTAAAAGAACTATCCATTATATTTGTTTTCTTTAGTTGCATTTTATTTTCTTCGCTCGAGGACTAGCAAAGTGTAAGTTGAGGGGTGTGATAGGTGCTGAAAAGCACCCATTTAATCCTTCTAATTTATGCCTTGTCGGTCCGTTTGCATTGTTACTTGATATATTTTAGTGGTTTGTGGTGTTTGTAGGCCTTGAAGTCTGATGAGCGCGAAAACGTACAAATTGGAAGGTCTTATAGAGTATTGCCGTGAGGATTGGCTAACATTTATTCGATGGAGAAAAATAGCAATGAAATTGGGTTTATGAATTGCACTCCTGTCATCCACGTGGGCTTACAAGTGGAATTGTTATTGCTAGAATTGCTATCTATGAAACAATACAATTAATTAGGTGGTGGGCCCAAGTTGTATTAGGAATTTTGAGTAAGAGTTGGCCAGAGAAAAGGATTCTTGTTTCCTTATGCAATTATTCGGTGCATGCACAAGAAAGGAATGGCAGTAGGAGGCGACCCAAGCTATAACGGGAGTTCGACAGAGGACGCTTCAGAGAGCATTCGACGGATTCCACGGCAGAAGAAAAAGCTACGCACGTGCCCATGGCCGGCTAAACCCTTGCCTAGGGAGAAGATGAAGCACCGTGCCATGTAACTTTGTATATGTATAGGTTTAGGTTTTAATATTCGGATCGATTGTTTAACTAGAACTCGTTTTAGTTTTATGGAATGATTAATACTTTCAATCTGTTCCGTATTTATATTCGCGGTTTTCAAATACGGAGTTAAACAATGGTATTCTTTGATTGTGGTTGGAGTTCTGAGATAGATTATGCTCGTAAGACGGATCGTGCCGTTAGGTGGCCAAACTGTGCTACTGAGAGACGGTCCGTGCTATGGGATAGTCTATGCCTTTTAACAACTCAATTATCTTCTTGACGATTATCGGAAGGGATTGCAAGCTTTAACGATAGTCTTAAATGATTTGAAGGTTAAACCTAACCTATGCATATCGTTGTTACATGGTCGGGGTGGATTCGAAACCCTAGGTCTTTTTCTCATCAGTTTTCAAATCAAATAATTATTAGCTTTCTTAATTAATTAATTTTCTCAAATCAAACAACTCAATCTTTTATCTTCCGAATTAATCTAAAAATCAATTGAAATTGTAGTAACTCAGCCTCACTGTCCCTGCGGATCGACACTCGATCTTAACCACTATTCTACGGAGTAGTAGTTAACTCCAAGGTTGTATAAATTTATTTTTGACTCGGAACGACGCGGTCAAATTTTGGCGCCACTGCCGGGGATAGTTTGCATGGTTACATTCTTTCGATTAGTTTTTATTTTTTATTTTGATAGGCAACAAGATTTTATTAGAACTCGACAAATGGTACATCGAGGGAAGACCAATTACGGACCACAGAGGATTTTATTTTAGTTCTTAGTTAGCATTTTATTATTTTCTTTTTGTATTAGTTTTTCTGGTGCAGGATTATTGACTTTACAAGAAAAGAAAAACGAAAGCTGGCAACTGCTTTGTGGTGGAGGAAATTCTATTCATTACGATAACTTTTAAGAAAGCGCTGTAAGTTTTTTTTTTTACTTGCATAAGTTGAGAGGCTTGCACTAGGGGTTTTTTTATTTATTTATTTATTTAATTTTTTTTCTTTTCTCTTTTTTATCCCCTTTAAAAAAATAAAAATACCGAAAAAAAGATGGCTTATTTTGCAAATTGCTATGGAGGGTATGAAAATCAATTTGATCGGTCAGTGTCAACTTTACCCAATTATTGGCAACATGTGCTAGATGATACTGTTCCTAAATTTTATGGTACATACGGGGAAAATCTGTACTTACATTTAGAAAAGCTTGAGGAGATTTGTGCTAATGATGAAGTGCCTCTGTATAGATTGTTTCCGTTGTCTCTAAGAGATCATGCTAAGAATTGGTTTCATTCTTTAAGCCCACAATTTGTTCGTACATATGGAGATATCCAAATATTATTTACCAAAGAGTTCAACCCCATTTACGAGACTCACATGCTATTTTGCGAAATCTCAAATTTTTATCAACAAGAAGATGAGTCTTTTCCTCAATGCTGGTGGCGGTTCAAATATTCACTATGCAATTGGTCTCAACATACCTATGAACTTAGTTATGTTTTGGGTATATTTTACAAACGTTTAAATTTTGAAATGCGTCAGATTATAGATAAGAGATGCAATGGTGAATTTTTGGACAAGGATGGAGAAGAGATTTGGGATTATTACGATCAATTTGCTAAGGATTGTCTCTCCTGCAATCAAATTGAAAATTTTGAAGTGATCAATTCTAATGCGTTGGCAGAAGAAACCACAGAGCCACTAGTAGCTTGCAAAATAGTTGATCCAAGCAATGAACCTAAAGTGCAACAATCTCCTCAAGAGCATTCTAGTACACTTGAGATGGATTTTCACGATATGACTCTTGAGAAATTGGTGCCAATAATTGTGAAAAGTCCACTTGATCTTGATAATCAAATATCCCCTGTCATAGATGATGCCATCACTTCTATTGAGCATCCACCATTACAAAAGATTATCGAGTTAGAACAAATTGATTTTCTTGGTGTTGATCTTTTTGATGTGGCTTACCAACCATTTTTATTGAAACACATCGACAGCTTGAAAATTAATTTGGTTTGGAATTCGCACTTGGTGGAATCTCAGTTTTCAACGCGGCTAAGGCAATTGAGATACTCTAAGTATTTGATTTTGTGGCATGGTCGCGTACAATTTTTAACGGAGTCCTTGAAGTGGGGTGAGACGTTCATATTAGTTGCTCTCCTTAGTGTAATGAATGATTGGATTTCACATGATGGGAGTGAATGTCATAAACTTTTTGTATATTTTCTTTTTTTTTATTTTTGTTTTCTTTTCTTTTTCTTCTCTCTTTCATAGGTTAGTTATTTTATTTTTCTTGTTTCTTTTTGTTGTGAGGACTAACATTGCAGGACGCTTTCATTCACGTTGGGGGGTCTCCTTCCCGCTATCTTAATTATTTCCTACGTAGTTCTCCATTGCGAGGTGATACCTTTCCCTTCCTTTTCTTTTATGTCCTCTATTTTTGTTCTTTTGCATTCAATGAGGGCATCGAATGGTTCAAGTTGGGGGAGGGACTACTTCGTAGTTTATTTTTTCTTAGAGTCTTAAAAATCCAAAAAAAATTAAAAATTTTGAAAAATCTAAAAAATATTGGTACCCTTTTGCATGCGGTTTGACACTTGTTGTGATTACTTGTAGGATAACTGAGTTGAGGAGTGTTGCCTACCGTAATGATATCTGTTTTTGGCATGGTAGTTCTACTTGCTAGCTTGTCTTAAGAAGTTGATTATGGCACTTTGGTTTGGCACTCTTGCACTTCACGTATACTTGGGCCTTGATCGCTTGTGAGTTGTGAATTGACTGTTCTTGATGGCTAGCTAGATTAGTGGAGACTTATGCCCTAATGAGCTTTTGTGCCTTAAGCTTTTTGTTGGAGTGGTGTCAAATAAACTCTTTGTTTGTCATGGAAAGAAACACATTTGTTGTCAATCTCATTATCTTTGGTCGCCAAGTGTTGGACTTGAATGCATAACAATATCTCTTGGTTTTGGTTTGTCACATGGATGTTACACCCCTGGGAGAGGCACTTTCTTGATATTTGGGCCAGTTCGTTCCTTTGTGTTCACATTTATCCCTTGCGAGCCACATTGAGCCTTATACATTTAGCCTTTTCTTGGTTAACTCCACCTTCCATATTGTGTTTGGAGAAAGGCAAAAATGTAAAGGTGAAATTTTTGAGTAGATTGTGAATTTTTATGCTTGAATTGGTGGTGTCCCTTTTAAAAAAAGAAAAAGAAACACAACAAAAGAAGAAAAAAAAGAGAGAAAAAAAAAAGGAATAAAAGGGGCACCGATGTAGTTGAAAAGGAGGAATCATTGCTTTATGGTTGGAAAATGTTGAAGGGTTAGAAGGAGAGATAAGGTGGAGTTGAAAAGAGTGAAAAAAAATGGGCGCACATTGTTAATTAGACTTAAGTTGTTTGCCTATTCTCGGACACGTGATGTTTTACCGTAACCTTGAAATATTTTTCCTTACCCCACATTACAACCGAAATTAAAGTCCTATTTGATCCTTGGGGTGATGGGAAGTGGATTGAAGGATGTGAGAGAGAGTTCCAATACTTGGTGGTTCGTTCATGAGACTGTGTGTCCATATAAAGCGTTCTTTTCGTGTCTTGTGTGCGAAGTACTTTGCTTTCCATTTACATAATTTCAAGCTGCACACTTGAGAGTTACAATATGCACCTTGTTTCGAGTGATTTTCTTTGTGAGTGCATGACACGGTGAGGATTGAAAGTCGAGACTCGGTCCACAGAGAGCGGTTAGTCATGGCACACTTGTGGTTGAGGCCTATATCACACACACGCTAAGCCTAGATGCAATGGTTTATTTCTTGACTTGATAGTGTTTGGAACTATTTGTGCCTTCTTATATCTTTGAGGGAGGTTCACAATCTTTGCTTGATGGACCAATGAGTTGCATGGCGAGTTTCAAGTATCATGTAGAAGGGTTCATTGTGTTTTGTGGGTGATCACCGCTGAAAACTCTCACGAGACTTCACTCGTCCTACCGGAGCCACTCGGGGGTTTAAAAGAACTATCCATTTTATTTGTTTTCTTTAGTTGCATTTTATTTTCTTCGCTCGAGGACTAGCAAAGTGTAAGTTGGGGGGTGTGATAGGTGCTGAAAAGCACCCATTTAATCCTTCTAATTTATGCCTTGTCGGTCCGTTTGCATTGTTACTTGATATATTTTAGTGGTTTGTGGTGTTTGTAGGCCTTGAAGTCTGATGAGCGCGAAAACGTACAAATTGGAAGGTCTTATAGAGTATTGCCGTGAGGATTGGCTAACATTTATTCGATGGAGAAAAATAGCAATGAAATTGGGTTTATGAATTGCACTCCTGTCATCCACGTGGGCTTACAAGTGGAATTGTTATTGCTAGAATTGCTATCTATGAAACAATACAATTAATTAGGTGGTGGGCCCAAGTTGTATTAGGAATTTTGAGTAAGAGTTGGCCAGAGAAAAGGATTCTTGTTTCCTTATGCAATTATTCGGTGCATGCACAAGAAAGGAATGGCAGTAGGAGGCGACCCAAGCTATAACGGGAGTTCGACAGAGGACGCTTCAGAGAGCATTCGACGGATTCCACGGCAGAAGAAAAAGCTACGCACGTGCCCATGGCCGGCTAAACCCTTGCCTAGGGAGAAGATGAAGCACCGTGCCATGTAACTTTGTATATGTATAGGTTTAGGTTTTAATATTCGGATCGATTGTTTAACTAGAACTCGTTTTAGTTTTATGGAATGATTAATACTTTCAATCTGTTCCGTATTTATATTCGCGGTTTTCAAATACGGAGTTAAACAATGGTATTCTTTGATTGTGGTTGGAGATCTGAGATAGATTATGCTCGTAAGACGGATCGTGCCGTTAGGTGGCCAAACTGTGCTACTGAAAGACGGTCCGTGCTATGGGATAGTCTATGCCTTTTAACAACTCAATTATCTTCTTGACGATTATCGGAAGGGATTGCAAGCTCTAACGATAGTCTTAAATGATTCGAAGGTTAAACCTAACCTATGCATATCGTTGTTACATGGTCGGGGTGGATTCGAAACCCTAGGTCTTTTTCTCATCAGTTTTCAAATCAAATAATTATTAGCTTTCTTAATTAATTAATTTTCTCAAATCAAACAACTCAATCTTTTATCTTCCGAATTAATCTAAAAATCAATTGAAATTGTAGTAACTCAACCTCACTGTCCCTGCGGATCGACACTCGGTCTTAACCACTATTCTACGGAGTAGTAGTTAACTCCAAGGTTTTATAAATTTATTTTTGACTCGGAACGACGCGGTTACTGTTTCTCACGACTCTTACTTCCAACTGTATTATACAGGGGAAGGAAATTTCAAGCAATAACAACTCGATTTGATTTCGTTTTTACCTATTACTTCCATCGTTAAATGATAGAGTCCCCTTATCTCCCAGTCTAAAAGAACCATCAACACATCATGCCGATTTCCATATGCGAGTGGTATCTTGCCCAAGTAGTGTTAGAATCAATTCCTCTTTCTGGGAGTAGTTAACCGAGCAGTAACAAAAAATCGAATGGTGTTCACGGAAAAATTGGGGTTGGGTTGGTTGTTAGAGAATTAAAAACGTACATGTGCACATAAGGTTAGAAGTACGTATAAAGTTTATCCGTTGGGATAAATAAATTGGACCCAAAATGACTACTAGTTAGTCATTTATAAAGTATATCTTATTCGCGGTCTTATTTGGTACTCGTTGGGAAAGTGTCATACATTGTAATACATGGAATGGACATGCCTATTTATTACGGCACTACCGCTATGATTCATGTTTGATATTTTCTAATGGAGTAAAAGGTTTTCAAAATTTTAAGTTACAGGCGTTTTCAGTTGTATGATCATATAAAGTATTTATCGCCAATGCAGTATACAAGTGTCTCGTGGGCCAGTGGGAGAATGTAAGAAATATTTTAAAGGGCCCACTTGGTCATATTGTGATTAATGGAAGTGCCCTCTTCCATTATAGATATATATAGTGGTGGTTCAAGAACCTCTTGGCTTTCCCACTTTCATTATTATACTAGTTTAACTAGTTTAATTAATTGATTTATTTGATGGAAGGAAACTGGAAGGTCTTTATAAGGAGATATAAGGTCCCTAACCTAGCATGGATATGTAGCCTATGGTATCCATCAATCTAGGCATCTCAAGTTATGCATAGGTTAGAAGACTCCTAAATCTAGAGTGTGTCAATGTTTGGTGTTCTCTACTTGAACAACAATGGCTAGAGGTTAGTTCGATCTTATTTCTGCTGCATATACCGGTATGGATATTTTTATCTTACAAAATAGTCATGGAGAATATAATTGAAACCTTACCCAGGGAGAAGGGGGTAAGTGGAAAAACCCCATTCATTCTTCAAACAGTGAAGATCAGAGTGGCAAATCCCACAATACAAAATCTTGAACCTCACATCCTCATCTCCTGTCGCCCTGAGACAGAAGTACGAAAACCCAGTAAAGAAAAACCCAAAAAGGAAAAGGAAAATGCTAAACTTAGCTCAAAGTATGGTTGATAATAGGTAAAAAGTGCATGTATTAACGGTCCCTCGTTATATTTTAATCGAATAAAAAATGAGTTATATTTCTAAATCGGTAATAAATTTTACAGCAATATGGATCTTGATAGTGTTCAATTAGTTTTATTTGACAATGTTTTTAAAACCACATAAAACATTATACATTCCGAGATATAAGTAATTGAAAAGTGACAAGAGCTCCCAAAAAAAATTGTTAAATGAGGACGGAAAAGTATGTGAAAGTCTATTAATACCCGTAAAATGTGTATTGAACTCCGTACTTATTTGGAATTATTTGCTCATTATCCATTGCCTACTGAGCAGAGGTTACCAGGAATCAAAGGAAAAGCCCAAAACTCATTTATCAATTTCAGCTCCCAAAGAAAAAACACAACAAACGACCCCAAATTCATTTTTTTCTCAGTTGAATGCAGTTTTAGTAAGCTTAGGCTCCGTTCCGGAAACCTTCTTAAAAAATAAGTACTTATTTCACTTCCTCAAAATTCGAAAATAATAAGGGCCTCCACAAAATTCAAATACAAAGTTCAGTTCACATTTTCAAACTCGAAAATAATGTAAATGAAAAAAAAATAAAAATTCCGCACTGTATTAAAGATCTCAATGAGATCTATCAAATAAGATCCATAGTGATAGGAAAATTATTTGCGTAAATACATGATATTTGAGCTTGAAGTTGCCGTATACAAAAAATAAGACTGTTGCTATTGTGTTGGGCGCCGGCGGAAGGGAAATCGTACCGGCGGCAGCGCCGGGCCATCTCCGGCCACCGGACGGCCGATCCGAGCCGTCCAAAAATTCTATAAAAAAAAACCGAGGGGGCTATCGCGGGAATCAACGGCATCCGAGGTGTGTAGCGTGCTTGATCCGAGCACCCCTTTTCCGTGTATACACGGGAATTCATATATACAAAAGACAGAAGCCGTTTTGTTTTGGGCCAGTTGATTGGTATGCATGTGAATATCGACGGGCCATTTGTCATCTTTGGATGTTAGGCCTTTGGCTTTCTGTATACAAAAAAGCGTACGTCTTAATGCCACTTGTGATCATGGATGGAAATTAAGTGTTCTTTTGGGAATCAGTTTATTAAAAGGTATTGAACTTCATTGTTTCAATTAAAACTGATCCGACGAAGTGGTGGAAGTTCAAAATGACCCAAGAAGTGGGGTAACTGCTTGCAGTTTCTAGAAGGGAATTAATAAGGCCAAATCGACTGTAATCGACGGAGGCATGTTTTTCTCAACAGTGGGTTTTAATTAAGCCTTGAAGGTTTTGTTATATCAGTCGAAAAGTGAAAAGGTACGTTGATTTATCACCCGTCGATATCGACAGAGGGGTGATTTAAAATTAGTTACATTATTCACTTGGGTTACGTTAGCACTTCACCCAAATGAATAAGGGGGGCATTGTTTGTACCATATATTTACCGCCTATCGATTATCGACCGGAAGGTGGCGATTATGAGAATGCTTCCTATTTTATTATTTCGTATTAATAATATAACTAGTTTTTATTTCTTTTATTTTGTTTGTATTTGCATGTAGGACACTTGGCTTGTTCCTACACACTTTGAAGTTGAAGAGAAGTTATTTGGACAAGTGGCATGCTCCTACACACTTTGGAGTTAGTGGGAAGTTATTTGGACACTTGGAAGATGATTAAGAATAGTGAGAAGTTAGGAAGTTATTTCCTGCACATTTTCTCTATAAAAAGCCTCTTTTGGCTTCATTGTAAACCCCCTTCAACAAATCAAAGTCTTAACTTTGTTATTAATTTTTGTCTCTCAACCCACTTCCGGGTTATAATTAGGATTAGGATCCATATTCTAAGAATAACTTAGAATATTCGATGTGTCGCTCGTGTCGATAGATCGATTCATTGGAAAAATAACAAAGTCCATTTGTTATTTTTCTTCCGCTCCACCCCACTTCACTAAACCATCAATCCATTCCGCCCAATCGATGGGTCAATTCGGTTCTTGAAGATTGGCGGGTGACGGTCTTCTTTTACGAGTCGATTCATCACTAAAATAGCATTTGATTCATTCGCCATTTCTCTTCCGGTGAAGTCCTGAAATACGGCAAGGAACCTCAAATTCGTTTGTGGAGACAAGCCGCATTCGCCTTTTATTTTTGTTGTTGGCTTTGTTTCCCGAAATCTCCGTCGATTTCGATCGAAGGAAAAAATAGGTAAACATGGGCCCAAGTTGTATTAGGAATTTTGAGTAAGCTAGAGTTGGCCAGAGAAAAGGATTCTTGTTTCCTTATGCAATTATTCGGTGCATGCACAAGAAAGGAATGGCAGTAGGGGTATAAAAGGAGGCGACCCAAGCTATAACGGGAGTTCGACAGAGGACGCTTCAGAGAGCATTCGACGGATTCCACGGCAGAAGAAAAAGCTACGCACGTGCCCATGGCCGGCTAAACCCTTGCCTAGGGAGAAGATGCCAAGTAACTTTGTATATGTATAGGTTTAGGTTTTAATATTCGGATCGATTGTTTAACTAGAACTCGTTTTAGTTTTATGGAATGATTAATACTTTCAATCTGTTCCGTATTTATATTCGCGGTTTTCAAATACGGAGTTAAACAATGGTATTCTTTGATTGTGGTTGGAGTTCTGAGATAGATTATGTTCGTAAGATAGATCGTGCTGTTAGATGGCCAAACTGTGCTACTGAAAGACGGTCCGTGCTATGGGATAGTCTATGCCTTTTAACAACTCAATTATCTTCTTGACGATTATCGGAAGGGATTGCAAGCTCTAACGATAGTCTTAAATGATTCGAAGGTTAAACCTAACCTATGCATATCGTTGTTACATGGTCGGGGTGGATTCGAAACCCTAGGTCTTTTTCTCATCAGTTTTCAAATCAAATAATTATTAGCTTTCTTAATTAATTAATTTTCTCAAATCAAACAACTCAATCTTTTATCTTCCGAATTAATCTAAAAATCAATTGAAATTGTAGTAACTCAGCCTCACTGTCCCTGCGGATCGACACTCGGTCTTAACCACTATTATACGGAGTAGTAGTTAACTCCAAGGTTTTATAAATTTATTTTTGACTCGGAACGACGCGGTCAAATTTTGGCGCCGTTGCCGGGGATAGTTTGCACGGTTACATTCTTTCGATTAGTTTTTATTTTAGTTCTTAGTTAGCATTTTATTATTTTCTTTTTGTATTAGTTTTTCTGGTGCAGGATTAATGACTTTACAAGAAAATAAAAACGAAAGCTGGCAACTGCTTTGTGGTGGAGGAAATTCTATTCATTACGAGAACTTTTAAGAAAGCGCTGTAAGTTTTTTTTTTTACTTGCATAAGTTGAGAGGCTTGCACTAGGGGTTTTATTTATTTATTTATTTATTTAATTTTTTTTTCTCTGTTTTTATCTCCTTTAAAAAAATAAAAATACCAAAAAAAAGATGGCTTATTTTGCAAGTTGCTATGGAGGGTATGAAAATCAATTTGATCGATCAGTGTCAACTTTACCCAATTATTGGCAACATGTGCTAGATGATACTGTTCCTAAATTTTATGGTACATACGGGGAAAATCTGTACTTACATTTAGAAAAGCTTGAGGAGATTTGTGCTAATGATGAAGTGGCTCTGTTTAGATTGTTTCCGTTGTCTCTAAGAGATCATGCTAAGAATTGGTTTCATTCTTTAAGCCCACAATTTGTTCGTACATATGGAGATATCCAAATATTATTTACCAAAGAGTTCAACCCCATTTACGAGACTCACATGCTATTTTGCGAAATCTCAAATTTTTATCAACAAGAAGATGAGTCTTTTCCTCAATGCTGGCCGGTGGCGGTTCAAATATTCACTATGCAATTGGTCTCAACATACCTATGAACTTAGTTATGTTCTGGGTATATTTTACAAACGTTTAAATTTTGAAATGCGTCAGATTATAGATAAGAGGTGCAATGGTGAATTTTTGGACAAGGAT
The DNA here is from genome assembly GCA_020567845.1 of Rhododendron henanense subsp. lingbaoense. Lineage (NCBI taxonomy): Eukaryota > Viridiplantae > Streptophyta > Magnoliopsida > Ericales > Ericaceae > Rhododendron > Rhododendron henanense. Next base: position 38,645,206 of record CM036321.1, read on the forward strand.
GGAGAAGAGATTTGGGATTATTACGATCAATTTGCTAAGGATTGTCTCTCCTGCAATCAAATTGAAAATTTTGAAGTGATCAATTCTAATGCGTTGGCAGAAGAAACCACAGAGCCACTAGTAGCTTGCAAAATAGTTGATCCAAGCAATGAACCTAAAGTGCAACAATCTCCTCAAGAGCATTCTAGTACACTTGAGATGGATTTTCACGATATGACTCTTGAGAAATTGGTGCCAATAATTGTGAAAAGTCCACTTGATCTTGATAATCAAATATCCCCTGTCATAGATGATGCCATCACTTCTATTGAGCATCCACCATTACAAAAGATTATCGAGTTAGAACAAATTGATTTTCTTGGTGTTGATCTTTTTGATGTGGCTTACCAACCATTTTTATTGAAACACATTGACAGCTTGAAAATTAATTTGGTTTGGAATTCGCACTTGGTGGAATCTCAGTTTTCAACGCGGCTAAGGCAATTGAGATACTCTAAGTATTTGATTTTGTGGCATGGTCGCGTACAATTTTTAACGGAGTCCTTGAAGTGGGGTGAGACGTTCATATTAGTTGCTCTCCTTAGTGTAATGAATGATTGGATTTCACATGATGGGAGTGAATGTCATAAACTTTTTGTATATTTTCTTTTTTTTTTATTTTTGTTTTCTTTTCTTTTTCTTCTCTCTTTCTTAGGTTAGTTATTTTATTTTTCTTGTTTCTTTTTGTTGTGAGGACTAACATTGCAGGACGCTTTCATTCACGTTGGGGGGTCTCCTTCCCGCTATCTTAATTATTTCCTACGTAGTTCTCCATTGCGAGGTGATACCTTTCCCTTCCTTTTCTTTTATGTCCTCTATTTTTGTTCTTTTGCATTCAATGAGGGCATCGAATGGTTCAAGTTGGGGGAGGGACTACTTCGTAGTTTATTTTTTCTTAGAGTCTTAAAAATCCAAAAAAAATTAAAAATTTTGAAAAATCTAAAAAATATTGGTACCCTTTTGCATGCGGTTTGACACTTGTTGTGATTACTTGTTGGATAACTGAGTTGAGGTGTGTTGCCTACCGTAATGATATCTGTTTTTGGCATGGTAGTTCTACTTGCTAGCTTGTCTTAAGAAGTTGATTATGGCACTTTGGTTTGGCACTCTTGCACTTCACGTATACTTGGGCCTTGATCGCTTGTGAGTTGTGAATTGACTGTTCTTGATGGCTAGATTAGTGGAGACTTATGCCCTAATGAGCTTTTGTGCCTTAAGCTTTTTGTTGGAGTGGTGTCAAATAAACTCTTTGTTTGTCATGGAAAGAAACACATTTGTTGTCAATCTCATTATCTTTGGTCGCCAAGTGTTGGACTTGAATGCATAACAATATCTCTTGGTTTTGGTTTGTCACATGGATGTTACACCCCTGGGAGAGGCACTTTCTTGATATTTGGGCCAGTTCGTTCCTTTGTGTTCACATTTATCCCTTGCGAGCCACATTGAGCCTTATACATTTAGCCTTTTCTTGGTTAGCTCCACCTTCCATATTGTGTTTGGAGAAAGGCAAAAATGTAAAGGTGAAATTTTTGAGTAGATTGTGAATTTTTATGCTTGAATTGGTGGTGTCCCTTTTAAAAAAAGAAACACAACAAAAGAAGAAAAAAAAGAGAGAAAAAAAAAAGAATAAAAGGGGCACCGATGTAGTTGAAAAGGAGGAGTCATTGCTTTATGGTTGGAAAATGTTGAAGGGTTAGAAGGAGAGATAAGGTGGAGTTGAAAAGAGTGAAAAAAAATGGGCGCACATTGTTAAATTAGCCTTAAGTTGTTTGCCTATTCTCGGACACGTGATGTTTTACCGTAACCTTGAAATATTTTTCCTTACCCCACATTACAACCGAAATTAAAGTCCTATTTGATCCTTGGGGTGATGGGAAGTGGATTGAAGGATGTGAGAGAGAGTTCCAATGCTTGGTGGTTCGTTCATGAGACTGTGTGTCCATATAAAGCGTTCTTTTCGTGTCTTGTGTGCGAAGTACTTTGCTTTCCATTTACATAATTTCAAGCCGCACACTTGAGAGTTACAATATGCACCTTGTTTCGAGTGATTTTCTTTGTGAGTGCATGACACGGTGAGGATTGAAAGTCGAGACTCGGTCCACAGAGAGCAGTTAGTCATGGCACACTTGTGGTTGAGGCCTATATCACACACACGCTAAGCCTGGGTGCAATGGTTTATTTCTTGACTAGATAGTGTTTGGAACTATTTGTGCCTTCTTATATCTTTGAGGGAGTTGCACAATCTTTGCTTGATGGACCAATGAGTTGCATTGCGAGTTTCAAGTTCCATGTAGAAGGGTTCACTGTGTTTTGTGGGTGATCACTGCTGAAAACCCTCACGAGACTTCACTCGTCCTACCGGAGCCACTCGGGGGTTTAAAAGAACTATCCATTATATTTGTTTTCTTTAGTTGCATTTTATTTTCTTCGCTCGAGGACTAGCAAAGTGTAAGTTGAGGGGTGTGATAGGTGCTGAAAAGCACCCATTTAATCCTTCTAATTTATGCCTTGTCGGTCCGTTTGCATTGTTACTTGATATATTTTAGTGGTTTGTGGTGTTTGTAGGCCTTGAAGTCTGATGAGCGCGAAAACGTACAAATTGGAAGGTCTTATAGAGTATTGCCGTGAGGATTGGCTAACATTTATTCGATGGAGAAAAATAGCAATGAAATTGGGTTTATGAATTGCACTCCTGTCATCCACGTGGGCTTACAAGTGGAATTGTTATTGCTAGAATTGCTATCTATGAAACAATACAATTAATTAGGTGGTGGGCCCAAGTTGTATTAGGAATTTTGAGTAAGAGTTGGCCAGAGAAAAGGATTCTTGTTTCCTTATGCAATTATTCGGTGCATGCACAAGAAAGGAATGGCAGTAGGAGGCGACCCAAGCTATAACGGGAGTTCGACAGAGGACGCTTCAGAGAGCATTCGACGGATTCCACGGCAGAAGAAAAAGCTACGCACGTGCCCATGGCCGGCTAAACCCTTGCCTAGGGAGAAGATGAAGCACCGTGCCATGTAACTTTGTATATGTATAGGTTTAGGTTTTAATATTCGGATCGATTGTTTAACTAGAACTCGTTTTAGTTTTATGGAATGATTAATACTTTCAATCTGTTCCGTATTTATATTCGCGGTTTTCAAATACGGAGTTAAACAATGGTATTCTTTGATTGTGGTTGGAGTTCTGAGATAGATTATGCTCGTAAGACGGATCGTGCCGTTAGGTGGCCAAACTGTGCTACTGAGAGACGGTCCGTGCTATGGGATAGTCTATGCCTTTTAACAACTCAATTATCTTCTTGACGATTATCGGAAGGGATTGCAAGCTTTAACGATAGTCTTAAATGATTTGAAGGTTAAACCTAACCTATGCATATCGTTGTTACATGGTCGGGGTGGATTCGAAACCCTAGGTCTTTTTCTCATCAGTTTTCAAATCAAATAATTATTAGCTTTCTTAATTAATTAATTTTCTCAAATCAAACAACTCAATCTTTTATCTTCCGAATTAATCTAAAAATCAATTGAAATTGTAGTAACTCAGCCTCACTGTCCCTGCGGATCGACACTCGATCTTAACCACTATTCTACGGAGTAGTAGTTAACTCCAAGGTTGTATAAATTTATTTTTGACTCGGAACGACGCGGTCAAATTTTGGCGCCGTTGCCGGGGATAGTTTGCATGGTTACATTCTTTCGATTAGTTTTTATTTTTTATTTTGATAGGCAACAAGATTTTATTAGAACTCGACAAATGGTACATCGAGGGAAGACCAATTACGGACCACAGAGGATTTTATTTTAGTTCTTAGTTAGCATTTTATTATTTTCTTTTTGTATTAGTTTTTCTGGTGCAGGATTATTGACTTTACAAGAAAAGAAAAACGAAAGCTGGCAACTGCTTTGTGGTGGAGGAAATTCTATTCATTACGATAACTTTTAAGAAAGCGCTGTAAGTTTTTTTTTTTACTTGCATAAGTTGAGAGGCTTGCACTAGGGGTTTTTTTATTTATTTATTTATTTAATTTTTTTTCTTTTCTCTTTTTTATCCCCTTTAAAAAAATAAAAATACCGAAAAAAAGATGGCTTATTTTGCAAATTGCTATGGAGGGTATGAAAATCAATTTGATCGGTCAGTGTCAACTTTACCCAATTATTGGCAACATGTGCTAGATGATACTGTTCCTAAATTTTATGGTACATACGGGGAAAATCTGTACTTACATTTAGAAAAGCTTGAGGAGATTTGTGCTAATGATGAAGTGCCTCTGTATAGATTGTTTCCGTTGTCTCTAAGAGATCATGCTAAGAATTGGTTTCATTCTTTAAGCCCACAATTTGTTCGTACATATGGAGATATCCAAATATTATTTACCAAAGAGTTCAACCCCATTTACGAGACTCACATGCTATTTTGCGAAATCTCAAATTTTTATCAACAAGAAGATGAGTCTTTTCCTCAATGCTGGTGGCGGTTCAAATATTCACTATGCAATTGGTCTCAACATACCTATGAACATAGTTATGTTTTGGGTATATTTTACAAACGTTTAAATTTTGAAATGCGTCAGATTATAGATAAGAGATGCAATGGTGAATTTTTGGACAAGGATGGAGAAGAGATTTGGGATTATTACGATCAATTTGCTAAGGATTGTCTCTCCTGCAATCAAATTGAAAATTTTGAAGTGATCAATTCTAATGCGTTGGCAGAAGAAACCACAGAGCCACTAGTAGCTTGCAAAATAGTTGATCCAAGCAATGAACCTAAAGTGCAACAATCTCCTCAAGAGCATTCTAGTACACTTGAGATGGATTTTCACGATATGACTCTTGAGAAATTGGTGCCAATAATTGTGAAAAGTCCACTTGATCTTGATAATCAAATATCCCCTGTCATAGATGATGCCATCACTTCTATTGAGCATCCACCATTACAAAAGATTATCGAGTTAGAACAAATTGATTTTCTTGGTGTTGATCTTTTTGATGTGGCTTACCAACCATTTTTATTGAAACACATCGACAGCTTGAAAATTAATTTGGTTTGGAATTCGCACTTGGTGGAATCTCAGTTTTCAACGCGGCTAAGGCAATTGAGATACTCTAAGTATTTGATTTTGTGGCATGGTCGCGTACAATTTTTAACGGAGTCCTTGAAGTGGGGTGAGACGTTCATATTAGTTGCTCTCCTTAGTGTAATGAATGATTGGATTTCACATGATGGGAGTGAATGTCATAAACTTTTTGTATATTTTCTTTTTTTTTATTTTTGTTTTCTTTTCTTTTTCTTCTCTCTTTCTTAGGTTAGTTATTTTATTTTTCTTGTTTCTTTTTGTTGTGAGGACTAACATTGCAGGACGCTTTCATTCACGTTGGGGGGTCTCCTTCCCGCTATCTTAATTATTTCCTACGTAGTTCTCCATTGCGAGGTGATACCTTTCCCTTCCTTTTCTTTTATGTCCTCTATTTTTGTTCTTTTGCATTCAATGAGGGCATCGAATGGTTCAAGTTGGGGGAGGGACTACTTCGTAGTTTATTTTTTCTTAGAGTCTTAAAAATCCAAAAAAAATTAAAAATTTTGAAAAATCTAAAAAATATTGGTACCCTTTTGCATGCGGTTTGACACTTGTTGTGATTACTTGTAGGATAACTGAGTTGAGGAGTGTTGCCTACCGTAATGATATCTGTTTTTGGCATGGTAGTTCTACTTGCTAGCTTGTCTTAAGAAGTTGATTATGGCACTTTGGTTTGGCACTCTTGCACTTCACGTATACTTGGGCCTTGATCGCTTGTGAGTTGTGAATTGACTGTTCTTGATGGCTAGCTAGATTAGTGGAGACTTATGCCCTAATGAGCTTTTGTGCCTTAAGCTTTTTGTTGGAGTGGTGTCAAATAAACTCTTTGTTTGTCATGGAAAGAAACACATTTGTTGTCAATCTCATTATCTTTGGTCGCCAAGTGTTGGACTTGAATGCATAACAATATCTCTTGGTTTTGGTTTGTCACATGGATGTTACACCCCTGGGAGAGGCACTTTCTTGATATTTGGGCCAGTTCGTTCCTTTGTGTTCACATTTATCCCTTGCGAGCCACATTGAGCCTTATACATTTAGCCTTTTCTTGGTTAACTCCACCTTCCATATTGTGTTTGGAGAAAGGCAAAAATGTAAAGGTGAAATTTTTGAGTAGATTGTGAATTTTTATGCTTGAATTGGTGGTGTCCCTTTTAAAAAAAGAAAAAGAAACACAACAAAAGAAGAAAAAAAAGAGAGAAAAAAAAAAGGAATAAAAGGGGCACCGATGTAGTTGAAAAGGAGGAATCATTGCTTTATGGTTGGAAAATGTTGAAGGGTTAGAAGGAGAGATAAGGTGGAGTTGAAAAGAGTGAAAAAAAATGGGCGCACATTGTTAATTAGACTTAAGTTGTTTGCCTATTCTCGGACACGTGATGTTTTACCGTAACCTTGAAATATTTTTCCTTACCCCACATTACAACCGAAATTAAAGTCCTATTTGATCCTTGGGGTGATGGGAAGTGGATTGAAGGATGTGAGAGAGAGTTCCAATACTTGGTGGTTCGTTCATGAGACTGTGTGTCCATATAAAGCGTTCTTTTCGTGTCTTGTGTGCGAAGTACTTTGCTTTCCATTTACATAATTTCAAGCTGCACACTTGAGAGTTACAATATGCACCTTGTTTCGAGTGATTTTCTTTGTGAGTGCATGACACGGTGAGGATTGAAAGTCGAGACTCGGTCCACAGAGAGCGGTTAGTCATGGCACACTTGTGGTTGAGGCCTATATCACACACACGCTAAGCCTAGATGCAATGGTTTATTTCTTGACTTGATAGTGTTTGGAACTATTTGTGCCTTCTTATATCTTTGAGGGAGGTTCACAATCTTTGCTTGATGGACCAATGAGTTGCATGGCGAGTTTCAAGTATCATGTAGAAGGGTTCATTGTGTTTTGTGGGTGATCACCGCTGAAAACTCTCACGAGACTTCACTCGTCCTACCGGAGCCACTCGGGGGTTTAAAAGAACTATCCATTTTATTTGTTTTCTTTAGTTGCATTTTATTTTCTTCGCTCGAGGACTAGCAAAGTGTAAGTTGGGGGGTGTGATAGGTGCTGAAAAGCACCCATTTAATCCTTCTAATTTATGCCTTGTCGGTCCGTTTGCATTGTTACTTGATATATTTTAGTGGTTTGTGGTGTTTGTAGGCCTTGAAGTCTGATGAGCGCGAAAACGTACAAATTGGAAGGTCTTATAGAGTATTGCCGTGAGGATTGGCTAACATTTATTCGATGGAGAAAAATAGCAATGAAATTGGGTTTATGAATTGCACTCCTGTCATCCACGTGGGCTTACAAGTGGAATTGTTATTGCTAGAATTGCTATCTATGAAACAATACAATTAATTAGGTGGTGGGCCCAAGTTGTATTAGGAATTTTGAGTAAGAGTTGGCCAGAGAAAAGGATTCTTGTTTCCTTATGCAATTATTCGGTGCATGCACAAGAAAGGAATGGCAGTAGGAGGCGACCCAAGCTATAACGGGAGTTCGACAGAGGACGCTTCAGAGAGCATTCGACGGATTCCACGGCAGAAGAAAAAGCTACGCACGTGCCCATGGCCGGCTAAACCCTTGCCTAGGGAGAAGATGAAGCACCGTGCCATGTAACTTTGTATATGTATAGGTTTAGGTTTTAATATTCGGATCGATTGTTTAACTAGAACTCGTTTTAGTTTTATGGAATGATTAATACTTTCAATCTGTTCCGTATTTATATTCGCGGTTTTCAAATACGGAGTTAAACAATGGTATTCTTTGATTGTGGTTGGAGATCTGAGATAGATTATGCTCGTAAGACGGATCGTGCCGTTAGGTGGCCAAACTGTGCTACTGAAAGACGGTCCGTGCTATGGGATAGTCTATGCCTTTTAACAACTCAATTATCTTCTTGACGATTATCGGAAGGGATTGCAAGCTCTAACGATAGTCTTAAATGATTCGAAGGTTAAACCTAACCTATGCATATCGTTGTTACATGGTCGGGGTGGATTCGAAACCCTAGGTCTTTTTCTCATCAGTTTTCAAATCAAATAATTATTAGCTTTCTTAATTAATTAATTTTCTCAAATCAAACAACTCAATCTTTTATCTTCCGAATTAATCTAAAAATCAATTGAAATTGTAGTAACTCAGCCTCACTGTCCCTGCGGATCGACACTCGGTCTTAACCACTATTCTACGGAGTAGTAGTTAACTCCAAGGTTTTATAAATTTATTTTTGACTCGGAACGACGCGGTTACTGTTTCTCACGACTCTTACTTCCAACTGTATTATACAGGGGAAGGAAATTTCAAGCAATAACAACTCGATTTGATTTCGTTTTTACCTATTACTTCCATCGTTAAATGATAGAGTCCCCTTATCTCCCAGTCTAAAAGAACCATCAACACATCATGCCGATTTCCATATGCGAGTGGTATCTTGCCCAAGTAGTGTTAGAATCAATTCCTCTTTCTGGGAGTAGTTAACCGAGCAGTAACAAAAAATCGAATGGTGTTCACGGAAAAATTGGGGTTGGGTTGGTTGTTAGAGAATTAAAAACGTACATGTGCACATAAGGTTAGAAGTACGTATAAAGTTTATCCGTTGGGATAAATAAATTGGACCCAAAATGACTACTAGTTAGTCATTTATAAAGTATATCTTATTCGCGGTCTTATTTGGTACTCGTTGGGAAAGTGTCATACATTGTAATACATGGAATGGACATGCCTATTTATTACGGCACTACCGCTATGATTCATGTTTGATATTTTCTAATGGAGTAAAAGGTTTTCAAAATTTTAAGTTACAGGCGTTTTCAGTTGTATGATCATTGATTAGCACCTAAGATTGTAAGATCGTGGTGCTAAAGATCCCTCGCTTGTAGCGTTCCTTGTGCTTTTATCGTCTTATTTTGGCTTTGTTGCTCGTAAGGTATTTTGTGTTGTGTTTCAGGTGAAACGCCCTTAAAAGGCGTGTTTTGATTGCCAAGCCATCCCCCAAGTGATTTCAAGTGAGGCGTCGGGTGAAAAAAGTGGCCGTCGGGTGCCAAGACAAGGAGGCTGGCCTGGATTGCCTGGGAAAAGCATCCCGTATCGATACGGCGTACGCGCGTATCGATACTATGTGATCTCGTGGGAGATCAGAGGATTCTGTATCGATACGGCTCTAGGACCGTATCGATACGCGTTGGCTACGTGGAAAATGACTTTCAGAGGATAGCTATGTGGTATCGATACTTTGATTAAATAGTATCGATACGGAGGCTTCCCGATCAGATATTTGTTGCCTTTTTGGCTTTCCACTAGTGGAATTTCCACCTTTTAGGATATTTTGAGAGAGAGAGAGACATTTTGTATAAATAGAGGGTCTTCTCTCTCATAGAATAACTACAATTTCATTTTAAGTCTTTTAATTTTCAAGAACTCCATTGTTATCTTCTCCAAGCTTTCCTCTTTTGCAATTTCCTCAAGAACACTAGTAAGTATTTGGTTTTGTTTAATTTGTCAAGTATTAATGTTGTAGCTCTTGTCTAGATCCTTCCATAAATCAAGTTAATTTTCAATTCCATCGGTTAATTATGTTTTCCAAACTTGCCAAGCTTTCTAGTCTTTTCATGTCGCGTGAGTAGTCGTTTAGGCTTGGCCGTGGGACGATTATCGTCTCGTGACTTATGTTTATCTTGCCTTTCTCAACTCTTGACTCGAAGTTTGGTATGAAAAATGAGAAGGGTTCGCCTTTATGTAACAAAACTAGTCGATGTTAATCTCCGGTGATCATATGCTCGCTCATATGGTTCCGTGAGCGATGTCTCGGCTTGTGTTTGCCAAAAGAACAAAAAGAGCTCACTTGCTTTCCATCCTTCATTTCTAGTCTTTAAATGGTTTTAAAGCTAAATCTTCCGGTTGATAGCCTAAGCCGTGCGATTCAACCGAGTTTTCGTTGAGAATGGTTCGAAGGCCTAAGTTGCGGGCGATAGTAGTTTCATTGCCTTGCCGCTTGTCTAGTTTAGTTAAAACCAAGTTTCTAGTATTTTTCATCGCTTTCCAAAGCAACCGATAGTTGGCCGTCTGAACGCCTGGAAAACTTGCATATACAAATCCTAACAAGCTATTGAGATTCTCTCTGTGGGAACGATTCCGGACTTCCGGATATCTATGCTGACGATGATCTAGCCCTACGCTCGGGGAATTCGACCTCATTTGAAGGCGAGGTTGTGGTTGAAGCATATTTTGGCGCCGTTGCCGGGGACTATCTCATATAGCTTATTGGGAGGTTCGACAAACCTCTGTAAGTATTCCATTTTATTTTCTCTTGTTGTGCATCGTATACTCGACCTAGCGGACACCTCTAACTGAGCCACCAATTCGATTCGGGGTTTAACGAAGCTAGTTTGAGTATCCTTTGCCCTTTTCATTTCGTTTCTTTTCTTGTTGGTTTATATCTATTGAGGCGGCGGCAGAGCCCCTCATAACTGTTGTTGAGAGAGAGGTGGCGGCATAGCCCCTCCAGTCTGTTTTTTATTACTGCAGAGCGGTTACTAGCTTTAAATTGCCCAACGGCAGTGTTCATGCTCGCGGTTGATCAAAGGCCTTGGGTGTATCGTAGTCCTTGCTCAAATCGCCTGCGCCGGTCTAGTTCTCCACCTCGTGAAAGGAGTATCAATCTCCGGACTTATTCTCCACCAAGCAGAGTTTCTAGGCAGCATTCTCCATCTAAGCGATCAATGGCAGATGATGAAGTTCCGCCGGTTAGGACTCTTCAGGACTATTTGAATCCAGAACGGGTCACACAACAGTCACCGATAGTCTTTCCACGGCCCACCACTGTGGCAAATACATTCTTGTTCAAAGCTGACTATCATCGATGCATCCCATTCTTTCATGGTATGGAGCGCGAGGATCCGTATCAGCATATTCGGACTTTCGAGGAGACCCTCCAATCCTTTGTCACTGTGGATGCTCACTTAAATCAAGCAAGATTGAGGCTTTTCCCTTTTACCTTGAAGGATAAAGCAAAGACTTGGTTTCACTCTTTGCGGCCCCAATCGTTGCATACATGGGCGGAGGTTCAGGATATTTTTCACAAGAAGTTCTTTCCGGCTAGCCGAACAAAGCTTCTAATGGATCAAATTCAGACCTTTAAGCAAAGGGAGGGAGAAGCTTTCCACCAGTATTGGGACCGATTCAAGGATTTGCTTTCAGCGGTTCCTCACCATAGTTTTGCTCTGTATCAATTGATTCACTACTTCTACTTGGGATGCTCGCAACAAAGCAAGCAATTGCTTGACACCATGTGTTCCGGTGGATTTATGAACAAGTCGCCAGATAATGGTTGGGATTATTTGGATGAAGTGGCCAAGAAATCCTTGACTTGGAGTTACGAGGATGTTGGGGATAGGGCTATGGCTAGCCAAGGACCCGGTGGCTCCGGGAAATTCTCTATTAATGAGCATCAAGCTATTGAAACACGGATGGAACAATTGGCCGAGAAGCTGGACAAATTGGAGTTGAAAGGAGTGAAGGAAGTCAAGGCAGTGAGAGCGGTGGAGGAGATGTGTTCTATATGTGAGATGACGGGTCATTCGACCGACAACTGTCCGTCTCTTGCCACTTTCAAGCAGAACTATGGCAACCTCAACCTTCCAATTGAAGAAGTTAGTGCGGTGAATCAACGGTTTGAATCGTTTCCCCAAAACTTCAACCAAGGCCCAAGGCAACAGTCGGGATTCCGTTGGAACAATCAAATAGAAGGAGGACCCTCTCAAGCACCTTCCGGTAATCAAATGCAACCATGGCGGCCTGCTCAAAGCCAAGGGCAATCACGTTTTTCACAAGGACCACCAGGCTTTGCACCGTCCGGTCCATTTCAAGGCTTTAACCAATTCCAACCCCCACCGAGGCGATCTTTGGAGGATACTTTTCAATCCTTCACACAAGCTCAGTCCAATTACAATGAGAATAACACGCAAATGATGGGGGAATTGAAGAACCAAATGGGAAAGATAACCACCGCTTTGGGGCTTCTCCAACAAGAAAGGGGAAAGTTTCCTACTCAACCTCAAGCCAATCCACAGGCTCAACTACTTATTGGCACATCTTCGGCACCTCCACCCGAGCAAGCTCAAGCAATTATCACTTTGAGGAGTGGCAAAGCCGTTGACAACGCTCAAGTGGAGCCGCCAGGGACACCTATCGTACTACCATTTTCGGCACCATCAAATCCAATAGCTGAGGAATGTATCGAGCAAGCTCCAGAGGAAGACGGGGAATCCCCCGTGGAAATTTCAAAAGAAGCCGTGACCGTTCCGAGCCCGCAAGTCTCTCCCGTTCCGGTACCGTACCCTTCTCGGTTGAAGAAACCAACCCTTCCTTCCAAACACGCCGACATTCTTGATGTATTCAAGCAAGTCAACGTTAACATTCCATTGATGGATGCCATCAAGCAAATCCCGTCATATGCCAAGTTTCTGAAGGATTTATGCACCCAAAAGCGAAAGCTCAATGTGCATAAGAAGGTGCTCCTTACCGAGCAAGTGAGCCAAATTATCCAAACTAACCTCGCACCTAAATACAAAGACCCCGGATGTCCTACAATTGCTATCACTATTGGGGGAAAAAGGGTGGAGCAAGCTTTGTTAGATTTGGGAGCTAGTGTGAACTTGCTTCCGTTTTCGGTGTATCAAGAGCTAGGGTTGGGGGAGATGAAACCTACGCGGGTTACCCTTCAGTTGGCGGATAGGAGTGTCCGAATTCCCCGTGGAGTGGTGGAAGATGTGTTGGTACAAGTGGATCAATTCGTATATCCGGTGGATTTTGTGGTTTTGGATACTTGCCCATCGTCTACATCGCCGCTATCTACTCCCGTTATCCTTGGGCGACCGTTTCTAGCAACTTCGGATGCGGTCATCAATTGCCGGAATGGGCTTTTGAACATGTCCTTTGGTAATATGAAAATGGAGGTCAACATGTTTAACGTTGGGGCTCAAATGGGTGACGATGAGGAGTGCCAAAATATAAGTCTGGTGGATACGTTGGTGCAAGAGCACGTGGAGGAATTCTTGTATAAGGACCCGTTGGAATTAGCTCTTACATCGGAGGAGGCCGCTTTTCTTGATTCTGACGAAATGGAGTCATTATTTTCTTTGCTTAATGGCGAGGATGGTGATGAGGGAATTTGTGGAGTTGCACCGTGGCTTCCAAAGTTTGAAGAGTTGCCACCTCTTGAGCGGAAAACACTCCCTTCTAGTATTGAGCCACCTATTCTTGAGCTGAAAGCGCTACCGGACACCTTGAAGTATGCCTTTCTTGGTGAGAACAATACGTTTCCGGTAGTCATCTCTTCCTCTCTTGACAAACTCCAGGAAGAGGAATTACTAGTACTTTTGCGGAGGCACACGAAGGCAATCGGGTGGACTATCGCGGATATTCAAGGCATCTCTCCTTCTCTATGCTCTCATCATATCTATTTGGAGGAAGATGTGAAACCGTCAAGGCAACCACAACGTCGGCTCAATCCAATCATGAAAGATGTGGTTCGGGCCGAGATTCTTAAATTGCTTGACGTGGGGATTATCTATCCTATTGCCGATTCTAAATGGGTGAGCCCTATACAAGTAGTTCCAAAGAAGGCGGGAGTCACCGTTGTACAAAATGACAAAGGCGAGCTTGTTCCGACCCGTGTGACTACCGGGTGGCGAGTTTGTATTGATTATCGCAAGTTGAATGCGAGCACGCGCAAGGATCACTTTCCTCTTCCCTTCATCGATCAAATCTTGGAGAGAGTAGCCGGTCATGCTTTTTATTGCTTTCTTGACGGTTATTCGGGCTACAATCAAATCGAAGTGGCCTTGTCCGACCAAGAGAAAACAACGTTTACATGCCCGTTCGGGACCTTTGCTTATAGACGCATGCCGTTCGGCTTGTGTAACGCTCCCGGCACCTTTTCCCGGTGTATGATGGGAATTTTCAGCGATATGGTCGAGAAAATTGTGGAAGTCTTCATGGATGACTTCTCCGTGTTTGGCGATTCGTTTGAGTCATGTCTGGCCAACTTGGAGAAGGTCTTAACACGATGCGAGGAGAAGGCATTGGTTCTAAATTGGGAGAAGTGCCATTTTATGGTCACTCAAGGAATTGTGCTCGGGCATATCGTATCGGCCAAGGGTATCGAGGTAGATAAGGCTAAGATTGATCTTATTTCAAACCTCCCTACCCCGAAGTGCATTAAAGACATCCGCTCGTTTCTTGGCCACGCCGGTTTCTATCGGCGACTTATCAAAGACTTTAGCGCGATTTCAAGGCCGCTTTGCCATCTCCTTTCCAAGGACGTACCTTTTGAATGGACGGAAGCATGCGAGCAGGCGTTTGTTAAACTCAAAGCTAGTCTTACTACACCTCCTATTGTTCAAACGCCCGATTGGAATCTTCCATTTGAGTTAATGTGTGATGCGAGCGACTATGCCGTCGGGGCCGTTCTTGGCCAAAGGAAGGACAAACATCCGTGGGTGATATATTATGCGAGCAAAAGTCTCAATGATGCTCAAATGAACTATTCCACAACTGAAAAGGAGCTTCTTGCCATCGTTTTTGCCTTGGATAAGTTCCGGTCTTACTTAGTTGGCGCCCCGATCACAATTTACACCGACCACTCAGCACTCAAGTACCTATTCACCAAGCAGGATGCCAAGGCCCGCTTGATTCGGTGGATACTTCTTCTCCAAGAGTTCGATATTACCATAAAGGATAAGAAGGGAGTGGAGAATGTGGTGGCGGATCATTTGTCGCGCTTGGATTTCGAGGATCGTACTTCGCACTTGCCCATTGGCGATAGCTTCCCCGATGAGCAATTATTTGGTATATTAATAGCCCCGTGGTTTGCAGACATTGTTAACTATTTGGTTACCGGGCTGCTTCCAACGCATTGGTCTTCTCATGAGCGTCGGCGATTCCTATCGGAAGTAAAGCACTTTTCCTACGACGATCCTTACTTGTTCAAATATTGTCCCGACCAAATCATCCGCCGGTGTGTACCGGATTCTGACCAACGAGGGATTCTTAAATTTTGCCATACTGAGGCATGTGGCGGGCATTTCTCTGCAAGGAAGACCACCGCCAAGATACAACAGAGCGGTTTCTATTGGCCAACCCTCAATCAGGATGCCTACAATTTTTGCAAAGCTTGTGCCCGTTGCCAACAATTGGGAAGTGTGACCCGACGGAATGAGATGCCCCAAACCAAATTTCTTGTTGTCGAGGTGTTTGACTGTTGGGGAATCGACTTTATGGGGCCATTTCCGATGTCGTTTGGCAATTTGTACATCCTCTTGGCAGTCGATTATGTGTCACGGTGGGTTGAGGCCATTGCCACGCGTACCAATGATCACAAGGTGGTGCTCGAATTTCTTAAGGAGCACATCTTCTCGCGGTTTGGGGTCCCACGTGCAATTATTAGCGACCAAGGGAGTCACTTTTGCAACCGGCCGTTCGCCGCGTTAATCAAGAAGTATGGCATCACGCATAAGGTCTCCACCGCATATCATCCTCAAACCAACGGTCAAGCCGAGCTTGCGAATCGTGAGGTAAAACGTATTCTTGAGAAAACGGTAAATCCCAATCGGAAGGATTGGTCATTAAGATTGACCGACGCTTTGTGGGCATATCGTACCGCATACAAGACGGTTTTGGGCGCGTCGCCCTATCGGCTTGTATACGGTAAGGCATGCCACCTTCCTGTGGAGTTAGAGCATAAGGCATATTGGGCTATTAAACAGTTAAACTACCGTTTGCCCGACGCCGGAGTTCACCGTAAACTCCAATTGAATGAACTTGAAGAAATCCGTAGAGATGCATATGATAATACCAATATCTATAAGTCTAAAGTTAAGGATTTCCATGATAAGAACATTCAAAGGAAGAATTTTGAAGTTGGCCAAAAAGTTTTGCTTTACAATTCGAGACTTCATCTTTTTCCGGGCAAGTTGCGTTCCCGATGGATTGGCCCCTTTGTTGTGTATAAAGTTTATCCTCACGGGGCTGTTGAGGTCATGAATCCGGTCAATGAAAATATCTTTAAGGTCAATGGTCAAAGGCTTAAGCCATTTTTAGAGAATTTTCCGGTGGAGGAGGTGGAAGAGGAGTTAGTCGCGCCGGTGTATCCGGTTGACCTTGTTGTTTGAGTTGTTTTTCTAACCCTATATTTGCACGGGGAGCGAAAGCGTAACCGCTGAACTTAATTGTTTGTCGGACCCGGCCCCCGGGTAGGGGGTACCCACCATTGACTTGGGTATTTGTAGCTCCGCACGCCGCTACTAAAATAAGAATCGTGTGCCCAGCTCCGGTTAGTAAGGGCAATGTTTAGTTTTTGTACATATTAGTCTGTTTGTGTAGTTTCGGGTTTTTACAACCATGAGATTTCACCAATGCATCATTGTATCGGGCTTTCATTAGCCCTTCTTTGTGGTAGTTTGCCGTTAATGATCCGTGCTCACCAGGTATGTCCCTATCGGGGGCAGTTTAGGTCTTTGGGTGAGACTTGATATTCCCGTGCTTTGGCGCTAGGCTCTGTCTTGTCTCACTTTGTTTCGATCATAGGGAACGCTGGGCTTAATTGCTTGGCGAGGTCAAGCGGTGGATTTTACTTCGGGCATGATGTAACACATTCGACGGTCTAGTATAGCCACCCGAGTTTTGTCTACTTGGTGAGACTCGGGAAGAAAAGTATGACTCGTAAGATTGCGTGAAAATCGGGTGGTGTTTCTTTCTTTCTTGTTTTCTGTATATATTTCTGTTTGGTTGTTGCCCGGATAACACGAGCCGGGCGGTTCTAATGTCATTTGCCTGCTGGTAGGTCCTTCGTACAATTCCGCTTCTGCAGGGTTAACATGCTACCACACCAGCCTTGGTGGTTTGGGTCTACCGTTGGAGTGATTGAGGCATTCAGGAGCCCTAAGCATGGGTGCGATTACGTGTCGCGGTTGTTAGTCCGAAAAGCTTTGACCATGGCCCTGTGTGACTAGCTGGTGGTTCCGACCGAAAGAGTGAAGCCTTGGAAGCACATAACTCCGGATCGAACGTGGGCAATGACGCAAAGCCTCCAACTTGGTCGAGGTATAAGGGGGTTGACATTCCCCCGGAGGTACCATCTTTTGTTCCCTTTCCTTCCTGTTGTTCTCTGTGCTATGGGGACATAGCTCACTTCAAGTTGGGGGGGAGGGATATATCATTCTATGATATATTCGTTTTCTTGCTGTTTGTTTTTATTTTTTTTTTTCGATTTTAGTAGCGCAATCCTTCCGTTAGTACAGAATTAGTGGATTAAAATAGCTTGGCACATGCTCATTAAGTGTTTTCGGGCAAGAGTTCATTACGCAAATTTTGTATCTCGCAACTTGCATGAATGGACTAAGGTGGAATTCACAATGTTTGAGCATATTTTGATCAAGTTTTGTCCATATCCCGTTCTTTCTCTTCTTACTTTCTTAGTTTAGGTATTCATCTCATGTCATGCCTAAGTGTGTTCGTTATCTACTTTAAATCATTTTGGAATCTATGGCATACTTAGGATATGATACAAGGCAATCTTTGCTTGATTATACCACAAGAGTGTCTCTTTGACCTTGAAAATAAAGCCAAGTCGTGTCTCACTCGTATCCATAAGAAACCGGTGTTAGGTTGGAAGTTGGTTTTGTGATCCGAAATGGGAAGGCTCAAAGTTTTACAAGGCATCGGGTGTGTTTGAGGTTTGTCGGGCATTGGCATTGGCCATCGGGTACCAAGCTGCAAAATCTGGGCAAAAGCATCCCGTATCGATACGGGTTTTCTGCCGTATCGATACTATGTGATCTCGTGGTCCATCAGAGGAACGCGTATCGATACGGATTATTGAGCGTATCGATACGCGTTGGTCATCGAGGAATTGTCAGTTACTTAGCCCGATCCTCTCCTCTCCCCAAAACCATTTTCTCTCTCATAAACTCCATAACCACCCAAGCTCTTCGAAACCCTTACCCCAAAATCCCCATCTTCACCATCAAATCTTCATCCAAACCCCAAATTCGTCCATTAAACCTCAAGCTTTCAAGGAATCCGAAGGGTTTTCAAGGATTTGTGGGCCGAAATCAAGATTTGAAAAGTGGGTTTTCACTCTCTCTCTCCGAAATCGCCCCATTTGCAAGGTAATCCGAAATTTATGCTTCTCTTTGGATATTCATCATGTATACTCTACAATGTGGTGGATTTTTCGGGTTGCATGTGGCATTTCGTACGATTTGAACCCTAGCCTTTCTTTTCCTAACCGATTGAAACCGTAGATTGGGAGTTGAGATTTCACTGTTGCTAGGTGTTGGTTTTGCCTCAGTTATTTTTGATATTTGACTGCATTTGGGGGCTGCCGTTTTTACTGAATTCCGGGCTGTTTTTGTGTTGCTCTGTTTCTGCTCTGTTTCACGTTTTGGGATTTGCTCTGTTTGCAAGGTTACAATGACAAGGGCAAAGAAGTTGGCAGAAAGGGGAAAGGGTAAAGCTCCGGCTTCCTCCTCCGGGCAAGCGGATGAGATTGTCCGCGAGATGGAGGAGGAGGAAGAAATGATCGCAAATCCGGAGAGGGCTCGGCCGAAAAAAAGAACAGCTGCCGAGATGAGACTGGCCCGACAGAAGAAGTGGGAAGACGGTATAAACAGGGGGTTTAAAAATGAACGTCATGTGGACGTTGACAATCTTGGAATCGAGAACCCGTTTGTCCGTCGTATCCGTGAGCAAGGTTTGTCCTACTTCCTTGCACCCAATCCTGGTTTCAATAAGGAACTCGTTACTGAATTTTACAAGAATATCAAGATTCCACCGGTGGGGGAAGAGGGGAATGTGGGCGCTAAGGTGACTTCGAAAGTGGGGAGGTATCCCATAGAGGTTACTGCTGAGTTCATTGCAAGTATCTGGGGTTATCGCCAACCGTCGTCTGAAGACGTGAATTATGTGGAGGAGGAGTATGTGGCCGACGAGGCCAATGTCAAAGACTTGTACAAGAATCCTAGAGATGCTAGCCTCCCTCACGTGCCTGGGGGGTTTAAGGATCCATACCGTCTGGTCAATCAATTCGTGCATCACAACTTCAATCCTCGTGGAACCGAGAATAAGCCGGACGTTAACGAGGGAGGCATGATCCACGCTTTCATGAATCCGGATATTGTGGTAAATTGGGCAAGGTACGTTTTCCAGGAAATGTTTGATTTTAAGGCAAGGGCCCCGTTGAATTCAAGGATGCCTTTTCCATGCTTGGTTACCGCGATCTGCTTCGCTCAAGGAGTCCCAAAGAAGTCGTTTGTGAGCCGTGAGAGGCTAAATCCTAGTGACATTAACAACTCCATCCTTACAAGGAGCATCTCTCAATCTCGGCCAGCTGCTGCTGCCCCTCGTGGGCCATACTTGACTACGTTGCCTGCCAAGGGTTCGAAGACCAATACTTGGAACAAGCTGCTATTTTGTCAAGGGGTGGCGGTAATGGGATGCATGAAGAAGCTCAAGAAAGAAACCCGTGAAAATGCGAGGAGGCAGAGAAAAATTGATCACAAGCTAGATTGGGTTGTGAGTCGAGGGGTGGGGCAGGCTAGTGAGCCTTATGTGCCGCCGCCAGACGAGCAAGGGGAGGATAGCGATGATTTTGCCGGTGATGAGCCGGTGTTCTTGGACAATTAGTTGGTCGGTGGAGTTTAAAAGCCCTAAACTTGGTCGGGGTGCAGGGTGGTTGACAGCCCACCTCGTAGTTGTTTATTTCCTTGTTTTTAGTTCAGTTTGTTCAGACTTTTGACTGTTTGTGGTTGGTAAGTTTTTGTTGGGCCGGCTTGTGGCCGTTGACTTGGTAGCTTGAGTGGTGGCGGCTAAGGGTAGTTTAACCAAGCCAGCATATGGCCGCCACCCCATTTTGTTAATCTTTCATTGTTTTAACCAAGGTCGTTAAAAGCTTATAAAGCCCTTAGTTGATCTTTAGTATGCCTTGATTCCAAGTTGATTTTTCGCATGATAGTTAGTACATTCGGTATGTGGCATGTTTTTCTTCCCGTATTCAAGTTTTAATTTGTGTAAGTCTTGAATTCTGGTTCATGGTGCTCTCCTCATTTAAGGCATGGTATTTTTGCTTCCCATTGCCTAGCTCCGAGCACCTTTTTGTGGGATATGGTTAGTAGCATGCTGTGGATACATTTTTAATAGCTTGATAGATTTTGCTCAGTGCATAGAGTGTCGTCATAGTTTTCAGCTGTCTGTTGCGAATATGAATAAATTTGTTTTTGGAACTGTAGCTCGTCGGGTACGAGATGCGTATGTGCTAAGTAAATTTGTCGGAAGGATTGCATTGTTGGTTTTGTTTTTAATAAGCTGTTTGTGTTGCTCGGGGCCTAGCAACGTTCAAGTTGGGGGGCGTGATTAGCACCTAAGATTGTAAGATCGTGGTGCTAAAGATCCCTCGCTTGTAGCGTTCCTTGTGCTTTTATCGTCTTATTTTGGCTTTGTTGCTCGTAAGGTATTTTGTGTTGTGTTTCAGGTGAAACGCCCTTAAAAGGCGTGTTTTGATTGCCAAGCCATCCCCCAAGTGATTTCAAGTGAGGCGTCGGGTGAAAAAAGTGGCCGTCGGGTGCCAAGACAAGGAGGCTGGCCTGGATTGCCTGGGAAAAGCATCCCGTATCGATACGGCGTACGCGCGTATCGATACTATGTGATCTCGTGGGAGATCAGAGGATTCTGTATCGATACGGCTCTAGGACCGTATCGATACGCGTTGGCTACGTGGAAAATGACTTTCAGAGGATAGCTATGTGGTATCGATACTTTGATTAAATAGTATCGATACGGAGGCTTCCCGATCAGATATTTGTTGCCTTTTTGGCTTTCCACTAGTGGAATTTCCACCTTTTAGGATATTTTGAGAGAGAGAGAGACATTTTGTATAAATAGAGGGTCTTCTCTCTCATAGAATAACTACAATTTCATTTTAAGTCTTTTAATTTTCAAGAACTCCATTGTTATCTTCTCCAAGCTTTCCTCTTTTGCAATTTCCTCAAGAACACTAGTAAGTATTTGGTTTTGTTTAATTTGTCAAGTATTAATGTTGTAGCTCTTGTCTAGATCCTTCCATAAATCAAGTTAATTTTCAATTCCATCGGTTAATTATGTTTTCCAAACTTGCCAAGCTTTCTAGTCTTTTCATGTCGCGTGAGTAGTCGTTTAGGCTTGGCCGTGGGACGATTATCATCTCGTGACTTATGTTTATCTTGCCTTTCTCAACTCTTGACTCGAAGTTTGGTATGAAAAATGAGAAGGGTTCGCCTTTATGTAACAAAACTAGTCGATGTTAATCTCCGGTGATCATATGCTCGCTCATATGGTTCCGTGAGCGATGTCTCGGCTTGTGTTTGCCAAAAGAACAAAAAGAGCTCACTTGCTTTCCATCCTTCATTTCTAGTCTTTAAATGGTTTTAAAGCTAAATCTTCCGGTTGATAGCCTAAGCCGTGCGATTCAACCGAGTTTTCGTTGAGAATGGTTCGAAGGCCTAAGTTGCGGGCGATAGTAGTTTCATTGCCTTGCCGCTTGTCTAGTTTAGTTAAAACCAAGTTTCTAGTATTTTTCATCGCTTTCCAAAGCAACCGATAGTTGGCCGTCTGAACGCCTGGAAAACTTGCATATACAAATCCTAACAAGCTATTGAGATTCTCTCTGTGGGAACGATTCCGGACTTCCGGATATCTATGCTGACGATGATCTAGCCCTACGCTCGGGGAATTCGACCTCATTTGAAGGCGAGGTTGTGGTTGAAGCAATCATATAAAGTATTTATCGCCAATGCAGTATACAAGTGTCTCGTGGGCCAGTGGGAGAATGTAAGAAATATTTTAAAGGGCCCACTTGGTCATATTGTGATTAATGGAAGTGCCCTCTTCCATTATAGATATATATAGTGGTGGTTCAAGAACCTCTTGGCTTTCCCACTTTCATTATTATACTAGTTTTACTAGTTTAATTAATTGATTTATTTGATGGAAGGAAACTGGAAGGTCTTTATAAGGAGATATAAGGTCCCTAACCTAGCATGGATATGTAGCCTATGGTATCCATCAATCTAGGCATCTCAAGTTATGCATAGGTTAGAAGACTCCTAAATCTAGAGTGTGTCAATGTTTGGTGTTCTCTACTTGAACAACAATGGCTAGAGGTTAGTTCGATCTTATTTCTGCTGCATATACCGGTATGGATATTTTTATCTTACAAAATAGTCATGGAGAATATAATTGAAACCTTACCCAGGGAGAAGGGGGTAAGTGGAAAAACCCCATTCATTCTTCAAACAGTGAAGATCAGAGTGGCAAATCCCACAATACAAAATCTTGAACCTCACATCCTCATCTCCTGTCGCCCTGAGACAGAAGTACGAAAACCCAGTAAAGAAAAACCCAAAAAGGAAAAGGAAAATGCTAAACTTAGCTCAAAGTATGGTTGATAATAGGTAAAAAGTGCATGTATTAACGGTCCCTCGTTATATTTTAATCGAATAAAAAATGAGTTATATTTCTAAATCGGTAATAAATTTTACAGCAATATGGATCTTGATAGTGTTCAATTAGTTTTATTTGACAATGTTTTTAAAACCACATAAAACATTATACATTCCGAGATATAAGTAATTGAAAAGTGACAAGAGCTCCCAAAAAAAATTGTTAAATGAGGACGGAAAAGTATGTGAAAGTCTATTAATACCCGTAAAATGTGTATTGAACTCCGTACTTATTTGGAATTATTTGCTCATTATCCATTGCCTACTGAGCAGAGGTTACCAGGAATCAAAGGAAAAGCCCAAAACTCATTTATCAATTTCAGCTCCCAAAGAAAAAACACAACAAACGACCCCAAATTCATTTTTTTCTCAGTTGAATGCAGTTTTAGTAAGCTTAGGCTCCGTTCCGGAAACCTTCTTTAAAAATAAGTACTTATTTCACTTCCTCAAAATTCGAAAATAATAAGGGCCTCCACAAAATTCAAATACAAAGTTCAGTTCACATTTTCAAACTCGAAAATAATGTAAATGAAAAAAAAATAAAAATTCCGCACTGTATTAAAGATCTCAATGAGATCTATCAAATAAGATCCATAGTGATAGGAAAATTATTTGCGTAAATACATGATATTTGAGCTTGAAGTTGCCGTATACAAAAAATAAGACTGTTGCTATTGTGTTGGGCGCCGGCGGAAGGGAAATCGTACCGGCGGCAGCGCCGGGCCATCTCCGGCCACCGGACGGCCGATCCGAGCCGTCCAAAAATTCTATAAAAAAAAACCGAGGGGGCTATCGCGGGAATCAACGGCATCCGAGGTGTGTAGCGTGCTTGATCCGAGCACCCCTTTTCCGTGTATACACGGGAATTCATATATACAAAAGACAGAAGCCGTTTTGTTTTGGGCCAGTTGATTGGTATGCATGTGAATATCGACGGGCCATTTGTCATCTTTGGATGTTAGGCCTTTGGCTTTCTGTATACAAAAAAGCGTACGTCTTAATGCCACTTGTGATCATGGATGGAAATTAAGTGTTCTTTTGGGAATCAGTTTATTAAAAGGTATTGAACTTCATTGTTTCAATTAAAACTGATCCGACGAAGTGGTGGAAGTTCAAAATGACCCAAGAAGTGGGGTAACTGCTTGCAGTTTCTAGAAGGGAATTAATAAGGCCAAATCGACTGTAATCGACGGAGGCATGTTTTTCTCAACAGTGGGTTTTAATTAAGCCTTGAAGGTTTTGTTATATCAGTCGAAAAGTGAAAAGGTACGTTGATTTATCACCCGTCGATATCGACAGAGGGGTGATTTAAAATTA
The DNA here is from genome assembly GCA_020567845.1 of Rhododendron henanense subsp. lingbaoense. NCBI lineage: Eukaryota > Viridiplantae > Streptophyta > Magnoliopsida > Ericales > Ericaceae > Rhododendron > Rhododendron henanense. The sequence continues at coordinate 38,669,167 of CM036321.1, forward strand.
GTTACATTATTCACTTGGGTTACGTTAGCACTTCACCCAAATGAATAAGGGGGGCATTGTTTGTACCATATATTTACCGCCTATCGATTATCGACCGGAAGGTGGCGATTATGAGAATGCTTCCTATTTTATTATTTCGTATTAATAATATAACTAGTTTTTATTTCTTTTATTTTGTTTGTATTTGCATGTAGGACACTTGGCTTGTTCCTACACACTTTGAAGTTGAAGAGAAGTTATTTGGACAAGTGGCATGCTCCTACACACTTTGGAGTTAGTGGGAAGTTATTTGGACACTTGGAAGATGATTAAGAATAGTGAGAAGTTAGGAAGTTATTTCCTGCACATTTTCTCTATAAAAAGCCTCTTTTGGCTTCATTGTAAACCCCCTTCAACAAATCAAAGTCTTAACTTTGTTATTAATTTTTGTCTCTCAACCCACTTCCGGGTTATAATTAGGATTAGGATCCATATTCTAAGAATAACTTAGAATATTCGATGTGTCGCTCGTGTCGATAGATCGATTCATTGGAAAAATAACAAAGTCCATTTGTTATTTTTCTTCCGCTCCACCCCACTTCACTAAACCATCAATCCATTCCGCCCAATCGATGGGTCAATTCGGTTCTTGAAGATTGGCGGGTGACGGTCTTCTTTTACGAGTCGATTCATCACTAAAATAGCATTTGATTCATTCGCCATTTCTCTTCCGGTGAAGTCCTGAAATACGGCAAGGAACCTCAAATTCGTTTGTGGAGACAAGCCGCATTCGCCTTTTATTTTTGTTGTTGGCTTTGTTTCCCGAAATCTCCGTCGATTTCGATCGAAGGAAAAAATAGGTAAACATGGGCCCAAGTTGTATTAGGAATTTTGAGTAAGCTAGAGTTGGCCAGAGAAAAGGATTCTTGTTTCCTTATGCAATTATTCGGTGCATGCACAAGAAAGGAATGGCAGTAGGGGTATAAAAGGAGGCGACCCAAGCTATAACGGGAGTTCGACAGAGGACGCTTCAGAGAGCATTCGACGGATTCCACGGCAGAAGAAAAAGCTACGCACGTGCCCATGGCCGGCTAAACCCTTGCCTAGGGAGAAGATGCCAAGTAACTTTGTATATGTATAGGTTTAGGTTTTAATATTCGGATCGATTGTTTAACTAGAACTCGTTTTAGTTTTATGGAATGATTAATACTTTCAATCTGTTCCGTATTTATATTCGCGGTTTTCAAATACGGAGTTAAACAATGGTATTCTTTGATTGTGGTTGGAGTTCTGAGATAGATTATGTTCGTAAGATAGATCGTGCTGTTAGATGGCCAAACTGTGCTACTGAAAGACGGTCCGTGCTATGGGATAGTCTATGCCTTTTAACAACTCAATTATCTTCTTGACGATTATCGGAAGGGATTGCAAGCTCTAACGATAGTCTTAAATGATTCGAAGGTTAAACCTAACCTATGCATATCGTTGTTACATGGTCGGGGTGGATTCGAAACCCTAGGTCTTTTTCTCATCAGTTTTCAAATCAAATAATTATTAGCTTTCTTAATTAATTAATTTTCTCAAATCAAACAACTCAATCTTTTATCTTCCGAATTAATCTAAAAATCAATTGAAATTGTAGTAACTCAGCCTCACTGTCCCTGCGGATCGACACTCGGTCTTAACCACTATTATACGGAGTAGTAGTTAACTCCAAGGTTTTATAAATTTATTTTTGACTCGGAACGACGCGGTCAAATTTTGGCGCCGTTGCCGGGGATAGTTTGCACGGTTACATTCTTTCGATTAGTTTTTATTTTAGTTCTTAGTTAGCATTTTATTATTTTCTTTTTGTATTAGTTTTTCTGGTGCAGGATTAATGACTTTACAAGAAAATAAAAACGAAAGCTGGCAACTGCTTTGTGGTGGAGGAAATTCTATTCATTACGAGAACTTTTAAGAAAGCGCTGTAAGTTTTTTTTTTTACTTGCATAAGTTGAGAGGCTTGCACTAGGGGTTTTATTTATTTATTTATTTATTTAATTTTTTTTTCTCTGTTTTTATCTCCTTTAAAAAAATAAAAATACCAAAAAAAAGATGGCTTATTTTGCAAGTTGCTATGGAGGGTATGAAAATCAATTTGATCGATCAGTGTCAACTTTACCCAATTATTGGCAACATGTGCTAGATGATACTGTTCCTAAATTTTATGGTACATACGGGGAAAATCTGTACTTACATTTAGAAAAGCTTGAGGAGATTTGTGCTAATGATGAAGTGGCTCTGTTTAGATTGTTTCCGTTGTCTCTAAGAGATCATGCTAAGAATTGGTTTCATTCTTTAAGCCCACAATTTGTTCGTACATATGGAGATATCCAAATATTATTTACCAAAGAGTTCAACCCCATTTACGAGACTCACATGCTATTTTGCGAAATCTCAAATTTTTATCAACAAGAAGATGAGTCTTTTCCTCAATGCTGGCCGGTGGCGGTTCAAATATTCACTATGCAATTGGTCTCAACATACCTATGAACTTAGTTATGTTCTGGGTATATTTTACAAACGTTTAAATTTTGAAATGCGTCAGATTATAGATAAGAGGTGCAATGGTGAATTTTTGGACAAGGATGGAGAAGAGATTTGGGATTATTACGATCAATTTGCTAAGGATTGTCTCTCCTGCAATCAAATTGAAAATTTTGAAGTGATCAATTCTAATGCGTTGGCAGAAGAAACCACAGAGCCACTAGTAGCTTGCAAAATAGTTGATCCAAGCAATGAACCTAAAGTGCAACAATCTCCTCAAGAGCATTCTAGTACACTTGAGATGGATTTTCACGATATGACTCTTGAGAAATTGGTGCCAATAATTGTGAAAAGTCCACTTGATCTTGATAATCAAATATCCCCTGTCATAGATGATGCCATCACTTCTATTGAGCATCCACCATTACAAAAGATTATCGAGTTAGAACAAATTGATTTTCTTGGTGTTGATCTTTTTGATGTGGCTTACCAACCATTTTTATTGAAACACATCGACAGCTTGAAAATTAATTTGGTTTGGAATTCGCACTTGGTGGAATCTCAGTTTTCATTAAATGTAAAACATTTTTTTAAGGGTTCCCGTAAAAAATAAGCTCAATCTGATACCTATAGGTGCTTCATCCAACCATCTAACTTTTCATTCAGATTTCCGGATAATGAAAAGTTATATGGTTGGATCGAGCACCTATAGGTATCGGATTGAGCTTAGTTTTTACGGAGACCCTTGAAAAAATGTTTTACATTTAATGAACGGCTCGGATGATTTGTGTGGGACCCGTGGTGGGCCCCACAACAAAATCTGTGCACAATCTGTGCACAGATTTGCTGTACCCTTAGACTTTCTGTAAGGCAATTGAGATACTCTAAGTATTTGATTTTGTGGCATGGTCGCGTACAATTTTTAACGGAGTCCTTGAAGTGGGGTGAGACGTTCATATTAGTTGCTCTCCTTAGTGTAATGAATGATTGGATTTCACATGATGGGAGTGAATGTCATAAACTTTTTGTATATTTTCTTTTTTTTTTATTTTTGTTTTGTTTTCTTTTTCTTCTCTCTTTCTTAGGTTAGTTATTTTATTTTTCTTGTTTCTTTTTGTTGTGAGGACTAACATTGCAGGACGCTTTCATTCACGTTGGGGGGTCTCCTTCCCGCTATCTTAATTATTTCCTACGTAGTTCTCCATTGCGAGGTGATACCTTTCCCTTCCTTTTCTTTTATGTCCTCTATTTTTGTTCTTTTGCATTCAATGAGGGCATCGAATGGTTCAAGTTGGGGGAGGGACTACTTCGTAGTTTATTTTTTCTTAGAGTCTTAAAAATCCAAAAAAAATTAAAAATTTTGAAAAATCTAAAAAATATTGGTACCCTTTTGCATGCGGTTTGACACTTGTTGTGATTACTTGTTGGATAACTGAGTTGAGGTGTGTTGCCTACCGTAATGATATCTGTTTTTGGCATGGTAGTTCTACTTGCTAGCTTGTCTTAAGAAGTTGATTATGGCACTTTGGTTTGGCACTCTTGCACTTCACGTATACTTGGGCCTTGATCGCTTGTGAGTTGTGAATTGACTGTTCTTGATGGCTAGATTAGTGGAGACTTATGCCCTAATGAGCTTTTGTGCCTTAAGCTTTTTGTTGGAGTGGTGTCAAATAAACTCTTTGTTTGTCATGGAAAGAAACACATTTGTTGTCAATCTCATTATCTTTGGTCGCCAAGTGTTGGACTTGAATGCATAACAATATCTCTTGGTTTTGGTTTGTCACATGGATGTTACACCCCTGGGAGAGGCACTTTCTTGATATTTGGGCCAGTTCGTTCCTTTGTGTTCACATTTATCCCTTGCGAGCCACATTGAGCCTTATACATTTAGCCTTTTCTTGGTTAGCTCCACCTTCCATATTGTGTTTGGAGAAAGGCAAAAATGTAAAGGTGAAATTTTTGAGTAGATTGTGAATTTTTATGCTTATATTGGTGGTGTCCCTTTTAAAAAAAGAAACACAACAAAAGAAGAAAAAAAAGAGAGAAAAAAAAAGAATAAAAGGGGCACCGATGTAGTTGAAAAGGAGGAGTCATTGCTTTATGGTTGGAAAATGTTGAAGGGTTAGAAGGAGAGATAAGGTGGAGTTGAAAAGAGTGAAAAAAAATGGGCGCACATTGTTAAATTAGCCTTAAGTTGTTTGCCTATTCTCGGACACGTGATGTTTTACCGTAACCTTGAAATATTTTTCCTTACCCCACATTACAACCGAAATTAAAGTCCTATTTGATCCTTGGGGTGATGGGAAGTGGATTGAAGGATGTGAGAGAGAGTTCCAATGCTTGGTGGTTCGTTCATGAGACTGTGTGTCCATATAAAGCGTTCTTTTCGTGTCTTGTGTGCGAAGTACTTTGCTTTCCATTTACATAATTTCAAGCCGCACACTTGAGAGTTACAATATGCACCTTGTTTCGAGTGATTTTCTTTGTGAGTGCATGACACGGTGAGGATTGAAAGTCGAGACTCGGTCCACACAGAGCAGTTAGTCATGGCACACTTGTGGTTGAGGCCTATATCACACACACGCTAAGCCTAGGTGCAATGGTTTATTTCTTGACTAGATAGTGTTTGGAACTATTTGTGCCTTCTTATATCTTTGAGGGAGTTGCACAATCTTTGCTTGATGGACCAATGAGTTGCATTGCGAGTTTCAAGTTCCATGTAGAAGGGTTCACTGTGTTTTGTGGGTGATCACTGCTGAAAACCCTCACGAGACTTCACTCGTCCTACCAGAGCCATTCGGGGGTTTAAAAGAACTATCCATTATATTTGTTTTCTTTAGTTGCATTTTATTTTCTTCGCTCGAGGACTAGCAAAGTGTAAGTTGAGGGGTGTGATAGGTGCTGAAAAGCACCCATTTAATCCTTCTAATTTATGCCTTGTCGGTCCGTTTGCATTGTTACTTGATATATTTTAGTGGTTTGTGGTGTTTGTAGGCCTTGAAGTCTGATGAGCGCGAAAACGTACAAATTGGAAGGTCTTATAGAGTATTGCCGTGAGGATTGGCTAACATTTATTCGATGGAGAAAAATAGCAATGAAATTGGGTTTATGAATTGCACTCCTGTCATCCACGTGGGCTTACAAGTGGAATTGTTATTGCTAGAATTGCTATCTATGAAACAATACAATTAATTAGGTGGTGGGCCCAAGTTGTATTAGGAATTTTGAGTAAGAGTTGGCCAGAGAAAAGGATTCTTGTTTCCTTATGCAATTATTCGGTGCATGCACAAGAAAGGAATGGCAGTAGGAGGCGACCCAAGCTATAACGGGAGTTCGACAGAGGACGCTTCAGAGAGCATTCGACGGATTCCACGGCAGAAGAAAAAGCTACGCACGTGCCCATGGCCGGCTAAACCCTTGCCTAGGGAGAAGATGAAGCACCGTGCCATGTAACTTTGTATATGTATAGGTTTAGGTTTTAATATTCGGATCGATTGTTTAACTAGAACTCGTTTTAGTTTTATGGAATGATTAATACTTTCAATCTGTTCCGTATTTATATTCGCGGTTTTCAAATACGGAGTTAAACAATGGTATTCTTTGATTGTGGTTGGAGTTCTGAGATAGATTATGCTCGTAAGACGGATCGTGCCGTTAGGTGGCCAAACTGTGCTACTGAGAGACGGTCCGTGCTATGGGATAGTCTATGCCTTTTAACAACTCAATTATCTTCTGGACGATTATCGGAAGGGATTGCAAGCTTTAACGATAGTCTTAAATGATTTGAAGGTTAAACCTAACCTATGCATATCGTTGTTACATGGTCGGGGTGGATTCGAAACCCTAGGTCTTTTTCTCATCAGTTTTCAAATCAAATAATTATTAGCTTTCTTAATTAATTAATTTTCTCAAATCAAACAACTCAATCTTTTATCTTCCGAATTAATCTAAAAATCAATTGAAATTGTAGTAACTCAGCCTCACTGTCCCTGCGGATCGACACTCGGTCTTAACCACTATTCTACGGAGTAGTAGTTAACTCCAAGGTTTTATAAATTTATTTTTGACTCGGAACGACGCGGTCAAATTTTGGCGCCGTTGCCGGGGATAGTTTGCATGGTTACATTCTTTCGATTAGTTTTTATTTTTTATTTTGATAGGCAACAAGATTTTATTAGAACTCGACAAATGGTACATCGAGGGAAGACCAATTACGGACCACAGAGGATTTTATTTTAGTTCTTAGTTAGCATTTTATTATTTTCTTTTTGTATTAGTTTTTCTGGTGCAGGATTATTGACTTTACAAGAAAAGAAAAACGAAAGCTGGCAACTGCTTTGTGGTGGAGGAAATTCTATTCATTACGATAACTTTTAAGAAAGCGCTGTAAGTTTTTTTTTTTTACTTGCATAAGTTGAGAGGCTTGCACTAGGGGTTTTTTTATTTATTTATTTATTTAATTTTTTTTCTTTTCTCTTTTTTATCCCCTTTAAAAAAATAAAAATACCGAAAAAAAGATGGCTTATTTTGCAAATTGCTATGGAGGGTATGAAAATCAATTTGATCGGTCAGTGTCAATTTTACCCAATTATTGGCAACATGTGCTAGATGATACTGTTCCTAAATTTTATGGTACATACGGGGAAAATCTGTACTTACATTTAGAAAAGCTTGAGGAGATTTGTGCTAATGATGAAGTGGCTCTGTTTAGATTGTTTCCGTTGTCTCTAAGAGATCATGCTAAGAATTGGTTTCATTCTTTAAGCCCACAATTTGTTCGTACATATGGAGATATCCAAATATTATTTACCAAAGAGTTCAACCCCATTTACGAGACTCACATGCTATTTTGCGAAATCTCAAATTTTTATCAACAAGAAGATGAGTCTTTTCCTCAATGCTGGTGGCGGTTCAAATATTCACTATGCAATTGGTCTCAACATACCTATGAACTTAGTTATGTTCTTGGTATATTTTACAAACGTTTAAATTTTGAAATGCCTCAGATTATAGATAAGAGGTGCAATGGTGAATTTTTGGACAAGGATGGAGAAGAGATTTGGGATTATTACGATCAATTTGCTAAGGATTGTCTCTCATGCAATCAAATTGAAAATTTTGAAGTGATCAATTCTAATGCGTTGGCAGAAGAAACCACAGAGCCACTAGTAGCTTGCAAAATAGTTGATCCAAGCAATGAACCTAAAGTGCAACAATCTCCTCAAGAGCATTCTAGTACACTTGAGATGGATTTTCACGATATGACTCTTGAGAAATTGGTGCCAATAATTGTGAAAAGTCCACTTGATCTTGATAATCAAATATCCCCTGTCATAGATGATGCCATCACTTCTATTGAGCATCCACCATTACAAAAGATTATCGAGTTAGAACAAATTGATTTTCTTGGTGTTGATCTTTTTGATGTGGCTTACCAACCATTTTTATTGAAACACATCGACAGCTTGAAAATTAATTTGGTTTGGAATTCGCACTTGGTGGAATCTCAGTTTTCAAGGCGGCTAAGGCAATTGAGATACTCTAAGTATTTGATTTTGTGGCATGGTTGCGTACAATTTTTAACGGAGTCCTTGAAGTGGGGTGAGACGTTCATATTAGTTGCTCTCCTTAGTGTAATGAATGATTGGATTTCACATGATGGGAGTGAATGTCATAAACTTTTTGTATATTTTCTTTTTTTTAATTTTTGTTTTGTTTTCTTTTTCTTCTCTCTTTCTTAGGTTAGTTATTTTATTTTTCTTGTTTCTTTTTGTTGTGAGGACTAACATTGCAGGACGCTTTCATTCACGTTGGGGGGTCTCCTTCCCGCTATCTTAATTATTTCCTACGTAGTTCTCCATTGCGAGGTGATACCTTTCCCTTCCTTTTCTTTTATGTCCTCTATTTTTGTTCTTTTGCATTCAATGAGGGCATCGAATGGTTCAAGTTGGGGGGAGGGACTACTTCGTAGTTTATTTTTTCTTAGAGTCTTAAAAATCCAAAAAAAATTAAAAATTTTGAAAAATCTAAAAAATATTGGTACCCTTTTGCATGCGGTTTGACACTTGTTGTGATTACTTGTAGGATAACTGAGTTGAGGTGTGTTGCCTACCGTAATGATATCTGTTTTTGGCATGGTAGTTCTACTTGCTAGCTTGTCTTAAGAAGTTGATTATGGCACTTTGGTTTGGCACTCTTGCACTTCACGTATACTTGGGCCTTGATCGCTTGTGAGTTGTGAATTGACTGTTCTTGATGGCTAGATTAGTGGAGACTTATGCCCTAGTGAGCTTTTGTGCCTTAAGCTTTTTGCTGGAGTGGTGTCGAATAAACTCTTTGTTTGTCATGGAAAGAAACACATTTGTTGTCAATCTCATTATCTTTGGTCGCCAAGTGTTGGACTTGAATGCATAACAATATCTCTTGGTTTTGGTTTGTCACATGGATGTTACACCCCTGGGAGAGGATTATAGGCACTTTCTTGATATTTGGGCCAGTTCGTTCCTTTTTTTCACATTTATCCCTTGCGAGCCACATTGAGTGTCACGCCCCACCCCGCAAACGGCACCCAAAGTGGGCCTGAGTCGGCGCGGCTACGTGGCATTCCACACAAAAGACCAAATCACACCTCACAACCTGTCAGAAATAAACACCCAGCGGAAGACTTATCACCTTAACATAAAAAAAATGAGTCAACGTGTTGACTAACCAACCATGACCTCGCACAACTACGCAACAACATCTGTAATTCAGTACTTTAAAAATCCTATACTTCAACACATCCACCAACAACTTTATTAACAACTTGAATAAATCAACCTCTTCATCAACCACTTACAACAAGCTCGACCGTCCATAATGTTTAAGACTAACTTCAAATAGAACACCAGTGATCGACCAAACTTATTTACAACCTATACAATTTAAAAGCTTTAACTATCCTTAGCTACAACTCCTTACAGTTAAGTTCTGCACCAGCTAAGGCACTCCACAACAACGTAACCAAAATCCCACTTGACGCTAGCAAAACACCTCAACACAACGACCGGTAGTGGACCCACTCTAAGCAACCTGCTACCTGGCAGACCAAAAAGGAAAGCCAGAGTGTGTGAGATATAGAAATGCTCAATATAATACCACAATACCCGAAGGAATATCAACAAGAACACATCACTAGCGTAACTGAAATACTTGAATGTATACAACAGTTATAACCAACCAGTCCACATACACAACAACATGAATATAATCTCATCACATCACATCACATGCAGTGACACGTCTGCCACTTCGCATGTACCCAAGACGAGGTGTCCCACATACCATGCTCCCATCCACCGACAATTAGCCGGCTGGCATACGACATGGTATGCCTCACACGCTAACCTTCGGCGGTTCAAACAACACCCATCAGCATGTATATTCATCTAACACACATATAATAACCAAACCTTGTGTCCCACACACCACGCTCCCAACCATCGTCCATTGAACGATGTGGCTTACGACATGGTGTGCCTCACACGCACACATTCACAACATATCAAAGCTAAATCACAATAGCATGATACACAACTCACCACTACAGCAATATCTCATTAAAGATAATCATATCGAAAGCTAATCACGACTAGCAAGATATAAATCCACCACCACAACAATATTATATGGAGAAGAACCATATCAAACACACTCACCTTTGTATCGACCGAGGTACGCCAAACTTACGGTTTCGGCACCTCCCAATTGACCGGCTTGCCACCTAGCCACAAGCTAACCATATAAGTTTATTGAACGCTTAAACGTCAAAACTAACTCCTAACAACAATCTATAACACCAACAATAGATTAAAGATGCTTAACGCATACTAGCATGTCCATCTCAAAGGTTTAAAAGTGTCCCTAAACAATCGTAGCACTCAAACATCACATAACCCCTACATTTGGTTTGAAATCTACGACCAGTCTGTCGTATTCTGCCTATAACTTCCTATAGGGTTAAAACCAGATTATGAAACCACCACCATTAGAAAGTACACCTCCGGTACATGAATTTTGATATAAAATTTTCCCAACATAGAGTCCGGACGACAAAGTTATGCTCGTTCGAAACTACACAAGCAACTGCCCAAAATTGCAGATTCTGCACGTTTATCAACTTCAAATCAAAAACTGATTTAACCTAGTACAAACTAAGCCACAACCCCTACATATTCCGAAAGGTATACAAGTCTAGTTTCAGAATAAAAAACCCGAGCGCAAACCCGATACCCGAGCTAAGAGATATGACCATTTTTCCAAAATGTGTCAATGCAGCAAATACAAAACTCAGCAGGGACACACCAACTTGTAAAATCCGTCAAACTTATACCATGCAACAAAATGACCTGAAATTTGGTAGAGATCATAACAACCTCTCAAAGTTTATCCCTGAGTTTTCTCAGATTTTTCACGATAAAGGAACCTAGTCAAAATCACCCCCAAACTCAGAAATTCTGTGCAGCGAAGCACAATTTTCAGCAGAACAGTCTGTGTTCGAAAACTCATTAAAAATCGAATACTCAATACTTTTTAGTGATTCCAACGCCAAAACATCACCAACTTATCAATCTATCAGACCCATAAGGACCCAAAACCAGGAGGCTCGTTTAACTAAAAACAACGTGATGCATAACACAGATCTGAAAGCTGTTTGCACCAAACCAGCAATCCAACCACAGTTTGGTTTATGATTTTTATCTTTTTCTATACTTCTCAGAAAATTCTGGAAATTTAACACGACACAATAGACACACTAATGAACCTTCAGTAAAAATACCAGAAATTAACAAGCTTCTTAAGTACCTTGAATAATTTCGTGAAGAGCAGCCCAGAGTTTCCTCCTCCTTTCCCCTTCCTCTTCCTCTTCTCTCTCTCTCTCTCTCTCTCTCTCGAAACAAGATAAGAATGAGGAGATATTTCCCCCAGGATATTTTGATAACACCAAGGAAAATAATCACATGCAACTGAAACCATAAACAACTTATGCTCCAACTCCTAAATCACATAAAACCACATGTAAATTCCACCTCTTACGAATCAACCCCAACTTCACATATTAAAATTAAAAATGTGAATTGAAATAACTAAATAACCGGGACGGGTGCTACATTGAGCCTTATACATTTAGCCTTTTCTTGGTTAGCTCCACCTTCCATATTGTGTTTGGAGAAAGGCAAAAATATAAAGGTGAAATTTCTGAGTAGATTGTGAATTTTTATGCTTGAATTAGTGGTGTCCCTTTAAAAAAAAAAAAAAGAAACACAACAAAAGAAGAAAAAAAAGAGAGAAAAAGAAAAGAAAAAAAGGGGCACCGATGTAGTTGAAAAGGAGGAATCATTGCTTTATGATTGGAAAATGTTGAAGGGTTAGAAGGAGAGATAAGGTGGAGTTGAAAAGAGTGAAAAAAAATGGGCGCACATTGTTAAATTAGCCTTAAGTTGTTTGCCTATTCTCGGACACGTGATGTTTTACCGTAACCTTGAAATATTTTTCCTTACCCCACATTACAACCGAAATTAATTAAAGTCCTATTTGATCCTTGGGGTGATGGGAAGTGGATTGAAGGATGTGAGAGAGAGTTCCAATGCTTGGTGGTTCGTTCATGAGACTGTGTGTCCATATAAAGTGTTCTTTTCGTGTCTTGTGTGCGAAGTACTTTGCTTTCCATTTACATAATTTCAAGCCGCACACTTGAGAGTTACAATATGCACCTTGTTTCGAGTGATTTTCTTTGTGAGTGCATGACACGGTGAGGATTGAAAGTCGAGACTCGGTCCACAGAGAGCGGTTAGTCATGGCACACTTGTGGTTGAGGCCTATATCACACACACGCTAAGCCTAGGTGCAATGGTTTATTTCTTGACTTGATAGTGTTTGGAACTATTTGTGCCTTCTTATATCTTTGAGAGAGTTGCACAATCTTTGCTTGATGGACCAATGAGTTGCATGGCGAGTTTCAAGTTCCATGTTGATACAGAATGGGAATTGAAAATAATTTAATAAATAGCATTATTTAGTTTTCCGTATTTTATGTTTTAGTAATTTTGTTAGGGAGTTTTAATTTTAGGAATAAGTGTTCTAGAGTATTTAGTTTTCCAATTATAGTTTATTAGTTTCCTATTTTATGTTTTCTTATTCTACAAGAATTAGGGTTCAATTAAGGTTAGGGTTCTCAGCCTATATAATAAGTTGTAAGCCTTAGGGCTAAGGAGTTATTTATTTAATTAATGAAAATTGAGAGTTTTCTCATTATCGTGTGTTCGAAGAGGGAGTACCTCTAGTTCATACCTATTTGTGTTTATGTTTTAAAGAGAGAATCTTTAACATAAGCAAGTTCGTGATCTCTTCTTGCAAATAGTTTCGTAAAAGGAGGCTGCGCTGCATCACATGTAGAAGGGTTCACTGTGTTTTGTGGGTGATCACTGCTGAAAACCCTCACGAGACTTCACTCGTCCTACCGGGGCCACTCGGAGGTTTAAAAGAACTATCCATTTTATTTGTTTTCTTTAGTTGCATTTTATTTTCTTCGCTCGAGGACTAGCAAAGTGTAAGTTGAGGGGTGTGATAGGTGCTGAAAAGCACCCATTTAATCCTTCTAATTTATGCCTTGTCGGTCCGTTTGCATTGTTACTTGATATATTTTAGTGGTTTGTGGTGTTTGTAGGCCTTGAAGTCTGATGAGCGCGAAAACGTACAAATTGGAAGGTCTTATAGAGTATTGGCGTGAGGATTGGCTAACATTTATTCGATGGAGAAAAATAGCAATGAAATTGGGTTTATGAATTGCACTCCGGCCTGTCATCCACGTGGGCTTACAAGTGGAATTGTTATTGCTAGAATTGCTATCTATGAAACAATACAATTAATTAGGTGGTGGGCCCAAGTTGTATTAGGAATTTTGAGTAAGCTAGAGTTGGCCAGAGAAAAGGATTCTTGTTTCCTTATGCAATTATTCGGTGCATGCACAAGAAAGGAATGGCAGTAGGAGGCGACCCAAGCTATAACGGGAGTTCGACAGAGGACGCTTCAGAGAGCATTCGACGGATTCCACGGCAGAAGAAAAAGCTACGCACGTGCCCATGGCCGGCTAAACCCTTGCCTAGGGAGAAGATGCCAAGTAACTTTGTATATGTATAGGTTTAGGTTTTAATATTCGGATCGATTGTTTAACTAGAACTCGTTTTAGTTTTATGGAATGATTAATACTTTCAATCTGTTCCGTATTTATATTCGCGGTTTTCAAATACGGAGTTAAACAATGGTATTCTTTGATTGTGGTTGGAGTTCTGAGATAGATTATGCTCGTAAGACGGATCGTGCCGTTAGGTGGCCAAACTGTGCTACTGAGAGACGGTCCGTGCTATGGGATAGTCTATGCCTTTTAACAACTCAATTATCTTCTTGACGATTATCGGAAGGGATTGCAAGCTCTAACGATAGTCTTAAATGATTCGAAGGTTAAACCTAACCTATGCATATCGTTGTTACATGGTCGGGGTGGATTCGAAACCCTAGGTCTTTTTCTCATCAGTTTTCAAATCAAATAATTATTAGCTTTCTTAATTAATTAATTTTCTCAAATCAAACAACTCAATCTTTTATCTTCCGAATTAATCTAAAAATCAATTGAAATTGTAGTAACTCAGCCTCACTGTCCCTGCGGATCGACACTCGGTCTTAACCACTATTCTACGGAGTAGTAGTTAACTCCAAGGTTTTATAAATTTATTTTTGACTCGGAACGACGCGGTCAAATTTTGGCGCCGTTGCCGGGGATAGTTTGCATGGTTACATTCTTTCGATTAGTTTTTATTTTAGTTCTTAGTTAGCATTTTATTATTTTCTTTTTGTATTAGTTTTTCTGGTGCAGGATTATTGACTTTACAAGAAAAGAAAAACGAAAGCTGGCAACTGCTTTGTGGTGGAGGAAATTCTATTCATTACGAGAACTTTTAAGAAAGCGCTGTAAGTTTTTTTTTTTACTTGCATAAGTTGAGAGGCTTGCACTAGGGGTTTTATTTATTTATTTATTTTTTTAATTTTCTTTCTTTTCTCTGTTTTTATCTCCTTTAAAAAATAAAAATACCAAAAAAAAGATGGCTTAGTTTGCAAGTTGCTATGGAGGGTATGAAAATCAATTTCATCGGTCAGTGTCAACTTTACCCAATTATTGGCAACATGTGCTAGATGATACTGTTCCTAAATTTTATGGTACATACGGGGAAAATCTGTACTTACATTTAGAAAAGCTTGAGGAGATTTGTGCTAATGATGAAGTGGCTCTGTTTAGATTGTTTCCGTTGTCTCTAAGAGATCATGCTAAGAATTGGTTTCATTCTTTAAGCCCACAATTTGTTCGTACATATGGAGATATCCAAATATTATTTACCAAAGAGTTCAACCCCATTTACGAGACTCACATGCTATTTTGCAAAATCTCAAATTTTTATCAACAAGAAGATGAGTCTTTTCCTCAATGCTGGTGGCGGTTCAAATATTCACTATGCAATTGGTCTCAACATACCTATGAACTTAGTTATGTTCTGGGTATATTTTACAAACGTTTAAATTTTGAAATGCATCAGATTATAGATAAGAGGTGCAATGGTGAATTTTTGGACAAGGATGGAGAAGAGATTTGGGATTATTACGATCAATTTGCTAAGGATTGTCTCTCCTGCAATCAAATTGAAAATTTTGAAGTGATCAATTCTAATGCGTTGGCAGAAGAAACCACAGAGCCACTAGTAGCTTGCAAAATAGTTGATCCAAGCAATGAACCTAAAGTGCAACAATCTCCTCAAGAGCATTCTAGTACACTTGAGATGGATTTTCACGATATGACTCTTGAGAAATTGGTGCCAATAATTGTGAAAAGTCCACTTGATCTTGATAATCAAATATCCCCTGTCATAGATGATGCCATCACTTCTATTGAGCATCCACCATTACAAAAGATTATCGAGTTAGAACAAATTGATTTTCTTGGTGTTGATCTTTTTGATGTGGCTTACCAACCATTTTTATTGAAACACATCGACAGCTTGAAAATTAATTTGGTTTGGAATTCGCACTTGGTGGAATCTCAGTTTTCAACGCGGCTAAGGCAATTGAGATACTCTAAGTATTTGATTTTGTGGCATGGTCGCGTACAATTTTTAACGGAGTCCTTGAAGTGGGGTGAGACGTTCATATTAGTTGCTCTCCTTAGTGTAACGAATGATTGGATTTCACATGATGGGAGTGAATGTCATAAACTTTTTGTATATTTTCTTTTTTTTAATTTTTGTTTTGTTTTCTTTTTCTTCTCTCTTTCTTAGGTTAGTTATTTTATTTTTCTTGTTTCTTTTTGTTGTGAGGACTAACATTGCAGGACGCTTTCATTCACGTTGGGGGGTCTCCTTCCCGCTATCTTAATTATTTCCTACGTAGTTCTCCATTGCGAGGTGATACCTTTCCCTTCCTTTTCTTTTATGTCCTCTATTTTTGTTCTTTTGCATTCAATGAGGGCATCGAATGGTTCAAGTTGGGGGAGGGACTACTTCGTAGTTTATTTTTTCTTAGAGTCTTAAAAATCCAAAAAAAATTAAAAATTTTGAAAAATCTAAAAAATATTGGTACCCTTTTGCATGCGGTTTGACACTTGTTGTGATTACTTGTAGGATAACTGAGTTGAGGTGTGTTGCCTACCGTAATGATATCTGTTTTTGGCATGGTAGTTCTACTTGCTAGCTTGTCTTAAGAAGTTGATTATGGCACTTTGGTTTGGCACTCTTGCACTTCACGTATACTTGGGCCTTGATCGCTTGTGAGTTGTGAATTGACTGTTCTTGATGGCTAGATTAGTGGAGACTTATGCCCTAATGAGCTTTTGTGCCTTAAGCTTTTTGTTGGAGTGGTGTCGAATAAACTCTTTGTTTGTCATGGAAAGAAACACATTTGTTGTCAATCTCATTATCTTTGGTCGCCAAGTGTTGGACTTGAATGCATAACAATATCTCTTGGTTTTGGTTTGTCACATGGATGTTACACCCCTGGGAGAGGATTATAGGCACTTTCTTGATATTTGGGTCAGTTCGTTCCTTTGTGTTCACATTTATCCCTTGCGAGCCACATTGAGCCTTATACATTTAGCCTTTTCTTGGTTAACTCCACCTTCCATATTGTGTTTGGAGAAAGACAAAAATGTAAAGGTGAAATTTTTGAGTAGATTGTGAATTTTTATGCTTGAATTGATGGTGTCCCTTTAAAGAAAAAAAAAGAAACACAACAAAAGAAGAAAAAAAAGAGAGAAAAAAAAAAGAATAAAAGGGGCACCGATGTAGTTGAAAAGGAGGAATCATTGCTTTATGGTTGGAAAATGTTGAAGGGTTAGAAGGAGAGATAAGGTGGAGTTGAAAAGAGTGAAAAAAAAATGGGCGCACATTGTTAATTAGCCTTAAGTTGTTTGCCCATTCTCGGACACGTGATGTTTTACCGTAACCTTGAAATATTTTTCCTTACCCCACATTACAACCGAAATTAAAGTCCTATTTGATCCTTGGGGTGATGGGAAGTGGATTGAAGGATGTGAGAGAGAGTTCCAATACTTGGTGGTTCGTTCATGAGACTGTGTGTCCATATAAAGCGTTCTTTTCGTGTCTTGTGTGCGAAGTACTTTGCTTTCCATTTACATAATTTCAAGCCGCACACTTGAGAGTTACAATATGCACCTTGTTTCGAGTGATTTTCTTTGTGAGTGCATGACACGGTGAGGATTGAAAGTCGAGACTCGGTCCACAGAGAGCGGTTAGTCATGGCACACTTGTGGTTGAGGCCTATATCACACACACGCTAAGCCTAGGTGCAATGGTTTATTTCTTGACTTGATAGTGTTTGGAACTATTTGTGCCTTCTTATATCTTTGAGGGAGTTGCACAATCTTTGCTTGATGGACCAATGAGTTGCATGGCGAGTTTCAAGTTCCATGTAGAAGGGTTCACTGTGTTTTGTGGGTGATCACTGCTGAAAACCCTCACGAGACTTCACTCGTCCTACCGGAGCCACTCGGGGGTTTAAAAGTACTATCCATTTTATTTGTTTTCTTTAGTTGCATTTTATTTTCTTCGCTCGAGGACTAGCAAAGTGTAAGTTGAGGGGTGTGATAGGTGCTGAAAAGCACCCATTTAATCCTTCTAATTTATGCCTTGTCGGTCCGTTTGCATTGTTACTTGATATATTTTAGTGGTTTGTGGTGTTTGTAGGCCTTGAAGTCCGATGAGCGCGAAAACTTACAAATTGGAAGGTCTTATAGAGTATTGGCGTGAGGATTGGCTAACATTTATTCGATGGAGAAAAATAGCAATGAAATTGGGTTTATGAATTGCACTCCGGCCTGTCATCCACGTGGGCTTACAAGTGGAATTGTTATTGCTAGAATTGCTATCTATGAAACAATACAATTAATTAGGTGGTGGGCTGTTTGTACCATATATTTACCGCCTGTCGATTATCGACCGGAAGGTGGCGATTATGAGAATGCTTCCTATTTTATTATTTCGTATTAATAATATAACTAGTTTTTATTTCTTTTATTTTGTTTGTATTTGCATGTAGGACACTTGGCTTGTTCCTACACACTTTGAAGTTGAAGAGAAGTTATTTGGACAAGTGGCATGCTCCTACACACTTTGGAGTTAGTGGGAAGTTATTTGGACACTTGGAAGATGATTAAGAATAGTGAGAAGTTAGGAAGTTATTTCCTGCACATTTTCTCTATAAAAAGCCTCTTTTGGCTTCATTGTAAACCCCCTTCAACAAATCAAAGTCTTAACTTTGTTATTAATTTTTGTCTCTCAACCCACTTCCGGGTTATAATTAGGATTAGGATCCATATTCTAAGAATAACTTAGAATATTTGATGTGTCGCTCGTGTCGATAGATCGATTCATTGGAAAAATAACAAAGTCCATTTGTTATTTTTCTTCCGCTCCACCCCACTTCACTAAACCATCAATCCATTCCGCCCAATCGATGGGTCAATTCGGTTCTTGAAGATTGGCGGGTGACGGTCTTCTTTTACGAGTCGATTCATCACTAAAATAGCATTTGATTCATTCGCCATTTCTCTTCCGGTGAAGTCCTGAAATACGGCAAGGAACCTCAAATTCGTTTGTGGAGACAAGCCGCATTCGCCTTTTATTTTTGTTGTTGGCTTTGTTTCCCGAAATCTCCGTCGATTTCGATCGAAGGAAAAAATAGGTAAACAATTTTGGCGCTAGAAGGAGGGCATCATTGCTAAATCGGAAGTAATGGTGGTGATCGATGTGAAAATGAAAGCCTTGTATGTAAGGCTTGAACATTTTGTTAAAATAGAATAACGGCCATTTAATGGCCAATTTTGGGATCATTCTGGAAAAAGGGAAAAACAAATTTCGACAGAATGAGAAGCCGTTGATCAGTCAAACATTCTTGTGTTCGGATATAATGGGGCAATTAGAAGATCATTGGCCAAAAGTTGGCCTTTTGCTTACAAATTGTTTTCTCGTATATATATGATTTACCCAGTACAAGCCTTGAAAGGGTATATATATGGCTTGAGAAGCCATTTGTCAATTAAATTGTAATAGTTGGTCTCTGTTCAAACAGAAAAAGGAAACGTTGGCCATAATTTAGAGCATTCACTGGGGGGCATCAATTGATTTGAGACTGCCCCAATTCCGTTAATTATGATAACGGTTTCCTACCCATTGTTCAGAGATGTGGAGGTTTTCATGGAGAAAACAAAAGCCAATAATGAAAATGGCGTTTACATATATTTTGGCCAAAACAATGGCCAATGGCTAATTTTGTTCCAGATTTTTACACGAAATCGGAATATTCTTGGCCAAACTATGAAATGAAATATCCCTTTTTTTTTATATTGAATTTGCAAGGGGGGCAAACTCATCTTTAAAAAGCCAAATTATGTCAAATAAATGGCTTTGGTGTTGAAACTCGAAGGGAGTTGAGTATAATTCGACAGAAAAGCCTTGCAAGGCTTGAACAATTTACGGGCAAAGAAAGCCATTTGTTGGCCATGCTTGGAAGAAGGATAAGACCATTATGGCCTATCCCATACGGATATCTTCTCCGGTTAAAAACGAATCGACAGAGAATCTTCCCCAACCTCTCTGTGTTAAAAAATATTTGACGTGATTTGGCCTTGTCAGAGAAGCCACAAATTTACTAACATACAAAAGACAGAAGCCGTTTTGTTTTGGGCCAGTTGATTGGTATGCATGTGAATATCGACGGGCCATTTGTCATCTTTGGATGTTAGGCCTTTGGCTTTCTGTATACAAAAAAGCGTACGTCTTAATGCCACTTGTGATCATGGATGGAAATTAAGTGTTCTTTTGGGAATCAGTTTATTAAAAGGTATTGAACTTCATTGTTTCAATTAAAACTGATCCGACGAAGTGGTGGAAGTTCAAAATGACCCAAGAAGTGGGGTAACTGCTTGCAGTTTCTAGAAGGGAATTAATAAGGCCAAATCGACTGTAATCGACGGAGGCATGTTTTTCTCAACAGTGGGTTTTAATTAAGCCTTGAAGGTTTTGTTATATCAGTCGAAAAGTGAAAAGGTACGTTGATTTATCACCCGTCGATATCGACAGAGGGGTGATTTAAAATTAGTTACATTATTCACTTGGGTTACGTTAGCACTTCACCCAAATGAATAAGGGGGGCATTGTTTGTACCATATATTTACCGCCTGTCGATTATCGACCGGAAGGTGGCGATTATGAGAATGCTTCCTATTTTATTATTTCGTATTAATAATATAACTAGTTTTTATTTCTTTTATTTTGTTTGTATTTGCATGTAGGACACTTGGCTTGTTCCTACACACTTTGAAGTTGAAGAGAAGTTATTTGGACAAGTGGCATGCTCCTACACACTTTGGAGTTAGTGGGAAGTTATTTGGACACTTGGAAGATGATTAAGAATAGTGAGAAGTTAGGAAGTTATTTCCTGCACATTTTCTCTATAAAAAGCCTCTTTTGGCTTCATTGTAAACCCCCTTCAACAAATCAAAGTCTTAACTTTGTTATTAATTTTTGTCTCTCAACCCACTTCCGGGTTATAATTAGGATTAGGATCCATATTCTAAGAATAACTTAGAATATTCGATGTGTCGCTCGTGTCGATAGATCGATTCATTGGAAAAATAACAAAGTCCATTTGTTATTTTTCTTCCGCTCCACCCCACTTCACTAAACCATCAATCCATTCCGCCCAATCGATGGGTCAATTCGGTTCTTGAAGATTGGCGGGTGACGGTCTTCTTTTACGAGTCGATTCATCACTAAAATAGCATTTGATTCATTCGCCATTTCTCTTCCGGTGAAGTCCTGAAATACGGCAAGGAACCTCAAATTCGTTTGTGGAGACAAGCCGCATTCGCCTTTTATTTTTGTTGTTGGCTTTGTTTCCCGAAATCTCCGTCGATTTCGATCGAAGGAAAAAATAGGTAAACATGGGCCCAAGTTGTATTAGGAATTTTGAGTAAGCTAGAGTTGGCCAGAGAAAAGGATTCTTGTTTCCTTATGCAATTATTCGGTGCATGCACAAGAAAGGAATGGCAGTAGGGGTATAAAAGGAGGCGACCCAAGCTATAACGGGAGTTCGACAGAGGACGCTTCAGAGAGCATTCGACGGATTCCACGGCAGAAGAAAAAGCTACGCACGTGCCCATGGCCGGCTAAACCCTTGCCTAGGGAGAAGATGCCAAGTAACTTTGTATATGTATAGGTTTAGGTTTTAATATTCGGATCGATTGTTTAACTAGAACTCGTTTTAGTTTTATGGAATGATTAATACTTTCAATCTGTTCCGTATTTATATTCGCGGTTTTCAAATACGGAGTTAAACAATGGTATTCTTTGATTGTGGTTGGAGATCTGAGATAGATTATGCTCGTAAGACGGATCGTGCCGTTAGGTGGCCAAACTGTGCTACTGAAAGATGGTCCGTGCTATGGGATAGTCTATGCCTTTTAACAACTCAATTATCTTCTTGACGATTATCGGAAGGGATTGCAAGCTCTAACGATAGTCTTAAATGATTCGAAGGTTAAACCTAACCTATGCATATCGTTGTTACATGGTCGGGGTGGATTCGAAACCCTAGGTCTTTTTCTCATCAGTTTTCAAATCAAATAATTATTAGCTTTCTTAATTAATTAATTTTCTCAAATCAAACAACTCAATCTTTTATCTTCCGAATTAATCTAAAAATCAATTGAAATTGTAGTAACTCAGCCTCACTGTCCCTGCGGATCGACACTCGGTCTTAACCACTATTCTACGGAGTAGTAGTTAACTCCAAGGTTTTATAAATTTATTTTTGACTCGGAACGACGCGGTTACTGTTTCTCACGACTCTTACTTCCAACTGTATTATACAGGGGAAGGAAATTTCAAGCAATAACAACTCGATTTGATTTCGTTTTTACCTATTACTTCCATCGTTAAATGATAGAGTCCCCTTATCTCCCAGTCTAAAAGAACCATCAACACATCATGCCGATTTCCATATGCGAGTGGTATCTTGCCCAAGTAGTGTTAGAATCAATTCCTCTTTCTGGGAGTAGTTAACCGAGCAGTAACAAAAAATCGAATGGTGTTCACGGAAAAATTGGGGTTGGGTTGGTTGTTAGAGAATTAAAAACGTACATGTGCACATAAGGTTAGAAGTACGTATAAAGTTTATCCGTTGGGATAAATAAATTGGACCCAAAATGACTACTAGTTAGTCATTTATAAAGTATATCTTATTCGCGGTCTTATTTGGTACTCGTTGGGAAAGTGTCATACATTGTAATACATGGAATGGACATGCCTATTTATTACGGCACTACCGCTATGATTCATGTTTGATATTTTCTAATGGAGTAAAAGGTTTTCAAAATTTTAAGTTACAGGCGTTTTCAGTTGTATGATCATATAAAGTATTTATCGCCAATGCAGTATACAAGTGTCTCATGGGCCAGTGGGAGAATGTAAGAAATATTTTAAAGGGCCCACTTGGTCATATTGTGATTAATGGAAGTGCCCTCTTCCATTATAGATATATATAGTGGTGGTTCAAGAACCTCTTGGCTTTCCCACTTTCATTATTATACTAGTTTAACTAGTTTAATTAATTGATTTATTTGATGGAAGGAAACTGGAAGGTCTTTATAAGGAGATATAAGGTCCCTAACCTAGCATGGATATGTAGCCTATGGTATCCATCAATCTAGGCATCTCAAGTTATGCATAGGTTAGAAGACTCCTAAATCTAGAGTGTGTCAATGTTTGGTGTTCTCTACTTGAACAACAATGGCTAGAGGTTAGTTCGATCTTATTTCTGCTGCATATACCGGTATGGATATTTTTATCTTACAAAATAGTCATGGAGAATATAATTGAAACCTTACCCAGGGAGAAGGGGGTAAGTGGAAAAACCCCATTCATTCTTCAAACAGTGAAGATCAGAGTGGCAAATCCCACAATACAAAATCTTGAACCTCACATCCTCATCTCCTGTCGCCCTGAGACAGAAGTACGAAAACCCAGTAAAGAAAAACCCAAAAAGGAAAAGGAAAATGCTAAACTTAGCTCAAAGTATGGTTGATAATAGGTAAAAAGTGCATGTATTAACGGTCCCTCGTTATATTTTAATCGAATAAAAAATGAGTTATATTTCTAAATCGGTAATAAATTTTACAGCAATATGGATCTTGATAGTGTTCAATTAGTTTTATTTGACAATGTTTTTAAAACCACATAAAACATTATACATTCTGAGATATAAGTAATTGAAAAGTGACAAGAGCTCCCAAAAAAAATTGTTAAATGAGGACGGAAAAGTATGTGAAAGTCTATTAATACCCGTAAAATGTGTATTGAACTCCGTACTTATTTGGAATTATTTGCTCATTATCCATTGCCTACTGAGCAGAGGTTACCAGGAATCAAAGGAAAAGCCCAAAACTCATTTATCAATTTCAGCTCCCAAAGAAAAAACACAACAAACGACCCCAAATTCATTTTTTTCTCAGTTGAATGCAGTTTTAGTAAGCTTAGGCTCCGTTCCGGAAACCTTCTTAAAAAATAAGTACTTATTTCACTTCCTCAAAATTCGAAAATAATAAGGGCCTCCACAAAATTCAAATACAAAGTTCAGTTCACATTTTCAAACTCGAAAATAATGTAAATGAAAAAAAAATAAAAATTCCGCACTGTATTAAAGATCTCAATGAGATCTATCAAATAAGATCCATAGTGATAGGAAAATTATTTGCGTAAATACATGATATTTGAGCTTGAAGTTGCCGTATACAAAAAATAAGACTGTTGCTATTGTGTTGGGCGCCGGCGGAAGGGAAATCGTACCGGCGGCAGCGCCGGGCCATCTCCGGCCACCGGACGGCCGATCCGAGCCGTCCAAAAATTCTATAAAAAAAAACCGAGGGGGCTATCGCGGGAATCAACGGCATCCGAGGTGTGTAGCGTGCTTGATCCGAGCACCCCTTTTCCGTGTATACACGGGAATTCATATATACACGGAAAAGGGGTGCTCAGATCAAGCACCCTACACATCTCGGATGCCGTTGATTCCCGCGTAGGCCCCCTTGGTTTTTTTTTATAGAATTTTTGGACGGCTCGGATCGGCCGTCCGGTGGCCGGAGACGGCCCGGCGCGGCCGCCGGTACGATTTCCCTTCCGCCGGCCATTGGTACCCAAGGGTGCTTCTTCCAAAATAAGAAGCACCCTTCTTATTTACCGGAACACACCTTCTTATTGAACAAAAAATAAGTTCTTATTTCTTTTGTGGGTAAATTACAGTTAACCCCCTCTAACTATGCCTCGGTGACACTTAACCCCCTCTAACTATTATTTTTGGCACTTAACCTCCTCTAACTAAATGAAATTCAAACGGTCATAACTTCTTCGTCCGAAATCGAAAACATGCAAATTATATATCGATTTCGAGTTCTTGAAGTCAGCTTTCTAATGACACCAAAATCACATCACGATTCATAGCACACAGAAAGTTATGATCAAAACGGTCTTTCTATCTACCAGCCCTTACTCTTTTGATCATAACTTTCTGTGTGCTTTGAATCGTGATGTGATTTTGGTGTCATTAGAAAGCTGACTTCAAGATCTCGAAATCGATATATAATTTGCATGTTTTCGATTTCGGACGAAGAAGTTATGACCGTTTGAATTTCAGTTAGTTAGAGGGGGTTAAGTGCCAAAAATAATAGTTAGAGGGGGTTAAGTGTCACCGAGGCATAGTTAGAGGGGGTTAACTGTAATTTACCCTTTTTTGTGTGGAACACAGCCTTAAAGCCCAAGACAGGGAGAATCCCAGACAACGAAATTCAAACCTTCTGGAAAGTTGAAAGGAGAGAGGACTCCAGAGCTGTCTCTGGCCGCCCATCCGAACGCCTTCACTGGGTGCTCTTCTTCCGGCGCTTTTCCCATATTTTGATTGAGAATTGTTAATCACCCCCCCCCCCCCCCCCTCGGGGGGTCTGACAATCGGGCCCATCCATTTTCCATTTTACCCCCATCCACCTCTTCTCTCTCACCGCTTTTTCTCTCTTATTTTATTTTGAAAGTTTTTAAATTCTAATAACTTTTTGTTCACATATTTTTTTTAAATAAATTCTATATCTTTGAAATCTACTCAACGAAACCTATCAAACGAGCCTAATATTGATGGTGAAATAATGTAAAACGGAAAAACTATATATGTTTGTGGTATTTTAAACTATCTAAAGATGTTGAAAAATTTAGTGTTCCAAATTTCAATCCGTTTGAACAGGTGGAAAGATTTTAGTTTTCTGATTATTTTATCCTAAATGGTCATAATTAAATTTTGACTATAGGGCTCTCGTTGATTAATCTTAAGAAAGTCGTAGAATCAAATATCTCTTAGGATTAATCAACGAGAGTCCTATAGGCAAAATTTAATTATGACAATTTAGGATAAAATGATCAGAAAAATAAAATCTTTCCACCGGTTAAAACGGATTGAAATTTGGAACACTTAATTTTTTAACCATATAAACTGTCTAAAGATGTTGAAATCACGTATTTTTTTAAATAAATTTTATATATTTGAAATCTACTCAACGAAACCTATCAAACAAGTCTAATATTGAATATGAAATAATGTGTTTAAATGAAATGATTTTTTTGGGCCCAATATATTATTTCTTTGTTTTTATTTTTTTGCCCTTCATTTTTTTAAAACTTCTATATTTGAGTTTTCAAGTAAATTATGTATGTTGAATTCACTTAAATTTACTTTATATTTCTCTGAACAGTCAATAATGCAAACTGAAATCAAATTTCATTTAATTATAATTGAGTATATAGAACCAATACACGAACATAAATAAATACACAAATTTAGTCAATATTTCCGCCAAATTGTGGTTGTCGTCCCGGCGGATCTATCTGCATTACTTTGTTCCACAATTGGAGGCGTGCTTCATAAGAATGAGCCCATCCGTGTGCTTCATTTGATGCATTCTGCCTCCACCATATGATGATGGGTGGTACAGGGTAATGACGGTATAGGAAAATTTGCACGAAGTAATTGCCATTAACACGGCCAATAACTATATGTGTGCGTGCTGCAAGTGGAACTGGATGGGAGCTCAACGGCAAGTGAGTGGGACAACTCGAAGCAATCATATCGAATGTATGCAGTACAACGTTGTACGTTGATGCAATGACAAGTCCCAATGATATAGAATCCATCAAATGATCCTCTAGTGCCGATGGCTGGAAGCAACGAAGTCTTTGTAGCTCCTGGGATACATAATTACGTTCTGGATAAACCTGAGCGTACATGACCGAATTTTGTTCAATCTATTGGATAAGGTCCTGTCGTACTTGAGCCCATTCATCTTCGGAACCATAGATTTGCGCAGCTATCGCCCTGAAGCCACAATGACCGTCGGATTGAACGTCAACACAGTATGTACACAAGAAATGTTTATGCCCACACAACTCACGGCAATAAACTTTCACGGTTCACGCAAACTAGTTTGTTTTTTGTTTTTCAATAACCTAATCCCGACCAACGTGAGTGCACTTTAACTAATTTCGAGTCTTTAAAAATAACAACCGAGCAAACTTGCAGTAGGCACCACAATGTTTGAAAATTTTGGGAAAAAAAAAACGATCACATCAACTGTTTTTTTGGTCCATGTACGATAGATTGAACTCCCTTCTCACAGTTCTACTAACACTTTAAGAAAAATTCCAATTTTGTTCTTATTTGAATTTTTTTCGCGTTTGTTCGTTTTGCACCAAAAATTTTTGATTCGTCCCCAAATTTTTTGAACAAGAATCACTTTGAAGTAGAAAAAGTATAAAAAAAATAAAAAAAATTTTACTTAAAAGTGGTCATTGTTCAAAATATTTAAGTAAAAGTAAGGGAAAATTACCGGCAGGCGGAGCAGGCAAGGCTTTATTACCACTTTCATGGTCTCCACTCTTCAAATTACAAATACATGGTATCTTCTATTTTATTCACCAATACATGGTAACCATGTCCGGAATGGACCATTCTACCCTTATTAGACAACGTCGTATCCCCCAACCCCCCCTCTTTCCTCCCTTCTTCTCCCTCTCCAGTACAACGTAACTCTCTCCTTCCTCTCTCTAGGGTTTCTGTGCTCCCCATCCGCGCAAGAGTTGCCCCTACCACGACGCCCCGACCTTGCTCTCCAACTTTCATCCCTTAATTGTCTCCTTCACTAGCTCGAGTCCGTCAATTGTCCATGCTTCATCATAATCGATTCTGACTCATCGCCATCAAGTAAGTTGAATACATTCTTGATATGCGTAAAACCCTCTCTCTCTCTCTCTCTCTCTCTCTCTCTCTCTCGATTTTCCTGTCTCTCAATTTTCGTGTGAATATTGGGGGATTAGAAGTATCAATTATCCTAAACTAATTGTAGCAGGTTGATTGCTACTGAATGGGGAGCCCCCTTGAGTATTTTTATCTTTGCTCTTGGCTGGGTTGTGTTGTAGTTCTGTTGGCTTTTGTTAGCTGCTTGTGTCTGCTTTTTTTTCGTTTCCCAGCTGTGTCCCGGTTGATTTGATTCTGTAAGGGCTAGTGCTGAATGCATTGAGGTTTGTTTGCTTAGAGCATCTCCACGCCTTACTCAAACCCAAATTTGAGGAAAAACCACCAGAATTGAAGCTCCACTCCTTACTCAAACTTATACCAAATTTGGGTTTTACTCAAATTTTTCCTCAAACTTGATACTGAACCAAATCTTGTAGCAAATTTGAAATGGCTCTTTTTTGCTCACTACTATTTACACTTTTGCCATTCAATTGAATTCTCTGCAATTTTCAACGCCCAGCCCAATTTTCAAGAGCAACAAGAGAGGCTTTATCCTCATCACCATCAGAAGAGGAGGAGGATGACGATGAAAAAAGAGTATACTCTATCTGTGAAAGTTCCATTTTGTTTGATGCCCCTTTGAATGGACTTGATGGAATAATGGTTTCTTGCTGAAAGTAATGTAGAGAAGAGTATACTCTTTGGCGGGAAGAAAGTGGGAACAGAGGGAATTTTTTTGGTAAAGGCAACACTATGGAGGGGAATGAAGTGGAGGGAAGAAAGTGGGAAAGTTTTGGATGAAAACTACTGTTTTAAACAGATTTGGGTAAAACAAAGCTTTGTCTCTGGAAGGAGTGATACCAAATTAGGTTTTTACCCAAATTTTTACTCAAATTTGGGTAAGGAGTGGATAAGACCTTAATTTACTCAAAAAAGTGTCAAGTATCCTAGTTTCATTTCTCAAAACTTACTAAAAGTAGATTCCTCAAAGCTAAGCTTTTCCAGAGCAGATTACACCACTAATCACGTATGGTTTCATTACTCATTAGTGCCGACTTCGGAATCTGAGAGCCTGCATGCCTTATATCTATGATGTTCTAGTGGTTCATGCAATGAATACTCAAGATTTTTGGTGCGAGTGACCTTACAAAATTAATTGTGCCACTCTTGCTTATGTCAAATGCCACGCCGGCATGCCGCAGTAACATGTTTGATGAAATGCTTGTGCGAGATGCGTACTCTGTTGGAAAAGATAATAAAACCATCGGGCTAAAATATTTAAATGGCTTGAAATATGGACTCTGCTTGTTTAGGTAACAAATTTTTCCCAAATGGGCACAATATGAGTTGAGCACTTGAGCTCAAGTCGCTAGGGTTCCATTTACTGTCCTAGGCTTTTTATGAAAGAAAGTAATTTGATTTTCTCTATGCTTCACTGTAACAGACATGGATATCTCGTTGTCTCGGTTTTGTCTTATGGATTTGAACGTTTTATTCAGGCATTTAGGTCCCCAATTCAAGAGAGTCCGCATTTTAATAGTACACTTCAAACCCAATGTTTTGTCAAATCTAATCTCATTCTCATCAGTACAAAGAAATCAAATTATTATTAGCCAATAGCCATGAATTTCATTCAAAATCACTGTGGGTTTATTTTCAGGTTGCTGAATGTACCGGCATTGCACTATTTAACCATCAAAGAATCAAGTACTCAAGTGAGGAGTTGTTCAGCTGTCTCTCCATTCAGTGGTAATTGGTTTCAGGAATGCCTTATATCAGTTTGGCTGATATTCTCAGCAACATCAAGCAACAACCTATCCTCCATTCAACCTCAACCAAGTTTATTTGGGCAAAAAATGGCAACTAAAAAGATACAAAAGACTTTCTATTACAACATCATGAAAGACAGTCTATGGTCCCTAAAGACTACACTTTTTATCTTTAACGATCAAATTTTAATTTACCAGAGACCAAGTCCATATTGCTAAAAGGCTACACTCTATATCTGTGTGGACCATATGTTTATTATATAAAGAGCACGTCATATTTTTGGACAAGTGGTAAGCGTGAAAAGTTGGTGGTTCTTTCAAGACCAAGACCAAGTCTATATTGCTAAAAGACTACACCCTATGTCTGTATGGACCACATGTTTATTGTATAAAGAGCACGTCATATTTTTGGGCAAGTGGTAAGCGTGAAAAGTTGGTGGTTCTTTCAAGACCAAGACCAAAGTCTATATTGCTAAAAGACTACACCCTATATCTGTATGAACCACATGTTTATTGTATAAAGATCACGTCATATTTTTGGGCAAGTTGTAAGCGTGAAAAGTTGGTGGTTCTTTCAAGACCAAGACCAAGTCCATATTACCAAAAGGCTACACTCTATGTCTGTGTGGACCACATGTTTATTGTATAAAGAGCAAGTCATATTTTTTGGGAAGTGATAAGTGTGAAAAGTTAGGTGACGGTTCCTTCAAGACCAAGACCAAGTCCATATTGCCAAAAGACTACACTTTTTGTCTGTGTGGACCACATGTTTATTGTATAAAGAGCAAGTCATATTTTTTGGCAAGTGATAAGTGAAAAGTTAGGTGGTGGTTCTTTCAAGACCAAGACCAAGACCAAGTCCATATTGCTCAAAGACTACACTCTATGTCTGTGTGGATCACATGTTTGTTGTATAAAGAGTAAGTCATATTTTTTGGCAAGTGATAAGTGAAAAGTTAGGTGGTGGTTTTTTTAAAACTAAGACCAAGTCCATATTGCCCAAAGACTACACTCTATATCTGTGTGGACCACATGTTTATTGTATAAAGAGCAAGTCATATTTTTTGGGAAGTGATAAGTGTGAAAAGTTAGGTGACGGTTCTTTCAAGACCAAGACCAAGTCCATATTGCCAAAAGACTACACTCTTTGTTTGTGTGGACCACATGTTTATTGTATAAAGAGCAAGTCATATTTTTTGGCAAGTGATAAGTGAAAAGTTAGGTGGTGGTTCTTTCAAGACCAAGACCAAGACCAAGTCCATATTGCCCAAAGATTACACTCTATGTTTGTGTGGACCACATGTTTATTGTATAAAGAGCAAGTCATATTTTTTGGCAAGTGATAAGTGTGAAAATTTAGGTGGTGGTTCTTTCAAGACAAAGACCAAGTCCATATTGCTAAAAGACTACACTCTATGTCTTTTTAGGTAGTGGTTCTTTCAAGACAAAGACCAAGTCCATATTGCTAAAAGACTACACTCTATGTCTTTGTGGACCATATGTTTCTTGTATAAAGAGCACGTCATATTTTTTGGCAAGTGGTAAGCGTTGAAAGTTAGGTGGAGATTCTTTCAAGACCAAGACCAAGTCCATATTGCTAAAAGACTACACTGTATGTCTTTGTGGACCATATCTTTATTGTATAAAGACCACGTCATATTTTTTTGGCAAGTGGTAAGTGTGAAAAGTTATAATTAATAACTTGGTCTTTTATATACATTTGTTGGGTAATCCATCTTTAGTATGGGAGGTCTGAAGAAAAATCATGAAAATGGTGTCATGGATAGTTACATCGACTTCCCCTAAAGTTCGCCAACATCTTATTTATATAAGTGGGAAACAAAAGTGCCAACATCTTGTTTATATAAGTGGGGAGCGAAAGTGGTATCATGGATAGTTACATCGACTTTCCCTCCAGTTCACCAATATCTTGTTTATATCATCTGTGTCCATATGTTGTTAGAGTCGCCTTCATCAAGGAGAGATGGCACTGGTGGATTCCAATTGTGACACAACACTGGACAGCTCCCCCAAAGAGCTCAACATGAAAGATTTCCATTGCTGAGATGGTCCTATATGTAAGTAATCTAAACATACAACCTGCTTTCAAAAACTTCTCCATCTTGCTATGCATCCTACAAACCAATCTCAACATTAAAAGTACCTTGTTGATCAAAAAAAAAAAAACATTAAAAGTACCATAACTATCTAACCGTGTCGTTGCCGTATCAAAATTATTAATCAAAACAAAACTATTACAACTACTCCGTAGAATAGCGGCAAAAGTCCGAGTATCGTTCCTCAGGGACAAGAATATGCATCTTATCAGTTTCATTCAATTCCTACTCCAATTCAAGAATGGGATTCAAGTTTGGTTCTAAATTCTAAACTAAAAAAAACAAAAGAATTTTGGTTTTGCATGCGAAACAAATGAGAAGAGTTCTAGGATATTGAATCCAATTTTTCCCTCGCAGCAATTTTTTTGCTAGGTCAAAGACTATCCGTCGAAATCATCACAAATTATTCATGGATAACCGATTGGCATAGGATATCTTTGTGTAATACATGTTGTCTTACTAGTACGAGCCGTATCTAAGTACGACTCATCTAATAGCACACCTTGTTTTGCCAATTATAGCCTACTCAACCAACTCCATGAATCAATACAAACCATGTATGCAAGTGTTTGAAATCTAGAATACAAACACAAGAAATTGATAAAATAGGAAGCATATTCAAACCATTCATTCTAAAAATGAAATTATCCTTGAGTCATACATCCAAGATTTCAGAGGAATAGTCTTAGAACACATACAAAACTCAAATTACTTGAAAGGAAACCTTCATCTAACCCAAGAAATGGAGTCTAGCCGACCATGGATGGAAGAGACTTCAAGTTCTTTTTATTTGAAGTCATGCCCTCTTGAATCTCCTCCTTTTCCTCTTCTTTTCTCCTTTCTTCTTCTTTCCTTAGCCTTGAAGCAAGTCCAAGTGAGTTCAAAGGCCAAAGTCCCGCCCTAGGTAAGCCCCCAAGGGCTTATATAAAGCTTAGAACCAAAGTTGGCTCTTCAAAATCTGAAAAGTTATAGAAAACAGCTGTAGGTTGGCTAAATCCGCCCAGTTGGATGCTGGAATGTGATCGGTTGTGTCACACCCCATCCCGGAAAACACCACGCTAAATTATTTTCCAAATGGGATGGACACATGCCTGGCCCTGATCAAATGGTAAATAAAAACACCAGCCAAGTGTCCAACACATACAAAAAAAACTTGCATATATACGGAAATAACTGTTGTACAAGATGTGCCCACAGGTATTTACAACATATACAAGCTCCAAAAATAGGCACATAACCAAAAGAGTCAAAACAAACCTAGACTACTATATCAACAACTCATGTCTAGACTCTGCAGTGGACCCACGTGCCGTCATGCACCTGAAAAGAAAACACTATGGGGGTGTGAGCTATCAACATTCTCAGTGAATGCTCTTATCCATAATAAGAGAAGCAATATGATAAATGCTTAAGAATGAATTAAGCGACAATATTCAGCACAGCAAATAACTTTCCACTTCTTTTAACAACACATATAAATATATAGGCTCTTGGCCATGACTATCTCAGCACCAACATAGTACTCATAACGCCTCTAAGGCAATATTCATAATCACGCCACTAAGGCAATATACTTTCCGCCACTAAGGCAATATCATTCGTGCCACTAAGGCTATAATACTCGCAATGCCACTAAGGCCATAATACTCGCAACGCCACTAAGGCCATATTCATAACGCCACTAAGGCTATATAGCAATTAACTTCAAGCCAAGCATGATTATCACCGTTTACCATTTTTCACAAGTTATACACATTACCATAATCTTCTATAAAAATAGATAAGTATACCCACCTCGAGGCCCAGCCAAAAAAAAGTACCAACACGAGTTCACTCCCTACGTGGAGTCGCGGTGCTCGTCGCCGCTTCCGAATCTGGCGTGTAACGTGTAGACACCCTATTCTGGACGATCCAGATTAGTTTACTTACGGTCTTTGATTCCCCGATGATGATTAAGGTCGAGAACATACCGAGTTGTTTGATGAGTTTGAGCTTTGAGCGTCCCGAGCCTCGTCCAAACCCATTTCAAACCCTTGTCGAACCCTTAAGCCAGAACCAAATGGCCTCAACAAAACCCTGCTGGAGTACGCTGGTGGTGGACTAGCGTGCGCAGGAACCACTGCCACGTGTCAGTCATTACCACTCTCCGGCGCACGCCACTCAACAAGCGGCGCACGCCAGTCAGTACCAATCAAATCAAACTTTTGCAGCCAGATGGGCGGGAGTTCCTGTAGCCGCCTGACGTCAGCTGGCAGTCTCCTGATCATTACTTCGGCCAGAAACTGTTCCCCTCTCTCTCCTACACCTTCCATCAAGCCAAGTCCCATGCATTAAATGCATGGGAGCTTCCTCCAAAGCTTGGCCATCCCAAACAGCCCTTAAGGGCAGGCTGATCTCAGTCTCCCTCCTCCATAAATACCCCCCTTGCATTCATTTGCAAGGGGTTAGCTCCATTAAGGCAAAAATTCATTTTGTCTTCTTCATCTTAAGTGTTCTTTGTTTCCTTTCTTCCTCATAGAAAGAGCAAGTGAAGAGCACACCTTCCACAGTCCATAACCATCTCTACACTCATCCTTCATCAACCTCTCTCAAGCTCAAAGCTCCAATCATCCACAAAACTCACAAGCAAAGGTATAATACCTCTTGCTCCTGCTTTCTGTTCTGACCCCTGAGGGGGGCTGGCAGGGTCAAGGCTGGTAATCTATACCAGTCCTGGCCCTAATGCTAGCAAGGTTTCAAAACCGTGTGCAATGTTAAGTGGCGCACGCCAGTAACGAGTGCCGTACGCCAGTAATGGTGGTATGTGCAAAACTGGCGTGGAGATCATGGATCATTGTTTTCTTGCATTATTTAAGCTTTGATCACCCTGCTGCATGTTAAAACCAGTTTACAGCTTTCTGTATTTAGAATTGCTCTCTTTTCTAGCTGTATTTACTGCTTAGTTTGGTCTTCTGGGTCCCTCTGGTCCTGTTCTAGAGCCCAGAATATGCAAAGCCAAAGCATTGGAACCAAGAGAGAACTGGCGTACGGCCCTTCCTTAGTGGCGTGCGCTAGTGATCCATGTTCCAATGGCTTGGCCCTTGCATGGATCTTACATCCAGGCCTTTGATCATCCTCCCCTCTCTGTTTAAGGGGTTTTCTGTCTATTTGGTGGCTTTTAAGCCCGTTAACCTGTCTGTAATAGCTTAATAGCCTTCATAAACTGTGTGGTTTGTCCTGGGTGTGCACTGGTCCTTTCCAGAGCCCAGAGGGTTGATAACAGAAGCTGTGGTCTTAAGCTTACCGGCGCACGCCAGTTGTGGTGTGGCGCACGCAGGTCATGACTGCATGCAGTGGCTTGGCCAGTGCATGCAGGCTTGTTCTTGTGTGCATTACCTCACAATCAGTATGTTCTAGTCTACTTAAAATGTCCACAAAAGCTTGTTCTCAATCCATTATACATAAATGCAAACATCCAAATAAAGAGAGAAAATGCAAATATTTTGTAAAACGCCTGAGTAGAGACCGGTCTCCGGACTGGGCGAGAGGGGTGCCATAAAACCCTTCCCCTCTCGTTATCTGGCTCCCGAACCTCAAGATCAAAGGTGACGACGGTCCAGTCTACAAAAGCCTTTTTCAAAAATCAAACAAACGTGGTCCAAACGTTTTCAAAAGAACGGTTTCTTGGGTACAAACCGCAAAACCCGAGTGGCGACTCTCTGATCTGCGAAGCACTTCGCCGCGCTTTCCGCGAGATAAGGGCGCACCCGGAATTTTATGCTTAAAAATAGGATTTTTGGGGCGTGTGCCCACATAACGCATAAATCCACACATGTGAATATGGAGTTGAAACCATAAGGAAAACACAATCAATTACTCAAGTGGAACACTCCTTTCCTCAGTCACAATTAGGAGACTCCCAATAAGGTATACTTTCAGTTCCCAACTCCAAATATTAAGAAAAATTAAAACAATTGTAAGTTGCAGATACAAATATCCATCAGTTAGCATCGTATTCCAACTCGTATAAGCTATTTCAGCACTTGGGCATTAATTTTTAGCATTCCGGTTCAAAGCCTGCCAGATTATAAGAAAATTCAGCACGTAACAATCATTTACAGCAGTTACAGAGGTAATTTCCAGCATCAAGCACAAAATTCATGCACCTAAATAACCGGTTTCAGCATTCTAATATAGTTTCAGCAACCTAAAATCCATTTTTCCAGCACAGGATTCGAATTTCCAGCAACTAATATAAAATTCCAGCAACCATTACTCACAGTTTTAGCACTAAAAAAAAACCATTCCCAGCACCTAATAGCATGATAGGTACAATTCCAACAAGAAAATTCATACACGTAACCAACTTATAGCAACTTAGACACCCAAAATCAACTCTTAACATGCAATTCTTTTGCTTCTAGTCACGAATAACAATTCCAACAGGGAAAATAGCAAAGAATAGCCCTATTTAGGGTATTTGAACCCAACTGATATCAAAAACCCCAAAATTACCCACTTCAATTGAAAGATATATGTTAACTAATCAATATGGGAAAGAGGCTAAGAGTTACCTACTAAGATTAGGACTTCTGTTAACGCTAATCCTCTCTTCCTCGTTCCTTCCCTCCACACCTCTTTCCTCTGTCGTGTACATTTTTTTTTTCTTCCGTTTTGATCTTTTTTTTGTTCTCTTTAGCTATATCTATCCACATGCACACTAGCACCTCCTTTGCCATCCACGTGCACACCAGCACACACTCATGTTGGGATTTTTACAACTAAAACCCTATAGTTTTAGGAATCTATATTGGAAACCCACATACAGAAAATAAAATTCACTTTCAATAAGACTACCTATTTTCTTTTCTTGTAAAATAAGAGTCGTGTCTCACAGGTTGGATGCAGAGTATGTCCAGTTGGACTGGACACATGGCTTGGATAAAACATGCGAAATATTTTTTTGACTTGTTCTTTAGGATTTGAGATGCAACCGGTTGGATGCGAGTCTTTTGGGGCCATTTGCCTCCCATCTTAAGCTCCTATCACTATCCAAAAGATATCACCCACTCCAATTGTATATGAAGTAATCTCCAAGATCATAATGCTTTGGAATGTTAAATTAGCTTGATCATCCACTTTTTGTTGAGCAACTACCTTCGGATTAGGTGCTACTTGAGACTGTGTCGCATATGTGGAGTTTTGTGTATTCCAAGCACATTAATGGTAATCTGGTTTTTTGACAAAGGATTTGACACATCGGGTTGCGGGTGCCCGGCAATCTTTGTAACAATCTCATCCTGTGTCAAATTTAAACAAGTAAGGCTATATATATAGAATGCACATTTCATGACCAATCAAAGTAAAAGCATTCATACGCACATGACCTGACACTACAAGCATAATGGAGATATTCATGAGCATGCTACCACAGCATGTCCACTAAAGGCCAGTCACAAATAGTTGATTCAATACTAGCCATGACCAACAACCAATTAACCGCTCATTCTTGGTGCGAGTTACTCACACACTAGCAATCAGAACTCAGGACCACATCAGTTGTTTCCAAATCTAGGTCTCTATTGTTTTAATTCATCAGTTGTCTCTAAAACAAACAATAGAGAAGCAGAAGGCATGAGTACACACACATCCACAAGCGCACACGAAACCACAAAAGATTCAGCATCTTTATTAACCTATTTTTCGCATCATAGAATTGTCTTGTTTACGCTATGAAAGGCTTATTTCAGTTGATGGAACCAGTGCTTAACTAGTTGAATTCCCGGTTATTGGTTGTCTGGAACCAGTGCTTTTACTAGTTGAATTCCCGGTTACTGTTTGTCTACTACTTCCATTTGAAGTAGATTCTCCAGGGATTTCTCCTTTGCAGCAATGTCATAACAACTTTTGTTATTGGAAAAAATCCCCAAAACTTCTCGTTCAACTTTCCTGTGGAAGCTAAATAAAAAGCAGCTTACCAGAACTGAAAATGCACTTCGACTCCCGAACACTACTTTGAAGGAATAAACTTCAACGCCACACATTCCAGTTTACATTGCGCTCCTTCAAAATATTGACTGCCAAATAACAAGTACTGATGCATATAAATTTGGAAATTTGCTTTGGGACAGAAAAATGACTTGTTACAATAGCTTTGACATATGCTTCCATAATTAAATGAAACTCCCTATCAATTTCAACACGCTTTAACCTCAATTTTTACCAAAAAGAAACACCAACCTGCAAAATGAGCTCCACAATTGATACCCTATTATTTAGTCTCCCATGAGCACTGAATTCCTCTAAATGTTCTTCTTCCTAAAGGAACTCTTCCACTAAAAAGATTCTAGCGCAACAAAATATTTAGGACGGAAAACTTATGCTTTCTTCATGATACATGATAGAGGAAATGACATCTAAGAGGGCGGACGTGTACATGTTAAGCACTCCCGGACACGTGTCATGTATTTGCCCAAACGTGTGTCCATATCTTATTTCTACATTATAGAACCCAATTACCATGCTTCAAACACTTGGGGGCCACATGCTCCATTACTTAACACTTGTACAAAAACATTACAAGTTGGGAAATTAACAACTTGTGATCAAATGGTTACCAAATAATTCTTTTACCAAAATGGTTGAAATAAGTATAATTTATCATTACTTAATCCTCTTTCTAAGTAGGTAGAATGTAAAAATGATTCCTTGCCATTGTGGTACGATAATTTTTAAGTTATTTTAAATGCCAAAGATCAATCGGTTATCAGTCCAATGAAAGCATGTAATATACATTATTTACTGTGTCCATGCATCATGGTTTCTAGGCTTTTCCTGACATTATCGTGCCAACTTGTTTGTGTCATGGCTAGTACCCATTTCTTGAGTCCAAGTTAGTGCTTCTTAGATGTCAACAACATCACTACGGTTCCGCTCCATCACAATCTCACTCACGCAAGGCGTGTCAACCTTTTTCTCTGAACAACAATATGTGTCAACCTCACTTCACCATCTTCGTGTTCACTCCCAGATTTGATTAACAATTATAACAATGATGAGTTCATTTCACAGAATGCTTGCACCATGGTAGAAAGACCAAAAAAATTGCTACTTACTCCAGCAGACCAAGAAAACATAAAACATCATATACCTTGTCATATAAGACCATTTGCAGATAATCTGTGAAAAGTCGAGCTACCACAGAATTTTATTAAATAAAGCCTAACATGGTTCATTTCAGAAATAGGGAAAAAAAATTCCCCTTTTTACGTTAATTGTCTTTTGTTAGCATCCCAACCTATGATGCACAGACACGGACACGGGGACACGGAAATTCTAAAAAAATGAAGACACGGACACGGCGGGGGACACGCCACGTGTATATTTATTTATTGACATAAATATACCCGTGTAGACGGATATACAGTATTCTATTCAAATCAATGATGATAACCAAGGGCTTTGGCAGCAACCCAGGCTTTTCGAATCCAACCAGAATCACATACAAGCTCAGCTCGCTCGACGCTCATGCTTCGGAAAAGAACCACTCACTCACTTCATCACTTTCTGATCTACTCATAGCCAACTAAGTATATCAAAGCGAGATAGCACTCAGAGTTAGAGAGAGAGAGAGAGAGAGATAGAGAGAGGGACATAGATACCTCAATGATGGCTGGAAGGTTGGGTTGATGACGGATGGACGGCAAGCAATCAGCAACAGAGGAATGACGATGGCAATTGGCAAGCAATGGAACGGAAGCTTCTTGGGAACGCCGACCTCTGCACCTTCTTCAACGACACAAGAGAAATCAAAGGAAAAAATCGATCAATTAGTCGACCTTACGAACGAAACACGAAGCAATTGCAAAGCTAGAGGAGTGGAGGACCTCCGATGTCAGGTTACGGCGAGAAATTACCTGAGTTATCAGCAGA
The DNA here is from genome assembly GCA_020567845.1 of Rhododendron henanense subsp. lingbaoense. NCBI lineage: Eukaryota > Viridiplantae > Streptophyta > Magnoliopsida > Ericales > Ericaceae > Rhododendron > Rhododendron henanense. Next base: position 38,708,399 of record CM036321.1, read on the forward strand.
TCCCAACTTCAGAAGGAGAGAGAGAGAGATGGGAGAATCGGTGAGAGGAGGTTCCCAGGAAACATTGGGGATTTGGGAGGAAAATGGGTGTTAGAGTTTTTTGTTGATATATATGGGAGGATATAATTGTCAATTCAACTTCTCACACCATGTCTTGGTGAATACTTTTCCTTGTGTCATCAGGGTTGTAATTTGGAGAGTGGAGTCCATGAGGTGGTGAATAAGTCCGGTCCACACCGCCTGCCGGTAATTTTCCCTAAAAGTAACTGTTCATGAGCAAACCATTTAATATTATTATTTCCCAAGCTTCCCCCTCTCTCATTTGTACTTTTCTTGAAAAAGAAGAGGAAAAGAAAAAGACAAATAAAATAGACAGGAAAAAAGAAAGAGATGGTCCCACATTACCATGTCTTGGACGTGTGGCCTGACAAATAAGTAAATTGCATTGGCTTCATTTGACACCTATCATCCACTATTGACACATCATGCTTTAGGAAGCCATAACCTCAAGAAAACAGTGGACTATTTCTAAGTTGGAAAATGAAAAAGTTCGGATCATTTGGGCTCAATAAGGATCTGATGGTAAGATGGAGTTTCGTGACAAAGGAATTTCGTTATATAGTTCACAGTGCCAAGATTGTGTATTCGATGGCCATGATCACTATTTGAGGTAACTCAATTCTAGTGTATATTCATTATCATGCAACTGACACTACATTCAAATGTCCTTTTTAACATTTACCTACTTTAGTAAGTCTAGCTACCAACGAACTCTTCTATTATTACTCTCTTTTTTTTTTGTCAATATACCTTTTTTTTATCAAGGCATAAATAATCTCGAGTTCCAACTACGGAATTATTAACTAGTTAGGTCCTAAAGCATGTCCTCCAATGGCATCACGACAGTAAACAAGACATTTGATTCAAAAAATAATAATAATAATAATGCTTCTATGTTCCAGGGGATTTACATGCATAAAAAAAAATAATTCCTTGGATTTTTTCTTTTCTTTTTCCATTTCTGTGAACTTCACATAGTACGTAGGGAAGATAGAATTAAATGAAAGAATTAAATTTTCTACGTTTTTTGTTGTGCTACAAAAAGACTACAACATTAACAAAAATAAGTAACAAATATGTATAATAACAACAGTAATAATTAACCTGGTCAGTCGTAAATTCGGATGTGTAATCACGCCCAACGTAGGAGCTGCTCTCCCCACAAGGAATACCATTCGCAACATCGTTTCCAACTGACCAACCATCCGAAAAGAAAAAATTGTACTGATCCATAATGTTCTTTTATGAATTACAAAAATGAAATAAAAGTTGAAGAAAATTGTGAGGATGTGATTACTCAAAAATTACAATCAATCTCAATGTATGCAAGAGTACATCATCAAGATTATATAGCCAACTCAATGCTCTGTAAGTTGAGTTGATAAGGTGCTCAACTCAATGCTCTGCAAGTTGATAAGGTCCAGGCAAATGATAAGGCGCTCATTTCTAAATTTTTTTTCCTCTGCAGGATAACTGATTACTCTTAGGCAAGTGATGCTTAATCATCTAGTCCCAATTCACCTATGTGCTCCACGTCCAAAACTCTTCAAGGCTCACATGCACACAAAACCACCACGTGCACTACGCACATTTAATTTTTTGATCATTTTATCATAAATGGTCATAACTAAAATGACCAGGAAACTTTTTTTCTTTCCACTAGTTCAAGTGGATTGAAATTTGGAACACATTTTTCAACCTCGTTAGACAGTTTACATTACGGAAAAATATAAATTTTCCGTTTTACATTATTATACTATCAATATTAGGCTCGTTTGATAGATTTCGTTGAGTAGATTTCAAAAATGTAAAATTTTGGTTCAAAAAAAACGGGAAAAAAAAGTTATTAATATTTAAAATTTTATACAGTAAAAAAAAAATCAAAGACAGACTGCTGTTGGGAGTGGGGGGGGGGGGGGGGGGGGCGATTAGTAATTCTTTTTCTAGAGAGAGAGAGAGAGAGAGATTAATTGCAACCAGTGGCAGTGGGATTGCGATGCTATTTATAGAGTGTCAGGTTACCGGACAGAGGTAGAAGGGGCATTTTATTATCAAGTGATGGAGAGGTTTTTATGAAATTGCTCCTTTCATGAAACGGAAAAAAGTAATTCGGAATACATGGAGAATGCAAGGTAAAATGTCTAATATACCCCCACTATGAAACCCCAAAATCAGTTCTCTTCTTTTCCCCTTTCTTTACAGCAGCCCTAAACAAGTCGACGACAAGGTCGTAGGCCCAGATTTGGGACACCGCCGGCCAATATTGGCTTCAACTCTAATCTCGATATATTGAGCCGGTAAGACACTCCTGGTGGCCAGCGGCGGCGAAGGCGGTGCTGCTGCTGAAGAGGGTGTTGTTGTTGATGATGGTTGTCACCTGGGTTAAATTGACTACTCTCTTCCTGTTCTTTGTCGACCTAAAAAGGGTGACGGTGCTTCGATTGCATCTGAAGAAGAAGAAGGAACTGAAACGACAGCGTCGGGCTCTGATTCGTGTTCCATCCTGAAAGAGAAGAGGGGGGAATTGATGGGTCGTTCAAATTTGGGGAAATTTTGCTTGAATTGGAAAAGGGAGATGAAAAAAGGGTGTGTTGATTTTTTTACTACCTGGGAGATATTGTTTTGCTAAATCCTTGTTCCTCTTCGTCTCGGACTTAGGTGGTGGTGGTCTTCATAGAAAATCATATCATAAGGGGAAACGAACGGGCAAGACACTAGTATACTAATATCTAAATTAAAGAGTTGAATAAATAATTGTACTCCCTCCGTCCCTTTATTACAGTCCAGTATTCCATTTTGGGCTGTTCCTTAATAAGTGTCCATTTTGTAAAGTTGGTGGGTAAAAATTGGTGAATTGTCTATTTTGTCCCTAAAAGTAGATTCCATTTTGAAAAGTTAGTGAGTAAAAGTACAATGATGATGGTTAAGTAGGGAAAGTGGAGGAAAAAATTGATGTGAAAGGTATAATGATGATGTCTTTTTAATAAGTTGGAGTTACGAAGCAGGACATTTAAAAAGGGACGGAGGAAGTATATAGTATGGACGACCAGTGATGCATGCATAGAAAATCATATCATAAGGGCAACGACGTGCCTCTCCCCAGTATTAAAGTGTTACTCTATTTGGGAACACATACGATAAACGTATATAGGAATTTAATAATATGGAGTTCTAAATTTGAATCTAAAGATAGTGGCAGAGCCCACGTTTTAAATTTTAGTTTAGTGGGTATATCCAACAAAATCACAATAATATGTAAATTTCAATTTTTTTTTCTTTTGTTTATAATATTAATATGTATTTGTAATTGGGCTATCGATATAGTATGTTTATGTTTCTTCGTAAATTATCAAATTATTACATCTGGCTGGAGAAGAGGAAGAGCGATAGGACTTGAAATCGAGATCCACTATCCTATTTTTAGATAAGAAATAAGAATTTTATTAACTTGAGTAAGAATTACAACAAACTAAGGCTGTGTTCCAGAAAACCATTAAGAACTTATTTTTTGTTGAAAAAGAAGCCATGTTCCAGAAAATAAGAACTTATTTTTTGTTCACCCTTAGGTAGTATGGCCGGCGGAAGAGAAATCGGTCCGGCGGCCGCGCGTGGCCGTCTCCGGCCACCGGACGGCCGATCCGAGCCGTCCAAAAATTCTAAAAATTAAAACCAAGGGGGCCAATGCGGGAATCAACGTCATCCGAGGTGTGTAGGATGCTTGATCCGAGCACCCATTTTTCGTGTATACCCCTTGGTTTTAATTTTTAGAATTTTTGGACGGCTCGGATCGGCCGTCCGGTGGCCGGAGACGGCCACGCGCGGCCGCCGGTATGATTTCCGTCCGGTGGCCGCCAATTACCATACCAACAGTCAATTTTTTTGTATAAGGCAACTTGAAGCTCAAAAATCATGCGGGGGCCAAATAATTTTCCGATCACTATGGATCTTGTTTGATAGATCTCATTGAGATCTTTAATACGGTGCAAAAAAATTTTTTTTTTTTTTTTCATTTATGTTATATTTGAGTTTGAAAATGTGAAAGAAACTTTTTGTTTGGGAAAAATAAGAAGGTGTCCTTATTTTTCAAAAAAGAAGTAGTGAAATAAGAACTTATAAAATAAGAAGGGTTCTGGAACGGGGCCTAATAACGAGAGAGGAAAAAACAGCGTCAGTATCGAATAAGTATATCTAAAGTGCAGTTAAGATCTAAAATAAAGCTTCTGTTAGGATCAGTCCACGTAAGATTTTTCCTTGATTTTAAATGAAAAACCAGTTTTATTTAATCAAGACGGACGACAAACTACACCGGGATAATTATTACGACACGGAAAAAAAAAAAAAAAACTTAATAGGGCATCAAACCACTCAATTGTCGCTTAAAAACACATGACCAAATCAAACCGACGGCAAAATCAAACAAAAGGCTATAACAAGTCTTTAAGTAGCTTTCAGCGTGTTGGCAACGTCAAGGACGAATCGGTACTTGACATCCCCTTTGGCGAGACGCTCCATAGCCGTGTTCACGTAGTCCATCGGAACGACCTCGATTTGCGGAGTTATGTTGTGTTTCCCTGCAAAATCAATCATCTCTTGCGTCTCCTTCAGACCACCGATGCAACTTCCGGCCACCATCCTCCTCCCTGCAATTAAGTACTCCAATATTAGGGTCTGTCGTCTATATTTCATTCCAATAGTAGAAACGAGAGGGTAATATTAGCTTCTGAGAGGGTGATTGCCACCATATTTGGCCCAAAAAAAAAAGTTGAGCCTAATAAAAGCTATTCTTTTAATTTTGATCGGTAAAGAAAATAGATCACAATGATCAAAATACGGAATCGGTATAATAGGAAAAGAAATGCATTGAGAGAGCGCTTCGAAAGGACAAGTTCAATACAAACCTTCCTAGTGCTAGTACTTGCAAAAACTAGACCTATCTCATAGCTTAAAAGCTATATATTCTGAGATTCCTTGCAAATAATACTATCCCAAATGAGCTTTGTAGAATCCAAGACAAGATTTTCAAAACACCCCCAAAGGAAAAGACCATAATATAACACTTACGTTGACAGCAAAATGGATGAAATGAAATTCTTACCGATAATCAAAGGGAAGACCGGTAACTCGAGTGGCTTCTCCGGTACACCAACCATTACGATCTTCCCATTGTTCTTCAAAAGAAAGAGCAATGGTACCAGAGCATGAGCTGCAGAGACTGTGTCGATGATTCCATCCAAAGTGCCCATAGCAGCCTATATATATATATATATATAACAACTCAACGCATCAATATTACGTACATTATCACAAACTTAAGGATGTTCGAATAGGTAATATCGCTTGTACGGGGGAGATCAAAAAGAATACCTGCATTTCTTCCGGATTAGTGCTGACCAAAAACGAATCGGCGCCAAGTACTTCAATAGCTTCCTGCTTCTTACGAGGGGAGGTACTGATCACGGTCACGATTGTCCCGAAAGCCTTGGCAAGTTTGACAGCCACATGGCCCAACCCACCTAGGCCGACCACGCCCACTCTCATACCCGGCTTATCAAGCCCAAAATACCTCAGCGGGCTGTAAGTTGTGATGCCAGCACAGAGGAGGGGAGCAGCGGCATCAAGAGGCAGATTGTCAGGGATCCGAACGATATAACGCTCGTTAGCGACCATGTGGTCGGAATAACCCCCGTATGTCATGGTTCCGTCGGTGTTCTGCGAATTGTAGGTCTGTATCTGTTGGGGACAGTAGTTTTCGACGTTGTTCTCGCAGTTGTCGCACGAGTGACAGGCTCCGACCAAGCATCCCACCCCGACTCTGTCTCCGACTTTGTACTTTTGTACCTTGCTTCCAACCTCGGTCACCACTCCCGTGATCTCATGCCTGTATAGATCAGTCATGTTCACGCATATATCCCAGAGTGATTTTGGTCATTGAAAGCCCCACAAGCTATATGTATACCAAGAAGCAATCAAACGGGCTCTAGCGTATTTACCCTTTAGATCAATTTTTCATTGGCCGCGAAAAAAATAATGTACATTCAAGTAACTTCACTCATAAATCTACGAGCAATTGTAGGGCTACACGTACCCATCGGACGACTTCAAACACAACTAGTTGTGTTCGGAGTAGGCCTGTCAATTAACTGGATTGAATTTGAATCCGAAATTGCTCAAATTCAGTAGTAATAATCCGAATCCCAATTTGTAAAATCAGATATCTGATCCGATTTTTTTTTATTTTTTTTTACTTGCAAAATTTTAGCAAAAAGGGGGAATTACAAAAAAAAAAAAGAGGGTTTTTTTAAAGTAAAGTTCGGATTTGGTTTTTTTTATCGGATTCGGATCCAATCTATTGACCGGCCTAGCTAGCTACTTCGGAATTGTGTCCAGAAATTGTGTTCCTAGAGTTATGGAAAATCTACAGCTCATGACTATGAGCATGAACATAAAAAAAAAAAAAAAAAAACCCTAATCAAATTAAATCAATATATTCACTATACTCATCTAAAAGTTTAAGCTGTCAAAGAGGGGCAACTTTATTATATATTTACTATACTCTCAACCCGCCTCCTGATCATGTGTAGCCATGCTCCTCTCCATAAGCGGACTAATTACACGTGTAAATTTTAATCATTAGGTATGCGATGAGGTTCGAACATAGAATCTATTGCTTGCTATGATACCATATTAGATTGTTAACTACCAACTCATCTAAAAGATTAAGTTATTAGGAAGAGGGACAACTTTATTATTTATATTCTCAATACTATTATCAGTATATATGTAAAGGAAATGATACCCAGGAAGGAGGGGATATCTAGAGATGCCCCATTCATTCTTTGACAAGTGGAGATCAGAGTGGCAGATCCCGCAATACAAAATCTTGAACCTCACATCCTCATCGCCGGTGGCCCTGAAACATCGATCACCCCATTCAATCACTTTTAATTTGAAAGAAACCTTTTTTGTTTATTTATTTTCCATCAAAATTACATCATTCATCTCGATAAAAGTAATCGAGAAAGCATAAAAAAAAGAATATGAATTGTAAAAAAAAAGTTCATAAAAAGAATAATAGTAAAAGAACTTATTTGTACTGCATGATTAATCTATAAAATTTAGGGTTGATCTAATAAAAAAAAAACTTCTACGCATACTTTTGGGTCAATTTTTTTTTTTTTTTCCCCTTAAAATCTCTCGACGAATTTATTGACTTTTGCTCAAATATTTTACTACTTTTCAAATCTATGTCAAGGCAACACAAGATAAACAAAAAAGAATTTCGAACCAAACGGAGAAAACAGAAGTCCAAAAAGAGTCAAACAAATCAGTTTCTTTCTTTCTTTCTCTTTTTTGACAGTGAGAAACGAATGACTTGAGATTTACCTTCTGGAAAACTTGAACGGAGAGAGGACTCCAGAGGGGTCAGTGGTTGCCCATCCGAACGCCTTCACTGGGTGCTCTTCTTCCTGCGCTTTCCCCATTTTTTTTTCTAGAGAGAGAGAGTTCTGAATTACTCCGTAGTATTTTGCTAGACAGACAGAAAGAGAAAGAGAAAGAGGAAGAGAGGTGATGTCGTCTCAAAAACCATAATTGCAGTGCTATATATATAATCCCGACTCCCGAGTGGATAATTTTGTATTGCAATAGGACCCAAATTATGACGTCATTGATGAGGTGTAGGGAGAGAGAGCATTATTACTTGCTCCGAGAGTACCCCAAATAGTGCTATAAGGGCCTCTACCATTAAATGTGAATGGAGTTGTAAACGAGCAGAGCCGAGCATTGTTAGCTCGTTTATTAAATGAGTTAAAAATTTGAGCACGAGCCTTAACAAGTTGAGCTCTTTAACGAGCTGAACTTAGTTATTTACTAAACGAGTCTTTTTAATCGAGCCGAATATCTCTTAATAAGCTGAGTTTTTGTTGAACAAACCGAAAACTCGAGTTCTCAGAACGTTAACGAGTCAAACCAAGCCGACCTCGCGACATTTACATCCCTAAACGTGAACGTAGGGTACAAGATACTTAAGGCCCCGTTCCGCAAATCTTCTTAAAAAATAAGTACTTATTCCCCTACTTCTTATTCAAAAATAATCCAGCCTTCTTATTTTTCCCAAATAAAAAGTTCCTTCCACATTTTCAAACTCAAATATAACATAAATGAAAAAACAAATTTTTTTTTTGCACCGTATTAAAGATCTCAATGAGATCTATCAAATAAGATCCATAGTGGTAGGAAAATTATTTGCGTAAACACATGATTTTTGAGTTTAAAGTTGCCGTATACAAAAAAGAGGACTGTTGGTATGAGAATGAGGGCTGGCGGACGGAAATCGTACCGGTAGCCGCGCCGGGCCGTCTCCGGCCACCGGACGGCCGATCCGAGCCGTCCAAAAATTCTATAAAAAAAAACCAAGGGGGCTTCATATGTACACGGAAAAGGGTGCTCGGATCAAGCACTCTACACATCTCGGATGCCGTTGATTCCCGCGAGGGGCCCCCTTGGTTTTTTTTTTATAGAATTTTTGGACGGCTCGGATCGGCTGTCCGGTGGCCGGAGACGGCCCGGCGCGGCTACCGGTACGATTTCCGTCCACCGGCCCTCATGGAACCTATATAATTTCTTCCAAGCCTTCTTATTTTTCAGGAACAATGGTTCTTATTGGACAAAAAATAAGTACTTTTTCCATTTCTGGAACACAGCCTAATTCTTATCCCCCCATAAATGTCTGGCGATAGAAGCGGTCGCGGGGGTGTCCACGAGCACTGATCCTGTGCACGTCGGTTCTCAGGAGCATGGGCATCCTGCCACGTGTGCTGTGACTGTTTTCTTCGGATGGTGATCGTGATCCACGAGGTTTGGATTTTAAAATCGTCCGTACAGCGTAACGTGTTTCAGACGAATGTTTTTCTATTCCAATTAATTTTATATAAGGAGTCCATGTGGTATTGGTGTATTGTATATTGTTGGGGTAATCTCCTTTTTTGTCAATCTCTTTTTTCTTTGGGTTTATCTCCTTTATCAATTTGAACTTTCCTTGTCGTAGTAACTATTCAGTACAACTAGGATACTACCACGTGATGCTATTGTTAGTAAAGGTATTACAAAACCCGACAGACTGACAAAAAATCAAAAAAATTGACCGATCGATTCAGTTTTCGGTCGGGGTGATGGCGGAATTTTTCCGGACCGGACCGGACCGAACCGATCGACTATATATTTTATATATTTTACATACATATATATGAGTACTCTTCTAATAAGGACCACCTCATTTTAATAAAATGAGGACCTCCCTTTTCCGATTGAATTTTGATGATCCGAGCCGTTCAATGTGTTCAGAACGTGATTTTAAGGGTACCCGTGTGAAATCAGCAAAAAAAAAGACCGGGAAGGGCTTCATCTGAGCAGTTTTTATTTATTTTTTATCGAACGGTTCAAATAAAAACTGCTCAAATCAAGCCCTTCCCGGTCATTTTTTTTGCCGATTTCTTAAAGGTACCCTTAAAATCACGTTCTGAACACATTGAGCGGCTTGGATCATCAAAATTCAATCGGGAAAGGGAAGAAATGGGGTAGTCCTCATTTTAGGTCCTCATTAGAAGATTATATACTTTAATTTAAATGGAAATTTAATATTTCGGGTGGACCGAAATCTCCGACCGAACCGATCCCACCCCGAACCGAACCAAACTCAACTTCGGACTTCGGTTGGGATTGGTCCTGAAAATATTTGGACCGAACCGAATCGATCTTCGGAAATTTCACCCCGAACCGAACCGAAATCACCCCTAATTGTTAGCACACTTTTCATAATTATGTTATACATTGATTTGGACTTTACACACTTAATTATGAATCTCCATGAAATGTGAAAGATGTTACAAGACCACGTGACAGTGCCTAATTATAAGTAATAACGGCTAACAAAATTTATCCTTTCCTAATTAGAGATGCTCTAATGTCTAAGTCTCCTCAGTAGTTATTCAGTGCTTCTGGAATACTGTTACATGGTATTCTTAGAACTCTTTTCCACTGCATATTGATCGAGAGTCACTCATTTTTCGATGGAACTAACACAGATGTAAGGTGAAGAATAACCACGTGATGGTGGTCCAAAAACCCTTAATAATTTCTCCCTCAAAGTATTCCAGTGATTCAATTTGGTTCTCCCAGAGAAAGAAGTTCAATTTGGTTTATTTTCATAGTAATTGTGGACTCACCATAGCTAATGGTCTTTTTTTTTTTTTTTTTAATTGTATGTGGTTTGTTAATCTAGCTATTAATAGTTGTATATATTAGCTAGGCTAAGTTCCGCTAAGATTTTTGGGGCTTTTTCTTGTTTTGTCTTTATTCAAAAAAAATTCGCGTTTGTTAGTTTTGCGCCTAACTTTTGTGAATTATTGATTCGTGTTGAAGAGAGGAATCGAAAAAGTTCAAAATTATAATTTTTACCAAAATAGTTACGGAATTATTCAAGAAAAAAATCCCAAAAGCCTGCTTTTTGGGATTTATCTTGGATATTTTAAAAAATATTTGAGTAAAAGTCAAAAATATTTACACACACAATTGCACAAACAGTAAGTCTAGGTACATTACACCATCCACTATATTTTTTGTAGAACTCACTTCGGGTCCCACAAAAATGCAAAAAAAAAAAATGCCCATAAATTTTAAAATAATATTTTTGGGAGTTTTTCTGTAGAAAATCAGCTCCAATGAATATCGGTAAGTATTATTCTGGTAGTCTGGTACAATACACCCTCTATAAAATTCGTGACCCATCTCATGAATTTTTATAGCATGAGATATAAATTTTGTAGTGATTAAGTTTTGAATTTTTATAATTACTTTTCCAATTTTTTTGTGGTGTAATAGAAACATGTTGCTCCCAATATGGAGTTTCTTGCATCAGTCGTTTTCGCTTTGTATTTTAATCTGGGTTGTGGATGTCATTTTCACACAGATTTTATCCTTATCGGGTACAACTCAACAAATACGGGCGAGCTAATCGAATTCGGGGATACCATAAACAGTAGTAATCGAATACCGAGATTTCTTTTTTTCCGAGATTTCGCGTGAGGGGACAGCTAGTCAGAAATCATGGAAAGCTGACGAGTGTAGTTTACCAGGAATAGACATATCCTTGGATTGTCTGTAAAATCTGGTACCATGAGATAACACGTCCCGGATTCCTAAAGGCAGTGATAAAGACAGGCTATCCTCACCAGCTTGGGCTTTTAATAGTCCGAATAACTTTTATCTCAGTCCATGAACTTCTTTAATCTAAAGGGCCGAGCCCAATGGACTCGGTTCATTTCCAGTTTGTAACTATCCAGTCCCGTCCGGTTTTTTTAATTTTTGTACGCCCATCCAGGGCTCACAACGATCGGAACCGTTCATCTTGTAGAGCTCGTCGAATTCTTCAAGCACGAAAAAAAATTCAAGTTCATTAGATACCGATCAGGATTCAAATACCAATAAACCACTTTTTCGAAATTCAAACGATTTGACAAGAGTACGCTAATTACACCAATTTATATAAATTGTAAAAAAACTTTACAATTTGGTGAAATAATAAATGCAATAACATAAAAGCTATAGCTCAACAATTTAAATTCATGTGGATATTCTATCTTTTTATGAATGTGAATATGATGAATCTGCAATTGACCAACACATCAACTTGCGTATGGAGGCCCTTCTAACCGGAGGTAATCGTACATGAGTCCATTGAAAGGGCTTCCCCCTCTTGACTGTGTCAAATAGATCGAATTGCTTCCCTTGACAAGTTGAAGACTCGGTATATCCACGCTATACAGTGAATACAGCCCGTGAATCCCGTGTCTTGCGATCGCGTTGTCCCTTCCTATAAGCCTCGTCGTGAAGTGAGGGTATGCCGCCCGTGGATTGTTGACCCGAACCTTTACCCAAAAAAAAAAAAAAAGGATTCACAAAAAGAAAATTCATTAGGAAGATTCGAGAGCGGCCTATTTTATTCATCAACGACAACGAAGAATTTAATGAAGAGGAAGCGGACCCTCTCTGGTAACTGTCCCGGACAGTTGCTGGAGTTGTCTCACGAGTGCAAGTCTCGCGAAAGTATCTTCTGAGGAAGATACTTTTGCATCGTGAGAAAACGTTGAACTGTCCGGGATAGTTACTCGAAATGGGCCTAACCCTAGAATGAATAGAGTTGCATACTTGCAATTCACACAAACTGGCCGATGCCAAGGCTAGTTGGAGTGTATAAGCTCCACCCCTAACATGTTCCAAATGAAATGAAATTCTCCATGTTGTTGGTACATAGGTGTTGTTTTGTTTCCTGCAATGCGAAATTGTGTTAGAGCTAGAAAATACTTGTACCAAAAATTGAAAGGCAGAGCAAAAATAATAAGCGAAAAACGAGGAACGAAATTCGAAACCTAGTAACGTGAGCGAAGAACCAATTCTTCTGGTAACTGCTAGTGCCCACATTGAAGATGAGATCGTGGTTCGGGTAGAGGTCCGAGTAGCGGTCCCACAATCCGTATTGCCTGAACCTGTCAGTCAGAGAGTAATAGTCCCGATGAATATGACATCGTACGATGCGATTCAAATAAGAGTGATACAATGCCGAATGACGCAACAAGTATTGAGTCGGGAAAAAAGACCCGTGAAGTAACGGGTTAAAAAAATGGCACTGCCACGTCATTCGGATCGACATTTCGAAACGAATTGAAAAAAAAAAAAAAGGCCTTGTACTTGTCAGCATGGTCGGTGTATAAATTGTTGACTCGTTTTGAATCGGGCTCGGGCACGAAGAATTCGGCCGCGGTGCGGTCCGGTACGCCGATTTCCCACAGGGTGGGACCCATCCTTGGAGGATAATACACAAGATTGCCCACTCTGATTTCCCCACCTGCATTTTTCAATTAACAAAAGTAGATGATCAAATTTCATTTCTTTTTTCTTTTTCCAATTATCAATTAATATAAGCTAAGTTCCACTGAAGGATTTTTGGGCTTTTGTCGTTTTGTTCTTATTAAAAAAAATTCCTGTTTGTTTATTTCGGGACAAATTTTTTACCCATATTGATTCGTCTCGATGAAATGAATCAGAAAAGTAAATTTTTCTTTACTCTTACCCTAATATTTTTTGTAATATTCAAGATAAAGCCCCAGAAGCCGGTTTTGGGCTTTATCTTCGATATTTTTAAAAATATTTAGGTAAAAGTCATAATTTTTTATTTTTCCGATTTCCCTTGCTGAGACGAATCCATAGGAGTAAAAAGTTTGCCGCAAAACAAATAAATTCAATTTTTTTAAATAAGAATAAAACGAAAAAAAGCCCAAATTAAAAGCCCAAAAATCCCTTAGCGTATAAATATTAATAACTGTATTTACCTGGGGCGATATTAATGAAATTATCATATCTGTAATCCCCAATAATGCCAGGGGCCCATGCATACAAGCTATAGTTGCCGGGTCGGATCCCCTTGATCACAAAGTGGCCTTCAGCATCAGCTCGGGTCCAAAACTGGTAACCCTTTAAAAGAAATGTAAAACAAATCATCAAATAGGGTTAATTAAATAATATTCAAGCTATCCATTTTGTAAAGTCTACAAGTAGATCATCCCACAGAAAGAAAAAAAAAAATTATTTTGACCGGATAACAGTAAGGGTCTCATTCTATCGCCTTTGTCTTTGTACAAAATGAACAAATTCTTTCCACCGGCGGTGGAAAAATTCCACTTTTCCACCACCGTTTTTTTGGGTCCTACCATGTGTTTGCATGACAATAAAAATATTTCAGGTCTTAAGATATGAACGGTTCAGATTAGACCAATAAATGCTCGGTGGGGTCCACAAGGGGCGGTGGTACGCAGAAAAGTAAAGTTTTACACCAGCAGTGGATATGATTTATTCCCGTTAAAATTTTATCATTCTTTTGTCTTCTAAAAAGAATGAGATTCGATGAGATAGATATCTATAACCGAGTAAGCTAATTTGTCGCATGAATGATCATCACATCGAGGTTAGTTAGACAAATGATCTAGATTGTCAAATTGAAACTCTTTGTGAGCACTACGAATTCCTAAGTTCATTTGTGAGGATCGGAGAGAAACCAATTATAAATTAATTTTTTAAAGTTTATTCTGTTCGGTTTGAGTTTTGAAGGAGATTTTTTTTAAATAATGAATGAAAAGAGAGAGATAGGGAAAATTTATTGAATACCGTGCTAGGAGTTTTAAGACCCCAAAACGGAAGCTAAAGATTACCTTGTTTTCTGTTTGCCATGATCTGACTTCTCCAGGTTTAGCCAACCCAACATACGCAGAATTTGCATTAATAAGATTTCTGTTTATGTACCTGGAAGGAGAAAATCAAATTGTTATTTCAACGACATTTGATTGGATATAGTGGGCCTTGATCATCGGTCTCGTCTCTCTGTGCTACGAGCCTTAGCAATGTTAGGAACGTAACTTTAACACACAATTCTGGACAGAAGAAAAAAATGATGGAGAGCGATGAAAACTAAACGGAAAATAAAGAAGAAATTGGAGAGAAAATTGAACTTATTTTTGTAATTTTCCCTTCTCTGTCTCTAGAGACCAAACAATAGAAAGAAATTTTTAAAAATTTTCTCTTCCTTTCTGTTTCTTTCTCCAAGTTCCAAACATACCCTTGAGGAAATACGAAACGTGACATTGGCACTAATCATATGCAACTCATAAATTTAGTGGTTAGCCCTAAATAATTGTGTGGTGTTTAAAGATTGGAGTTGGAATGCTGCGGGACCGTACCGCAAGTTTACAAAACTATATATATTTTCCCTCTTAGGACAAGATCACAGAGAGAAATAGAATATTCGGGGATCGAGGGCGGGTGCGCGAGAGTACCTGTCGTGGACTAGTAATCGACCAGTAACTGTACCACGTTGTTTCGCTTTGGGAAAGTCTTCTGAGAGAGGGAAATCGTACGGCCAGCTTTCGGTTTCTCTCACACTCTGATTGAATTTCGGAGAGTTAATTAGATTCAAATATACACATGTTATTGTACTTATTTAGAAGAGAAAATGGCCCTCCCAAAAAAAAAAAAAAAATCACCTGTTTTTTTGCGTCTTCCCAGAGTGAAGATGGATCCTTATTAGCTGAATCGGAGTTAAGATAGATAAAAACAGGACCAAAAACCTTCTTCCATGGTTCTCCATCTTGGAATTCAAGTGACATAGTCCGGCCAGCATAATGGTTACTGAAAAACACCTGCATATGGAATTAATTTTGAAAATTTTCGCCACCGAATTGTGTTTTCTCAGAAGAACATATATATGAGCGAAAACCTATGCGATGCACTTGCTATGGAAGGAATGAATTTGCGTATGTGAAACTTATGTAAATTCATGAAGCACATACGTTTGTCTTAGCTAGCCATTTGAAAATTTTCACCACCAAATTGTGGTTTTTTCCATAACATGTTAGCGAAAATCCATGCAATGCACAGAACGAATTTTTTTTCTACTTACTTAAAAAGAAAAAAAAATAGTTAGGATCCGCTGAAGATATTTTTACAAGCCTAACATCAAATAAATTAAAATATGACTTACCAAAAACTCCATGTAATTGTTCAAATTATTTTAAATTAATACTCCCTCTGTTCCTAGTTGAGAGTCATTTTTTCGACATATGTGCCGCTCACAAAATCATCTATATCTCACAATTTATGATGTTTTAAATAACTTTTAAAATTTTGTCTTTTAAAACTAATTAATATCTATCAAATAAGATCCATATTTCAAATATAAATTATTGTACATTGAAAAATATAGACATTTTTGTTAGAACTCTGTAACAGTGAAAGTGGACTCTCAGTTAGGAACGGAGGGATCGAGTACTTTCTTTCCCATTTTGTCCCTTCTTTCGAAGTTGTAGAATTGAACAGTTCATTTTGGGCCAAACTATTGCAAATGATCCACTTGAGCCCACATCTAACTATCAAAGTCCAACAGAATAATAGAGAATACTTACTCCTAAGCTAGTTGGGCCCACGTGGGAAGTGAGCTCTTGCTTGAGAGGCCCACCTACCCGGAACTCATCGCTTGGTGTGATGACCCAAAACCCGACCCCCTTGTCCAAGGATATCCACCCGTGTACCCGGTTGTCCTTGTTATCGGACGAATACTGGTACTTATCATCCACCTAAAAAGAAAACATCAGGAAACAGATTTTTATTATTGACAGGAATTCAAACGTCACTAATTATGCTGATTTTCGCTGGAAAAAAAACCAAAGAAAGAAAAACCAATAGATTTTTAGTACTCTTTCATGAGAACCTACACATATTCCCTTGATGTATGCAATCCACCTTCTTCCTTTTCTTTTTTTTAAATTAAGATATTTTTTTTCCAAATGTCCCTCTAAAAATCAGCTCATTCGGATAACTATACGTGTTTGATCCATTCTTTTAATTTTTCATTCAAAACGAAGGATCTAATTCTAAATTGAATGAAAATTTGAAAAATTAGATGAGGCACTCAGAGTTATCTGATTGAGTTGAATATTCTCAAGGCCACTCGAAGCAATATTTAAAATTCACGAATGGCACAATATATTCGTTCGTGTGGAATCTTGAAAAACGGGCCTCCCAATACATCTGTGCTCAAAAAATCTGTACGCGTAATCGCTATATATGGGTATGATGGTGTAGATTAGAGTTTGAAGAAATTGGGGAACCTAACCGACCTCTCCTTTAAGTTGTGGATTGGATGGATTGGTCAACACGACAGCTTCATGGTAGTCAAGTATTTGACCATTGCTACGGTCGTAAGGTGTTGGCATCACCCTTTGCCTTGTATCCGATATTGCCATGTAATTAAACCTACACAGCACACACACCATATATTAATTATACAACATTATATATGAATTAATACAGATACAAATATCTCCGCGGTCCGGAAAAAAAAAAAAAAAAAGGTAGAAATATTTCGACGGTGGATCTATATTCGAATCACAAATTCGTGCGAGAGAATGTATAAATTACATATCAGAAATAAAATTATTTTTTCTTGCGAGTGAAAAAAAAATATTTTTATTGGGTTAATTATGAAGAGAAAATTGAATATAACTTACAGCTTGTGCTGAAGCTTGAAAGCAATCCTCCCTTGGTCGATAGTCATCGCAGGAAATCCCTCTAACCTCTCAAATATTGAGTATGTGTAAAAACCGGATGAGCCTCGCAACATTACAAACCTGTGTATTAGCACGAATGTAATACTGTCAACAACGGATTATGCAATTTATTTTGTAGTATAATTTAGGTCTGTGGGATTTTTTTTTTTTTTTTTGATCGGCAACAAGATTTTATTGAACTCGACAAAGGGTATAAGAGTTTCTGAAGTACTGCACCTTTTGTCTACATTCAGGGGGCGGCTGATATCTCTGTGCGAAGGATCCCATTTGCTTGGGAATGAAATCTCTATTTGATCTTCATCTTCCGTAATAACCTTGTAACTTGTCCCATGTAGACTGCAGATAGCCATTTTATTTTTATTTATTTTGATCGGCAAAAGATGAATTTTATTAAAAACGGGAAAAAAGGAAAAGGGGATCCAACGAAGAGTTGAATTTTATTTATTTTGTCCCTTGTAACTTGTCCCTTGTACTGTGTGTGGGCCCCACATGTATGTGAGAAATTGTGTAAGTTGTTGTGTTTGGATTGTTGTGTGAGTAGCATTTTTGAATGTCAAATGATTAATTCATTTGTAAATAGGAAAATAGGAAGAAAACTTACCCGTCCAATACGCGTTCTCTCGTCGTGGTCCAAAGAATATCCCAGTACCTACAAGTTGTTTAACAAGATCATAAAATGTGCAAATTAAAGCATAAAATTACACTAGTTAAACAAAACTTAGATTCAATATGATGTATGTTAAGGGTCATCATCGGGCCGGGCCGGGCCGGTCAAGCCCGTCAAGTCACTACTCAAGCCCGCCCACAGGGCCGGGCCGATCAGGCTTTTTATTTTTTGCGGGCCGGGCTACCTACCATAAATTGAAGCCCAGGCCCAGCCCACGGGCTAGCCCAATTGACGGGCTGGCGGGCCAAAAGCCGGGCGGGCTTAAATTTCCTTGGGCAGAAATTAAACCAAGGGAAAAAAGAAAGGGTTTTGTGGGATTTCAGGCTAATGGGCCGGGCCCGTGGGAGGGCTATTGGGCGGGTACCACGGGCCGGGCCGAGTAAAAATTCATAGGCCCAAGCCCACTAGATCCATTGGGCTAACCCGCCCGTTTCACGGGCTCAGGCCGGGTAAAAGCCCAATGGACCTGGTGGGCTTCGGGCGGGTCGCGGGCCTTCGAGCTAAATGATGACCCTTAATGTATGTGATGAATAAAGGGGTTTGATTGCAATGGTAGAACCACGAGAACCTTAATGTGCAATTAATCTAAGTTCATGGATGGAAAATTAATTTCCAAAAAGGAAGAGAGAGAGAGAGAGTACCCTCTGTTGGTTTCTTTATTATACTCGAGAATATTGTCAATTCCTTGGTACTGTATTCTGGTAACCAAGCCCTTCGGGGTTGACAAAGTGACCATAACAATGCCATTATCCATTACCACCTGGACAAATTCATTAATGAAGCACCTTCCATCAATACATATTTAATCTTTTCGATTAGTCGAATTAAGAAAAAGTTAGTACTAAGAGTGTTGCAAAGATCGTTGTTTAAAAATGCGCGTAATGTTAATTTGCCTATATGTGTGTGCGCGTTTTCAATTATTCTAATCATGATAACCGAGCGTCAGGTAATAACGACATATGCATCAATAGAATTCCTTGTAAATCCTCCACACGATTAGTCCAATGCAAAAGTTAATTATATTTTATTTGGATTGAATAGTCTAATGCAAGTAAATTTTAAACCTTTGCATACGTTTGTCTAATGTAAAAACCTTTTCATACGTTTGTCTAAATTTCAAACCTTGTAGAAGTTGTATTTTATTTAAAGTCTATTTTTCCTAGGACCATGTCCCTCTGCACCCAAATCTTTTCATACGTTTGTCAACAGTGGAAGACGCAAGACCCGTACATTGCGGGGGCTCGAGCTACGTACGTTTATAGTATCTGCAGACATAAAAAACCATTTTCCATGTTCATATATTGCTACTAGCCTACTAAGTAGGTCTAAATTTGTGTGTGGATCCCGTTCGGCTAAATAAGCCAACTGGCTTATTTTTTTGTCCTTATTCAAATTTTTTTCGTATTTGTTCGTTTATCGTCAATTTTTTGGAGATTATTGCATCGTCGTGACAAAAAAAATCTAAAAAGTAAAAAATTACGATAGAAGCCTATTTTTTTAAAATAAAGACAAAAATAAGTCAATAAGCCAATTTTTTCGTCTTAATTCAAAAAAATTGGATTTCGATCATAATTTTTTACTTTTTAAATTCCTCTCGTCATGACAATGCAATAATCCCCAAAAAATTGACGATAAACGAACTAATATGAAAAAAATTTGAATAAGGACAAAAAAATAAGCCAGTTGACTATCCTTATATTTTACTTTACGTAACAAGCTATTATTTATAGTCTTTCAAAAAAAAAGAAGAAATTATTGATTACTTCAAATTACGTGAAGTTTTTTTCCCACACAAATATACTTTATTTTAAGGGGCCAATTTTATAGAACTATCATAAATTACCCTGGAAAACTAGTACAATTAGAGAGATATTTTGGAGTTGTGTAGGGGTCCGGGTACCAGGCACCCCCTTCCATCCGCCCTTGTTTGTCCAGTTCATGCATTTTCAATCTTCAATCACTAGATTACGTGAGAATTTTCAACCAAAAAATTCAAGACTCGATCCGATAACCGAAAAGGGGTCGAATCAGAGGTACACCATATTAGATACATTGTTTTAAATAAGTACTTATTTTTCTTAACGGAACGTGACCTTAAGCACATCAATCTATAACTGGAATTCTGAAAAGATAAAAGATTAGTTTTTTGGGTAAGAAATTTTTTTTGGGTAAGAAAAGATGATAGTTTATGGAGCTTTACATAGTCATGACCCAATCTATGCAAACGGAGTGGAGGAAGTGATGACTTCAGTTCTCGGCTATTGCTCCCTGGACCTCTGCAATTTGGCAAAAACAGAACAACAAAACATTTCTTAATAATAAGATTAACGGCTTTAAACACAGTACATAATTTCGAGAGAGTAGTTTTAAATGGCAGCCGCTACTTAGCGTTACACCCCGCTACACCTATAAGGCTAAAAAAAAATGCATGCAAAAGCTGGCCTAACCACCTGATTATTATAAAAAATATAAATAAATAAAAAAAGGCTAAAAAAATGGAATCGTACAGGTCCGGCTACATATCGGGTCATTTCTGTACACGAACCTGTTCACGACTGCTATGGCTACACTCGGCTGCTATGGACAATTTAGGCAGTTCAAAATGGTTTTTTTTTCGTTGAAAATAATTTTGTGAAGTCAGAACCGCTAAAGTGGATTCTTGCTGGGCATTGTTCAATACTTCTGATACCATTACACCAAAATGTTCGTATGCTGCAGAGAGAGAGAGAGAGAGAGAGAGAGAGAGAGAGGTACCTTACTGGAGTCGCCCCAGAAGCTTCAACAATGAAGAATAACTGAACAATAAAGAGCACAAACAAACCCCACTGTCTCTTCCACCCAGCTGCCTTCTCCATAACTGTATGATGATCAATCAACACCTGGAAAAAACAACAACTAATAAAACTTACCATATTTATATATCTATGCCATCATAAGGAAAAGGATAATATAACAAGCTAGTCTTGTTGCAGAAGAAGCTTGTGAAGAAACAAAACAGGAAAAACACAAAAGGGATGGAGCAAAAACATCTCTGTAGTCTACAAAAAAGCACCAGCCAATCTTTCTGTAAGAGGAAATAGCCAAGAAAATTTACCCTTTTTTTTTGTATATAGAAAATGTGCTTTGAATGAAATATATCCTTTTCCTACTAATTCTATGATTTGAAAGATGTAAACAATTTCGGTCGGCTGGCTTGCTTATACATGTATGTACATGCATATATATAGTGGAGATAAACCAGCTGATCTCTTCATGTCAAAGTAGATGTGGAAGCACCAAAGTCTGGCTTATATTCCTATTTTCCCACGTTGGCCGCCAAATACCATTTGTTTCCCAAGTCCCAACTCACAAGTTTGAAAACCGGGCCCATCGCTGACGCAGTGGTAGTTATCTGGTAACCACAGACCAAAGCGTTAGAAAACTGACTAGACCAAGAAGTTTGCTTTTATTGATTTATCATTGATTGTGTCTAAAACATAACCCTAGCATGTCTTTATACGGACTACAAGACTTGGCCATTAAGAACCCTGTATAAATTAGGAAAACCCACGTAAGAAGGAAATTTAGACTGATTCGTAAACATGAATAATGGCCTAGCTAGACAAAACAGGAAACATAATAATAGAACCAGGAAAATGATAATGCCAAAACTGTTTTTTTGTTAATACCAAAATTATTGTGCATAAAAGTCTTGTACTTTGCACATAGTACAAGTTTTTTATGCATAACAGTTTTGATATTAACAAAAACAATTTTGGCATTACCACCACCCAGAAATTGTTGTAACATAATATTTTTTTCTAATATTATGTTAACACAAAGAATGCCTTTGGTCTAGGATTCAACTCTCAAACAAGTGCTATTAATTCATTTGTCGGGTTAAGTTTGATATGAAAGGTTTTTTTCCAACTTTAACTGAGCCATTACAAGTGGGCTGAGAGATTGATCCTACTAAAAGTTGACCATTGAGCTGGTCACCGAGTTATCATAAAATAAAACTTTACAAGTTCGACAAGAAAAATTATTTGGTGCTATATAAAAAGAGCAATGCTCCTCCCCTCACATAAGTGTGCGGCCCCCTTAAAATGTATGGGTATCAAATTCATTTAAATGTATGGAGCCAACATTACTCAAGTGAATCTAAAACATACTCCGTACTATTTTAGTTTTCTTATTTTTAATTCTCAATATGGGAATGCTAGATTAGTCGAAGTGTGTGCAAGTTGGCTGGTTATCAAAAAAAAATTGAAGTAGACTTTCAGATAATTTTATTGTAACCCTCACAGGACCTAAATAGTTTTGGATTAACTTATTACGGAGTATAAGATTTCAGGTTTGAAAGCTCTCACGTGCTACTAGTTCTTATGTGACTAGTTCATAAAGAAATATGCTCCGGCTTTAGTTTGAGCCACAGTCAATGGACGGTGGGATTAGTCCTCGAGGATTAGTCGATATGTGTGCAAGTTGACCCAATTTATTGCCCGAAAACCTCAATTATAAGAATATCAAAGAATTTTCTTTTGACCTTCCATTTGAACAATTCTTCGGTCACAAAATGATTCTACACGGCAGGTAATTCTTTGCCTTAACAGTAACCTTAAAAACGTGGAAATTAAAAACACAGATTTCTACGGAGCAGAAAATTCGACTTCTAGATTTTTCTTTCTTTTCCATTATATTACACAATTTGATTTCCCTTTTTCCTGCTTGATTTTTGTTTTGTTTTGTTTTCATGTTCTCTAGTCCTGTGTGAGGTAAGGCTTTGATCACTTCGTGGAAATAGCCGTTGTTTTGTTGGCTTTTGGAAACCTACTACACATTCCATTTGTTCTTCGTAAATGAAGAAAAGTTCCTGCTTTCTGGGTTGTGATTTCTTGGGTCGAATTGAAAAGTAAGGTAGATAGAGAGGTCGTTAATGTCAAACAGTTTGGTTTGTTGGGCCGAACTTTGACTCTTGTTTTGAAGCCAAATTATTCTTATCATTGAGAGTGATTTGGATTGCAGTTTTAGCCCGTAGGCTCGGAGTACTTATTCAGTAATGTTGGGACACTGCCACGTGCTGTCTCAATTAAAGGTGGGTATTGTGTCGTGTCGTGTTATCTCGTGTTCGTGTCAGAATTCTCTCAACCATAACCCTACCTATTTACCTTTTTGTGTTATCGTGTTATGCCATTTTCATGTTCTGTGTCAAAAATAGTCAATCCTAACCCGCTAACTTTGTCTCCGGTTTGTGTCGTGTTATCATGTCCTTTCTAAAAATTTCACCTGGCGTCGTGTCATGTCGTGTTCGTATCGTGTTACCTCGTACGTATTCGTGTCAGAATTCTCTCAATCATAACCCGACCGGTATAACTTTTTGTGTTATCATGTTGTGTCATATTTGTATTTCATGTCAAAAATAGCTGACCCTAGTCTCACTCTCTCGGCACCACACATTCCAATGAGGCTCATATACTTAGTGGATCGTATAAGAATGTATGGTGTTGAGACGTCACGTGGCGGTGCCCACCCAATAATTTTTATTAGGCTCGGTTCACTTGTCATGTAATTAACTCACAATTTAATTTTTTTGTGCATCCTTCATAAAAGAAGTTGAGAAAAGTTGAAAATAATAGTTTAATTGTGAACCAAACTAGGTTAAAAACAAGACAGGAAAAATTAGTAGAATAATCAAAGGTTTAGCAAATACTACGTCCAAGTTTAGCAGTCAAAGGTTTCAATAGCAAACATGTGGAGTACTGTGCCCTAATGTTGAACAAATTAGTAGAATAATCAAGTCTCATGCATTTTGGAGCAAATACTACTTTTGAATGACGAACTTAATTTAGACCGGAAAAATTCCGAAACTCTACAGTGGTGCCCGAAACCGAAGACTCAAATCAGTGGCGGACACATGACTTGTACATAGTGGGTGTCCGAACCAGTAGTGTATTTCTACATTGATGACGAAAAGTATATTCCATGTTTATGTATTACTCGTACACCTAGTAGATCTAAGTCTGCGTATATGTACGCAGCCATCATTTTATTTTACACGCACGAATAAAAAAGTGTTGATGACTTAAAATTATAGCACATTTTCACACACACATATATCTATTTTACTATAAAAAAAAATTCATTCAAAGAGCTTGGAGGGGCCAATTTTATGGAACTTTTCTAAGTTAACCTGAAAAAATTAGTACAATCACGGAGAATGTTTAGAATTGTGCAGGAACCCGACTCCCTCCTGGAACCCCTTTCGTGACTCCGCCCCCGATGAAAATTGATGTGGATTGTACTTTGACTAAACAAATGATCAGTAGGTTACCATTTTGACACATGAATACCGTGAATATATACAACATTTTAATCAAGACTTAAAAGACCTTATAAGTGCAGGACCAAACAAAATTAGGCAAAAATATGGAAAGTTAATTTTCCACTCCAAGGGAAGGAAGTTATTGACCAAAGAGAATGAGGCAAGCAGTACACTAAATGGGGCCTGGCCTGCGAAGCTCCACAAATCTTGGCAATGACTCGCGAAGTACACATCGATCAAAGTCACCCTTTTGTTGGCATTCAGACTATCTCTGCTTTGAATTGTTATTGTTCAACAACATGTTGTTTGCAAATCGTTTACGATAACCCAATCGGTTGGAATTATCAAAGGCTGCGTTTAATCGATAAGGAAGGAAAGGAAAATAAAAATTGGTACTGTTCTTCATTGTACGCATGTTTTATTAGGATTATAAACGAGTTGAACTGAACTAAATAGTGAGTGGTTTTACTTCGATTTCCATATATTAATAACCTTAAAAAATGCGCTCGTACTGGATTTGTTAACCAATCGAGCAGATCACAAAACGGTTTTATGACTAAGCGAAGCTTGAGAAACTCGTATACAACTAGTTTTTACGTCATGAGTTCTGTTTCCATAGTATATACTATAGAATGATTTGCCCATCACCAGTAAAATTAGGTATTCACGCATCTAGTATCTAGCATTGTATTACCATGGGAGAGAAGCTAGCCGGGCCGGCGACGGTTTGGCACCCTTCAAATCTTAGGTATTAATTTTTTTGGTAACTCAAATCTTGTATTATAATTATAGATAGGTATAGGTACAATTCAAATAGTTCCAATAAAAGTTGTAATTTGGTATCCAAAACAATCTAGTTTTTAGGCACGTGTTTTGCACGTTCTTAATTTCAGTAAATGATACATACCTTGCTTTGCATATTAAAAGATATGATTATGTACCCAAAAAAAATTATTAAAAGATATGATTCTCCATGTGGTTGGTATGTAAGTCTTATTTCCTACATTGCCGAAGAGCAAGGCTAGAACCAGTACCAGCAAAACTGGCAAGCTCGACAGCTTAACATCAAAACATCAAAACACACACAAATTAAAGAACCAATTTGACTGATAATTGCTAAGATGTAGAGTCCAACATCGCCTATATGTGGGAAGAGAATTCCATATATGAGAGTTCGCGAGCAGCTACTGTACAATTTGAGATTAACATTTTGAGCCACGTGGTTAGGCTAAGAGTTAAGCAGGTCAGCTAACGCGGGTCGTGACAGGTGGTATCAGAGCTTGCACCCTCAGGAAGTGTGAGGCGGGTCCCGCAAGGAGACGTGCTTGGGTGGACCCGACAAGTGAGGTGCTTGTCGTGCTTGGACAGGTCCCACATGAGACAAGCTTGAGGTGTTTGTCGTGCTTAAAGCGGGGACTTGTCTTACAACGCTTGGTGGGTGGAAGTAATGGATCTTGGGGAGCAACAGGAACGTTGCAGCCAAGAGGGGGAGATTGTAGAATCCCACATCGCCTATATGTGGGAAGAGAATTTCATATATAACAGTTCGCGAGCAACTACTGTATAACTTGAGATTAACTTTTTGAGCCATGTGATTAGGCTAAGAGTTAAGCAGATCAGCTGGCGCGGGTCGTGACATATGAACCCTCAGCATCAGCTTGAGTCCAAAATTGATATCCCTAAAATGCTAAAATTACAAAATACATTTGCAAGTGTGAACTGAATGGTCTCATCTTACACCTTTATCTCATTGTCATGTTTCAATACAATATTCTATTCATTTAAGAGGATCCATGCAACATAGACTTCAACAAACTAGTTTTTAGGCACGTGCTTTTGCACGTTCGTTGCACATGCGTAATTTCAATAAAAGATATATATACATTGCACAATGCATACTAAAAACAAATTAGTTTACGTGCCAATTGTAGTACCGATTTGATATAATGGCAAATTGTAGTACCGATTTGATATAATTTCAGTTCTCGGCTATTTATGCTCCCTGGACCTCTGCAAGGCGAAAAACAGAACAACATCATTTCAAAATAACCAGAACATAGTTTTGAGGCTTTCTTTGCTGGACCCCCGGGAAGGAAATGAGGCTGCTCATTGGATTGCCTCCTCTCAAGCCTCTAGCTTAGGTCTTAATTGGGTGGTTTACCCCCAGTAGTTTTGGTTTCTATTTTATGTAATGACGCTATTGGATATCAATGAAATTCTGTTAAAAAAAAAAACATGTGGAGTGTGCCCTAAATTTGAACAAATTACCAGCAAAACTCATGCATTTTGGTGCAAATACAACTTTCGAATGATGACTTCAGGTAGAAAGAAATTGTGAAACTGCCGAAAAACCAAAGACTATATATGTTACCATTTTGACATGAATACCACACCATGAATACAACATTAGGCAAATAAAAGGGAAAATGACGGCCAATGATGTGTTTTGATAATTAATACCTGCCAATGACATTTTCAGCATTAACAAATGTTCTTAGCTTGTCTTTGGCGGGTATTAATTATCAAAACACGTCCTGGGCCATCACCTTCCCCAAATAAAATGTTAGGTGTTTTGGGCTTGGCCCACTTGGGTGTTAGGGCTTGGCCCATTAGGTGTTTTGGGCTCAGCCCACTGGGTGTATTGAGCTTTGTCCCTTTAGGTGTTTTTTTGGGCTTGGCCCATTTGGGTGTTAGGGTTTTGCCCTTTAGGTGTTTTGGGCTCGGCCCACTGGGTGTATTGGGCTTTGTCCCTTTAGGTGTTTTTTTTTCATCTAAACTTTGGTTGGATTCCCTTCCCCTCCCCCGACTTGATATACCATTTGTCAAGTTCTTTCGAATAAAAATATTTACTTTTGCCGACAAAAAAATATTAATAATTTCAACCCCAAGGGAAGGAAGTTAGTATTGACCAAAGAAAGTGAGGCTAATAGGAGACTAAATGGGGCATGTGAAGTTCCAAAAAAATTGGCAACGACTCTACAGATCAATACCAACCTTTTGTTAGCATTCAGACTATCTACTGTTACTGTTGAAGAGTGGTGTTTGCAAAATTGTTTACGATACCGAATTGGTGGAATTATCAAAGGCTGCATTTACAATACCCAATTGGTTGGAACTAATATGATACTGTACTGTAAATGAGAATAGTCATCTTCTCACAAACTGGTTTGGTTACCAGTTGTGCATAATATTCACAAGTTTTCGTTGGACTATAGACAGTGTTTTATTTGGGTTTGGTATTTGGAGTACGATTGATGCCATTTGGGGTTATATTTTTATGTACGTGTATAAACAAACGCATATACCATTACTGTTGAAAATAGTATGGGTCGTCATTTGATCACCACCATCACCACGTCGTCTTGTAGGCATTATGGAATGTCACAGCTAAACATCGATGAAGGAGAAGCCAAGATAGGGAAAATGAAGAAAAAACATAAAGAAACTCTGTTATTTTAGACCGAGATGGCGTGAGGAAAACATCCAACAAGAGTCCCTTTGTGCTGCCGCACAAGGGTGGTGAAAACCTTGGGCGGAGGGGAAGAAGGAAGAGAACATTTGGCAGCTATAATTTGTTTAGAGAGAAGGGTTTTGTGTGAATTTTTAAGAATTTGACTGGAAGGAGATGTTCTCAAGAGTCAAGATCATAATCCCATTGCCACCCCTGAGATACAACACAGGCATCCACTAGGTCGGCTCTTTTCCTCACAAAGTTCCCATAATATTCATTGCCACATCATTTTGAATGAAATCTCTGCGCGAAAACCGAATTCACACAAATGTTTCCTAATCAAAAGGTCTAGCCAGAGCAAGGTTTTGAATCTCGTACCGTACCAGGTAATCAAAAGGTCTAGCCGGTAGGGTTCTCTAGGCAGATAGAAAAGTCAAATGTGTATGTAAAAGCTTCCTCTTTCACATGTAAACAAGACAAAAATTCTATTATACAGTCATACATGTCAAACACTTATCCTAACCTATGGAGACAACATTACTTCCACAATTTAAACAAACTGAAAGAACGAATCCATATCCAGCCCTACTTTGTTTCAGGGGGCCCTTCTAAACGTATATAATCATACATGATACCTTTGAAAGGGCTATTGCCTCTTGACTGTGTTAAATAGATTGTATTGCTTCTAGTAACAAGTTGAGATCCCGATATCTCCATTGCATACAGCCAATACAAGCCATGAATCCCATGCCTTGCAATGGCATTGTCCTTCCCTATGAACCCGGTTGTGAAGTGAGGGGGTGTTGTGACATCTGCCTCGTTGACTCGAACCTTATCAGATAAAAAAAATTCCATAAGCAAAACACAAATTAGAGAACAATGGTTACTGATCGATGTGAATTTGTGATGACAACAGCGGACCATGTTTGTTTGATCGGACTAATAGTGAAGGGATATGTGATCTCATTGCACAATTTATCCTGTCTGACTAATTGTGATGAGGTCCACTATACCCCATCCCCCAAGGAATTTTGTATCCCATGTTTTTCGTGAGATTTCATATCTGATGCTTATTTTAACATGACTGCAAAAGTTTAAATCAAACGTAGGATGTCTGGTCTTAAAGTCCAATCCAGGCAAAATGGGCCATGTTCGGACAACATACCAACTGCGTCCTTGCCTGCGTAAAAAGCTAATTTTGGTTCACTAAACACGAGGTGGACCAAAAGCAGACACGTATGCCAGATCCTAGTATGACAGATTGGAAGTGAGTTCCATCATGAATACGCTTCAAAATTTGGAAAGCAGGGTGGACATGGGAATATGACAAAAGAATAGGGGAAAAGCAAAATAAAAAAAGATAACTTCCATACTTGGAGCTCGGCTTCATGGGCTGATGCTATTGCTAAACGGAGTATATAATTTCCAGTCTCGCTCACATCATCCAGATCAAATATGATTCTCCATGTGGTTGGTATGTAAGTCTTATTTCCTACATTCCTGCAGAGCAAGGTTAGAACCAGTACCAGCAAAACTGGCAAGCTCGACAGCTTGAAATAAAAACATTGAAACACACACCTGTTAACCTGGGCAAAGAACCAATCCATCTCATAATTGCTAATGCCCACAGTGTAGGCAAGATCCTCGTCCGGATAGACATCAGAGTACTGATCCCACAATCCATATTGCCTATACCTATTGCTCAGATACAGTTCAAGGGTGACCATTGCAGTGTATAACAGGATCGCAAACATTGACACAGTATTTAGATCTGGGATATGTATAAGGGAAAGGAAAGGGAAGCGAATTACAGGTTGGTTTGTGTAGGGAAATCACTTGCCATTTCTCTTTGCCTTCACAAAACCCTCTACAAATCCAAGATCCATCTAAACCTAGATTTGGATCTTGGATTTGTGCAACGAAAAAGGTAAGCAACAGTAAAAAGAGATGACAATTGCTTCGCTAATCCCTTTTCCTTTCTTTTCAAATACAACCTAAGCAGCTTTTGTTTGAATTAGGGCTCACTTGTCCGAGAGGTTGACATATAACTGGTTCATTAGAGCCGGATTTGGGTATGGCACATAGAATTCAGCAGCACGCCGATCAGGGATCCCTATCTCCCACAAGGTAGGACCTTCCCTTGGAGGGTCATAAACAAGAGCACCTAGTCTTATATGTCTTCCTGTTTATGTCCATGCATTTAATCAAACATTGTCCAATTTCCATTTCCTTAAAGAAAAATCTGACAAACAACGAGAAAGTTAGGACCTGGTATAATGTTTATCAAAGCTTCATATTTGTAATCCCCAATAATGCTTGGTACCCATGCATATAAGTTGTAATTTCCATCTCGGACGCCTTTAATAAAAAAGAACCCTTCAGCATCAGCTTGAGTCCAAAATTGATAACCCTGAGAGGCTCAAATTAAGCATTAGTCTTTTTAATAGTCTATTAGCTGTCATAGTTGTTCACTACATCGAATAAATTAGCCAAATGTACACATCAAGAGGCGAAAAATTCAATAAATATAGGCGGATGTGTGACATATCAACTGATGTTCAAGCCATGTCGCAGATAAGTGAAATCTAAAATCAACCTTGTTTTCTCTTTGCCACGATCCAGTATCTCCTGGGGAAGCCAACCCCACAAAAGCTGAGTTCGCAGTCATAAGGGCCTCATTAATGTACCTAAATTAAGATGTGTATTTCAAACCCCATACAGTTATATATAAATTTTTTTTAAATGATTACGAAAGACAATGCTTGAGCATGCAGAGGGAGGTACCTGTCGCGGACTAGTAATCGACCAGAAACTGTGCCTCGTTGATCGGCACGAGGGAAGTCTTCTGAAAGAGGGAAATCATATGGCCAGCTTTGGGTTTCTGTCAACATCTGAATATAACAGAGTTATGATTTTTATATGTGTTAATTAGAGTCAAGGGTACAAACTTTCATGCCCAATCAAATACCTGTTCTTTGGCATCTTCCCAAAGTGTTTGGACATCCTCGTCGGGTGAAGCCGAGTTTAGGTAGACAAAAACAGGGCCAAACACCTTTTTCCATGGCTCGCCAGATCGCAATTTTATTGCCAGACTTTCCCCAGCATAATGGGTGCTGAAAAACATCTGGAGATAAATAACCCAACCCAAGAACTAGTATCACTTAAACAGCAGCTAAACAAACCAAATGTAGCACTGGATAACGTTACAAAACACAAGTCATTAGGATTAACAGTTGTTGCATTGAGTTGAGCATATACGAGCCACTATGTTGGGCCAGCAAGTAACACTGTTTTTGGAACCCAGGGAAAGCGAGGGGAGACGAAGGGAAAGGGAAGAATGTAAGAAAATTAGACAAAAGTTCACCCCTTTTTTTGGGTAATTAACAAAAATTTACCTTCCTCCTTTATTGATTATTCTGTCCTATTTCACTTCTTGTCCTCACATTAGTTTCTTTATCAATTTCTTCCCCATTTCTCCTTAAAATCAAACAAAAGAACCTCACTTTGCTCCTTACTTTCTTTTCCTTTGAACACTTCTCTTCTTCCCCTTTCTCTTCCCTAAGCTCTAGACAAAGCATAAATTAAACCAAAGATGAAAGACACGATGTGTCCGTCCCTGCTCTTACATGGTGTGTTATGGAAAGGGAACTAGCTTTGTGGGATACTTACAGACAAGGTGGTTGGACCAACGTGTGAGGTGAGATCTTGCTTGACAGGCCCACCGGTTCGGAACTCGTCACTCGGTGTGATCATCCAGAATCCGACGGGTGGGTCAGAGCAGATCCACCCATGAACCTGGTTGTCTTTGTCATCGCATGCATATTGATACTTGTCATCCACCTGCACAACACCACACCAAGAAACTATCCCACTCAACCTAGAACGCTAAACCCAAAATCCCTGAGTTCATATTCTAAAACCACACAAGGGAATCTTATTCAATTGTCGGGAAAACTGACCAGACAAAAGTTAAGACTGCCTTACCAATGCTTTTAACTATGCATCCACAAATGGAGAAGTAGATCATATTAGTGTGTGAATTGTGAAATATACCTCCCCTCTGAGAAATGGATTGCTTGGATTTGTCAATAGAACAGCTTCAGGGTAGTCAAGAACTTGGCCATTCACGCGGTCCTCGTTTGTTGGCATGATCCTTTGCCTTTCGTCCGATACCGCCATGTATTGAAACCTAGTCATGTATCGATCAACATTAAATTTAATCTGTTCAGTTCAAACCTTGCCAGGAACCCAAAATAATGTCATTGCTTCTTAGCTTTCGAAAATGAGCTAAACTATAAGAATCTTATCTTACAGTCTCTCCTCAAGCTTGAATACAATCCTTCCCTGGTAGATATTTACATCTGGCCATCCGTCTAAGTGTTCCAATATTCCATACGAGTAGAAACCTGGGGAGCCACGCAGCATTATAAACCTGCAAACGGAATTCACAAAATCACCATCCGTAACTTGAGAAGAAGTGTGACTAGAGATATGTTTAGTAAGCTGATTGTGGGACTTCAGCGGCACCTTTTGTCTACGTTAAGGGGAACTCTATCACCATCCAGGGTGGAATCCCATGTCCTTGTAAAAGAGAGCTCTAGTTGATTTTCATCTTCCATTACAACGCTAAAACGTGTTCCTTCTAGCCTGCCGACAGCAATTGAAATGATTAGTTAGAAAATAATTTCAATTACAACACAGTGTAATTCTTCTCAGAATTATGTTTTAGAGTAAGAAAGAAGGACTTACACGTCATATGTTCCAGCAAGATGTTCTGGATTGCCCCAAACGACGTCCCAATACCTACATTCAATTAAAATTCAATGAAACAGGTTCAAAATCTTGACAAATAATGTCTTATTCGTCATTCGCGTAAAGATTTAATGAAAATAAAAGGAAGTCGATGTGGTACCCTCTGTTTGTTTCTCTATTGGGTTCCAGTAAATTGTCAATCCCGTTATACTGTATTGCAGTGACCATACCCTGAGGGTAAGACAAGGTGACATTGACAAGGCCATTGTCCATAACAACCTGGAAAATCATAGACATGTATTATGAGAAGATGTTACACAAAGTGTCAGCTAAGTGACAAAATTACTGCGGTTTTACATGCTGATCCAGTATATGCAAATTGACTGGAGGCGACAGCATTGGTTCTTGGCCGTTGATGCTTCCTGAAAATTTTCTGCAATTGAACCAACCAAAAATAAAAACGGATAGACGACACATGAAGACCGGGAGAGCAAGTTTAGTGCTTGAGTGTGTTTGTGTCTCCATTCAGGTCTGAGAGATGGAAAGAATTGATGACTTTCTACCCGCCAGTATCGTGAGTAAAACTGCACAAAGGAACTTGGCAAATTGCATAAACCATGACTTAAAAATGCTTCGATAATGAATTTTTCAAGTGAAAACGAAAGGCAAATCAAATTACTTGGACATGTTTATATTCCTTTGGGGATAACAAACCAAAACAATGGATTTTCTGGGTATTACCTACTTATTCATTTTCTGATTTCATTATCCAACCAAATAGAAAAATAAAAACTTGACTTTTTCTGCTCCTTTCCTTTTCCTTTCTACGTTCTACCCAGTACCCACAAATCCAAGATCATACCATATGATAATTCAGCTCAAAGCAAACAAGTAACAAGAATGGAACCCTATTTTCATTAGCAGGTGGAATGATTGGTTTAATCAAGGATTTCTATTAACAATAATGGAGACCTATCTACTTCAAGATTTCATCTCGGAACTTCCATATTCGTGGTGATTTTTAATTCATTTATAGTTCAACAAGAATTAGGATTATACTGTTCCATACAGGGATGCAAACATTGTTTATTAATTACGAAATCATAGTAATTTAGATTATCTTCAAGTTTACTAACCCCATGAATTTTACGTTTTAGTCTAAGCACTTTCTGATCTACTTCACTCACTCCATCTTCTCCCTCACTTAGATATCCACACCTTTGGATATCTATGCACCATACATATTGTGGAACTAATCCGCACAAATCACATCTCTTTGTTCGAATACGCAAGAAGCAAGATAGTTTCATCTCTCTCTCTCTCTCTCTCAAACTAATCCCAACTCGAATTGAGAAACTTGGATATCAAGCTTTATAAAAGACTTAAAAGGCAGAGTTTTGTGCTTTTATGTCAATTTTGTACCAAATAAGGAACAGAAACCAAGACTTGTAGATGATCCATATTCCATTGTCCTAGCTCATGGTCCAGAAAATCCCTTTTCCTAATTATACAGTCTTTCCCTGCTTATCATCCATAAACTAATAGTCCATTTTGGAACAGTGGCCATCTCCCGTTATATTAAAACATCTAAAAATAGCATAACGTAGATGCTGAGGATATAGTAAATAATAAAGTTACGCCCTGATACTTACCCAAAAAAAGAAGAAGTTACGCCCTGATTTCTCTAATATCAGAACATGCAGTAGAATAGATCATGCGTTCGAGTCTAGCTACGCGCGAAAGGTTAGGTCTTTCTCTACAGCTAGGGGTGTTGAGAATATAAATAATAAAGTTGTCCCTCTCTCTAACAAACAGCAAGCTTGTAAATGAGTTGGTGGTTAACAATCTAATATGGCATCAAAGCAAGCAATAGATCCTGTGTTCGAACCTCACCGCCTACCTAATGTTAAAATATTTACACGTGTTTAGCCCGCTTATGGAGGAGAGTCTGGCTATACGTGAGGGGGCGTGTTGAGAATATAAATAATAAAGTTGCCCCTCTCTCTAACAGCTTAAGCTTTTAGATGAGTTGGTGGTTAACAATCTAATAAAGGGCGTAAACGAGCAAAGCCAAGCCGAGCTTCGTAGTGTTCGAGCTCGGCTCGTTTGCTAAACGGGCCCTTAACGAGCCGAGCCTGGCTAATTTACTTAATGAGCCTATTTATACGAGCCGAGTCTATACAAACGAGCCGAGCCGAGCTTCTGAGTGTCGAGCTTGGCAACGA
This sequence comes from Rhododendron henanense subsp. lingbaoense, assembly GCA_020567845.1. Lineage (NCBI taxonomy): Eukaryota > Viridiplantae > Streptophyta > Magnoliopsida > Ericales > Ericaceae > Rhododendron > Rhododendron henanense. The sequence continues at coordinate 38,743,026 of CM036321.1, forward strand.
GCCAAGCCGAGCCACGAGCTGCTCGCAGTTTGTTTGCAGCCCTACTTAAGCTTTTTGATGGATTGATGATAGTCAACAATTAGTAAACAACGCAGTTCATTTTGGCCTATTTGAGGCAAAGTAAAAAGTGTGAGCGCGAGTGTGCGTATTGTGTACGTTATAATATGTGTGTGTATATGCTTGTGTGTGTGTGTGTGTGTGTGTGTGTGAGAGAGAGAGAGAGAGAGAGAGAGGAACCATGGTAATAAAGAGAGATGGATATTGAACAGCTCTCGATTGAATCGACATGAAGGCCGGCTCAAGCGCGCAACTCCACCAGCGGCGGCGGCGGCCCCTGAATTTAGGGTTCGCCAACGGTACGAGAAGCCACTCTCTCTCTCTCTCTCTCTGGACCGCCCACGGTTGGTTAACGGCTAGTGTTTATGCTTTGGGAAACGTTGTTGGCACCCAAAATTTGATAATCACACTTCAATACGGGAAATGATTTTGCCACACCATTTTTTGATAATGTCACATCCTGTAAGCGTATTTTTGCACCAAAAAATATACTACCCTTCAATATTTATCTTTTACTAGTGTTCAACTTACTTATATTTTAAAAATTAAAAAAACCTTACTTGTATTTTGAACACTAAAAAATACTTACTAGAGTACAATATTAAGGTGGGTTAAATAAAGTGAAGTGCTAAAATCAATTAGCTTGTGTTTTTCGGACCTTTTGTGCGTGTGGGGGTGGGGTGTGTGTGTTAAAGAAGAAGAAACCAAGGGGAAATGTATAATTTTGGAAACTACAAAGAGTCGTTGTAATTATTAGAAACTAGAGAACAAACAAATTAAATAGGATATGAAGTTAAGCATATGAAAGTCACTAGAATAGTGTAGATTAGAATTAACGAATGACTAAAAAAATTAGTAAAACTTATCTGGCATAAGATGGGTGTGGATCCTCTCATGCGATAGATTTCTCTCATGTGACTCTTGTGTGATTTTAAATGGGATTCATTGAGGTAAAAAAAAAAAAAAAAAATCAGATTGATCGGCCGTTGATATCCTCCTAAGCAAAGCAAAATTGTCGCAAGAGAAATGAATGTTGTGTTGTTGTGACAATATGATTCGATCAAGCTATGACAAATGTCCGATTAACTTGATTTTGGCATTCGTGATAACAAAAATATTTAAAATTTTAAAATGAGCAACTATAATCATCAAGTGGGATCGTGATGGGTCCTATTTTACGTAATGAGGATTTTGATCAACACGAAATCGCAACAACTTTATCTTGACATGCATGAGTTTCAATCCAGTTTGTCAATATGAATTTTAAGATAATATTGTCTTGAAATCTTGATTAACATTTCTAAGGTCCATATATCGTGGTCTCTCTTTGTTGGCAATTTCATGACAAAACACACATTTACTTGCATCCTCCTTTTATCGAGTTGAAATTTATTTTTAGAGTGTCTGTTTACAGGGCCGGTCCTGACATTTTCGAGACCTAAAGCAAATTTTTAATGGAGGCCCTATGTTATTGTAAAAAAAAAAAATCATTATAGGTGACTAATACATATAAAAAATAAAACATGGTATTTTTAGTTTCTAACTAAAATAAACTTTAAAATTCTTTTACAATTAGAAAAAAATAAAACTAACACAATGAAGTATTACTTACACTATTCGTTTTCTCTAGCTAATCATGTTATTAACTTTACTCTTGTAATAATACTATTTTTAGCAATAAAAAATAATTAATTTTAACCTCTCTTCTTCTTTTTTTTTATCAAAGTTTGTTGAGTGAAAAAGAATTATTTTGGTTTATTTATTGTCGACAGTGATTTTTTTGTGAATTTGATATTAAAAGTAAGATTACAACAAACAAAAGAAAATAACAAAAATTTCTCAAAAACTTATATAGTATGTAAAGTGATACCGTATGTAATCCTACAGTATAATAAGGCAAAAAATAATATTACAAGAGGTCTCTCCCAGGACTTGAACTATAGACCCCTTGCTTTAAAAACTTTGCAGGCACCACTAGTGCCAAATGCCTTTCTGCATTGAAATGAGGAACATTTTATATATCATATATATACGTTTTTCTATAGAAAATGAGGCCCTAATTTTTGCTCAAATTTTGAGGCTTAAAGCGGCCGCACCTCGGGCTTTAGCCCAAGGCCGGCCTTGTCTATTTAACAAGTGGAAGAACACCAACGTTATTTTGTATCGAGAGATCGAGTTTTATACATAATTCATGGGATTCGATATCAAGCGCGCTATCTGCGTATTTTCAGCAATGTTGCTGAAGCAACTCGGAGAGGCTGCAAAAGATACGGATATGGTAAAGAATGAACTTTCTTCCTTTTTGAAAAGAGAAACCAGAGGGACTGTTTGTCTTGTGAGTCTGTAGAGATAAAGCGGATAATAATAATAATTTAAAAAAAGAAAAGAATATGTAGAGATCACGCAAAATGCAAAAGAAAAAGATGAGAATATGGTAAAGTGAATGAACTAACTTTTCGTCCCTAGAAAAAGAAGAGAGAGACATGTGAAGGCAAGAGTCAAAAGAAAACCGGAAAAGACTACAATACACACTCCTTATTTGGATGTGTATCATATGCACCTCCCAAAATGTTATGAATTATAGAGAAAATGGTACGAATCGTATAAAGGTTACGAGTTACACCAAAATGTTATAAATCATAATGAAAATGTTACGAATCGTACTGCTGAAAGGTTATGAATTATAGAACAAAAGTTACAAAACACACTAAAATGTTATGAATGAATAATAAAATAGGTGCATATGGTACACCCTTTTAAGAGGTGTGTATTGTAGACTTTCCCAAGAAAACCGAGGTAAGCTTCACAAAAGCAAAATAAGAACCTTAGTGGAAGGATTTATCTCGTAAATCGAGAAATAAGTATTTAAAAAATTAAAAATCTTAGCAGAATAAATCTAAGTACCGTGCACTAAAAACAAGTCATAAAAATTTAATTAAAAAAGCCAAAAACATTCGTAAAATAGGCCAAAAAAACACTTAATGGAGGTGTATACCGGAGTCTTTCCCAAGTTATAAGTTATTAATACGTGTTTCAATCTCCTAATTTCCTAGCATGGCCCGTTTCCTACAAATAGCAAAGAGCCCCAGTAATTTGGGATCGAGGGAATATATCGTTTATATAAATATATAGTTGTATAACTATATATGCAATTTGGGTGTTTTTTTTTTCTTGTTTTTAAAAATTGTGAGGTGAGGTGATCTGTAGTGATAGATTGAGCTTGTTCTCTTTGTATTATGCTCTCTGATGTATCACTACATGGTTTCTTTTTTTATCATTATTTTTAATCATAAGGGAACCCTTTTCCTGATAAAAAAAAAAACTATATATGATTGTACGTAATTATAAATACTCCTATATGTTATCTAGTTTGAAATAAGAAATATTCCTTAACTGTTGGCCTATCTTGAGGAGTCATGTCCACTTTTGGATTAAAAAATAATGTACTTTACCGAATAATTTTATGAATTCTTTGTCATTATGAAGTTCTAAAATCAAAGTGGGATGACTCCTTAAAATGAATCAAAAACAGGGAAAGAATACAGTATAATATATGAATTTTTTAGATTTCCTTCGTTGAGACAAATTAATATTCTGTAAAAATTGATCAAAGTTAACAAATCCGAAAAAAATGAATAAAGATAAAAAAAAATTAATCTAAATGGCTTGTTTATCAAATTACATTTTATTTGTTCAGCTTTATTAATCTGATTCAGATTTGTTGGATTTTTGTGAGTAATTTTTTAGTTTTTTTTTTTAAAACTCGAATGTGAATTGATTTTATAGTTAGTTCGGGTTGCAGAGGTTCGGTTGGTGTAGGGGATGGGGAAGGAAGAGGAAAGTGAGGCATTTCAGTCCTATGCCAAAAAACTGTCTTCCAAATAGGGCTGTAAATGAGCTAAGCAGCTCACGAGTTCGGCTCGGTTCGGCTTGATAAAGACTTGGTTCGAAGGATAAATGAGCAAGCTCGAGCTCGATTTTGCGGCTCATTTGATAAATGAGCTGAGCTTGAACCTAGCAGGGCTCAGCTTGAACAGGTTCATCTCGGCTCGAAATATAAAGTTTCAGCTCAGCTCGATTCGGCTCGGAATTCCCAACAATATATCAAGAAAAAGCAAGGTCCCCATAGCACAACGGGCGAATCAAGCCACAAGGGAGAGGCCAACAAGAAAGCACCCCACTCTCACACACAAACCTTCTGGGTACAACATTTGCCGTAGAAAAAACGCACAACCAAACCAAAGGAAACCCTTAAAGGGGAGGAAACAGCCCCATCAGGGATAGGAAACCAAAAAAACAAATGCAGCAGAGAAAAACAAACCAAAACCTACAGAAATAGATCTACACTCCTAAATTCGGTCACCGGGATCACAGATCACTGCAACAACCACACCCCACCATCTAGCAACACCAATAGCTATTTCCGTCCCACAACAACAACCTTGTCAGGGCTCGAACAAGCGACACCCAAACGACAAGGCCGGGCCGGCCTGATAACGCCGATAAAACTCACACGATGAGGAAGATTGGAAAAGAGAGCACATAGGCGGACTGCACGGGGAGCACCAAACTCAGGGAGGGACAGATCTGGAGAGAGAGGAGGAGGAAACAGAATCCCAGCCGTAATCATGTCACCGGACAAACCGCCACTCCGATTCTAGGGGCTTATTCGCTGGAGGATCTCACTAAGCAGCCCAACAACCCGTCATAGCAGGGAGTGAACGGCCGGTGATGGAGGGGGTTGGGTGTGGCGGCAACCCCAGGAAACAGTTTATTACTCTACCATAACCTTTACATTTCCCATAAATAGTGGAGTGAAATAGAACATTTAACGCAATTCTACATAAGCCCTCCGGACACATATTAACGAGAACCATAAAAAGGGTAAGTCATTAGTTGATGAGGTATAAATACCATTAATTATAACACAGAGAAACTTCCCCGTCTACCGTCAAGTTTAACAAATTTTTCGTGCTCCCGTGCATAGCGTTGGTACTTTGGTACCGCGGTTGATCATCTTCACTTCTTTACTTGATTCCAGCAACATCCACAAACTAATCCCAACGATTTTATTTTTCTTTTCTAAACATTTTCAGGCACACAAACATCGTAAAACCGAATTCGAATCGCGAAAAATGCATGCCAATGCACACAAAACATGCAGTATACATATATATACACATATACAGTGGCGACTCCGGGAATTTCGATGCATGGAGTCATCCATAAACGTCAATACTTTTGTCAATTGTAAGACCGAAAAAATATAACATAATAATGACAATTAATAACCTACTTCCAACAAAAATCACATTTAAAGCTCGACAAACGTTTCAACTTGTACACAAAAGATATTAAATACCAATAATCTTTCTTATAAGTTCTCGACAAAGAAAAAGAAGAAGCTACTTGAGCTTCTACAATTGTATTCGACGCGATTTCATATTTTGAAATCATTGCATGATAGTCTCTATGTCAATAGCGTCAAAGTCTATATAATTATTTTCCAAAAAAATCAAACAACCCATATCCTATATAGACTTTGCCAAAAAATCAAACAACCATAACCAAGGTGGTGAACACGTTTTGCTTTTCGTTTTGTACAGTGTCCCCTCCGGTTTAGTATAGACTATGAAAGAGAAAATTATCTTGTGTGGTGTCACCGTAAAAATCTATGGGTCAGTCTATTTTAATTTCTAGAAAATTTGAATATAGTATAGTAAAAAAAAAAAATTCCCATGGGGTTGCCGGACCCCGCACCCTTGGTTGTGGCGTCGCCACTGCACATATATGATATATGTATATAGAAGCATATATATATATATTCTTGTATGCATGAAAGCAGGGGATGAGGAAGAAACCTAAATGGGGTCTTCGAAGAACTCTCTCCAACCAAGAACAAATGCACAATAACTCCAGTCCACCCACACATCAGAACCCATTGCCTTCCCATTAGCTCACCCAATCCACACACCTGCAAATCATCATCATTATATAAACAGATACATACGTATCTATCAGAAAACAGAGCACAATGTGATTATCAACCCACAATTGGGAAAAAATCCAAATGGGTTTTATAAAAATCAGCTGTAAAAGAAAGAAAAATGAGAGAAATTTGGGCAAAACGCCAAAACCCACCTCTGTAAACCAAGGTATGTATGTATTTACTCTGTGTATTCGTACAATGAGCTGCTTTGTGGGTATATTTGGGTCTGTTCTGTTTAGTGCCTAAGTCCTATATATTCTACTGAATTAAAGCATAGGTGCATGTGGGTTTGGGACCTTTTTTTTGTTGTTTTCCCATAATCTAAGCGTTACTGAATCTCCCTTTTGGAGTTTATTGCGGGTAACTTTCGACCATGAAAACAGGGGAATGGAATTGTTTACTTGTGTAGATACGGAGAGCTAATGAGAACTAAATGGTTCATTAATAGCACTTTATAAAGGTGCTTCTATGGATTTGAACTTTGAAGGGTCTTTTTTTTTTTTTCTTCTTCTAATAATTTAGGTATCCGGGCCATTTTACATACACCTCGATTAATCTTGGGGGACCAATCTCACCGTTTACTTGCAGAATTCCCAAAAGCAAAACTACCTAATGAACTATGAATCGACCCTAAAGTAGTAGTAGTTGACAGTGCAAACAGGGACCTGGGGCGTGCTGTGCTAACGATGTTGTGCATATCTGGACATTTGATCTTAGCAATCAACGGTCCGGATTGTACGATGTTGCACGTAATCTCAACCGTCCAATCATTCGACAATCTAGACCGTTGATTGCTGAAATCAACGGTCCGGATGTGTGCAGCACAGTACGCATAGCAACCCCCAATTCGAACCTAAGATGGAGCAAATTCCTAAATCCAGGCCTTGACCGTTAGCCTAATTTTTTTTTTTTTTTCCTCCTAGTATTAGGTCATTTTGGTTGACTTTTTGAAAAGGATAATTTCCGCTATACGCGCAAGAAAAAGTAACGAATTGCTCCTTCTACTTGGAGTGGTTGAGGCTTCTCTGTTTTTTTAATTAGTTGAAAGTGAAAAATTAAGTCAAGACATAGCATCATCAAAGTCATCATTTATCTACTCTACCATTTCTTATTTGGTTTGGTATTTTTTAAAATTCTTTTTTAACCCATTGGGTGGTGGTGCCAAATTTTGACCTAACACGTAAGCATGTCATTTTTACAATTTTTACTTGATAAAAAAGAGTTTGTAGATTATTTAAGTGAATTGCCATCATTATAGATGCATTTAACAAATTTAGAAGATCGACACGATATCAGATATTATCCTATTTTGCCTTTTTCACAAATAATGATTGTAATTAAAGTTATTCAAAGCGTGTTGGCAAAGTATTTTAAGAGAAACTTGTAGAATTTTAGCTCTTAAAAAAATAGGTGATAGTGTTTCGTAAAAAGATTCTATTAAATGATTTTGTGATTTACAAAAATTCTTACAAGCTGGAAACAACCTAAAATCTGATTTTGATGAAGATGGGTTTGGAGTGCTTTTTGGACTAAATTTTCAATTTTTAAATTATCTAATAATTGAATTTTAACTTTCTACAATAAATACTAATACCTTTTTGTTGCACTTTAATTTATCATAATCTCAATATCAAACACATTGATCCGTTATACTCCTTACTAATTTTTTTTTTTTGGGTAAAACGTTATACTAAAATTTAAACGTATATAATTCAAAATTTGTTTCTCACCGTTGTAGTAAATGTTCTCACTAATGATCGACCTTGTGAGACATCGTCAATTACTCCTTTCGTCTTGAATTTTAATCACAAAAGTACGAGTAATTTTCTAATCAAAATAGTAAAAATATTTCCATGTATATATATATATATTTTTTTGAATTTCTTTGCACTACTAAAATATAGTTCTCGATTAGTCCTATAAATTGGTGCAAAGAAATTTAAAAAAAAAGGAAAATATGCACAAAATAGTTAATGGTTTTTTGGGGGGGTAGTACATAAAATAGTCTATGTTATTATCTCATATAGAGTGGAACCAAAAGTCTTTCACATTTTCAGTTCCGTGAAGAGACTTTTGGCTGACCGTCCTTTTGGTTCCACTTTTACTACCTCAATTCCCCAAACATGGAAGGTGGGAACACAAAAATAGATGTAATTACCGGGGTGGTGCTACCCACCGTTTTGTTTCACCGCTTTTTCCACCGTAGTGCTCATCTTACCATCCGTTTCGATAAATAATGGTCCGAATTTTAAACTCTTCCCTAAAGGAGTTCTTTTAAAATTCGGACCGCGGTGAGACTAAGAGCGGTGGGGTAGACTTTCTGTGCTTCATCATTCTCGATTACCTTGCTATTCAACTTTAACCCTTTCGAAAATGAACGGAGTGAAATTTCCAATAATCTTCCATTAAAGTCTACACTTGGCTCAAGGTGATTGGTTTCCATGGCTGTTTAGTGAGAATTCATGGAGGCTACTGGACACTCGTGACACACACACAGTAACTGAATGTACATGACGTGACACTATAGGATATCATCATGTGACAGAAACCCTTTAAGTTTTTTTTTTTGGTTCCAAATTGGGTATGGTACACGTGGTATCCGAGCGCGGATCCGAGCCATCCAAACTTGTTTTAGACTGTCAGGATTTTGGAGAAAGAAAGAGGAGAGAGAGAGTGGTCGGATCTAGGCCGTCCAAAACACGTTTCAACAGCCTAGACGCGAGCTGGGTATCGCCGCGTGGTGTAGCCGAATCAGTTTATGTGCACAGTAGTAATTCGGACCGTCCAAAATACTTTTGTTTTACGAGATAGATCATTCTCTCATAATATATCGCCTTTAAATCGTCAAATATGTACTTATTTTTTTAGCGGAACGGGGCCTATATCGTGGAATGACTGAAATTCACCACCAGTAAGTTGCTCCTAGAACGTTAAGCTTTTCCTCCGAAAGCATAATATTCCGTGTGACCAAACTCCAAGGGCGCCACCTTTTGGCTCCCGTGACTTCTTGCCTCTACGTCCATGTTTTTCATATTATAGGCGGATGTCCGCATCAGTTTGTACATGCTTCGATTAATTTTGGGAACTTAAATTAGTGACCGAACAAACCCTTCGGTGGCCCAAATGTGTCGAATGTTTGGCCTCTGTGAAATTTGAATATGTGAATTCACATATGACAAGTACTTATTGCTTTTTCATGTCCACTCGGTCAAACTCATTGGGGTTGCCTCTACATCAATTTTCCTATAATGAAGTTATTTTTTGGTATATTTTGAAGCAACGGAATTTTTTTTTTTTGCTACTCACCATTAAATTGTATAATAATCTTACGGCCAAAATTGCACCACAAAATTCAAATAAATTGACCCCTGATTTGAATTTCTAAGAAGCTAGCTTAAGTTTTCTTTTGGAATATTTTATTTGCAGTGCCTTTTTTTTTTATTAAAAATAAAACTTTGGGTCAATTATTTTGACTTTAATCCTCACTTTAGGAGGAATGAGAAAGTAAAAAACTTGGAAATAGTTTCCTAATCGATTATCCAAGTTGTTTTGGACTTTTCGTTGTCATCAGAGGAAATTTTTTTTTTTTTTCAACTATGATATGATCGCTTCTTTTTGCCTTTTCGATTACTGTATTATAATCTAGACGAACTCGTAAAGTACAAAACTTCACAAAAGAATGAACAAAATCATTAGAAAATTAAGCGAATAAAAAATTAGAATTTTCTAGACATTAAAAGAAGATATTTGTCTTTTTTTTTGGTGCAAAAATAAAAAAATAGTATGTACGTATTTGTTGTCCCTATTTGATTGATGCTTGCGGTATATGTACGTATTATAGAAATATAGAATTTGGTTGCTTTCGGTTGATGTAATATTTATTTATTTTCGTACTTCTTTTAGCGCACCCGACTAAACTTTATTAGAAAACCCGAAGGGAATTGGCCAGGCGAGCATAAGAACTTGGAGCCATTAAGGGGTTTGCCTGGTTATTAACTCTAGGGGTTTGAAATTAGTCGAAGTACGCGTAAGTTGACCCGGACGTCCGGTTATCAAAAAAAAAAAAAACTTGCTCTCTATTTGAAAACACAATTTATCAACATTGAAGATATCAACAAGGAGAAATAGGAGAATTTTAAAAGAAAAATAAAGGAAGTAGGGCAGCCTGATTCAGTCATGCAAGATCATGTAAACGCACGGATTAACAAGCGGATGGAAGTCGAACCCCAAACCAAAGGCTTCTTGAGACCCTTGGTTTCCAACCAACTTCCATTGCCTTCAACCCCTACCGGTTTAATTTGTCGAATTAATATAATAACCTTGTCAAATTTTTATACTAAATTAGCGTCTCCAACCCATGGCTTCAAATTGGAGATGTCCAAATTTTTTTAAAGACTTATTTGGCATTTTGACATCTCCAATTTGGCATCAAACCATCTCTCTCCAACCCTTACGTGAAATTCTTATGTTGGATGGGTTCTAACTGTCAAAAAGAGCCGTTAGTTGCTCCACATCACTTTTGACATCTCCCGTAACACTGGCGGCTCTATGTAGAGCATTGAGTGGTCACGTACTTTTTACAGTATTTTTCTATTACAAGAGCGTAGCTAGGTATAACAAAGCAATTCGAATGTGAAATGTTAAAGACTGGTCCTAGCACCATTAGATTAACAAAAACAACACAAAATCATAGATATCTCTAACATATGTACAAGGCATACAAAAACTGAAAAACATCAGCCTCAGCCTAGCCAACACTTTAAGGCATACAATCGATACCGGCACCGCTATAAACCCACAAAAATGAACACCCCAAAATTCCAGAAAATTGTCGAGAATAAAGTGCGACAAGCTCGACAATATTCTGGATCTGGACGCGTTCTTGAAAAACTCAATGGGTCTTGTACTGTTTTCTTAATGATACTGTCTAGTGTCTACCCAGGTTGTTTCTAAACGGATGTAATCGTACATGAGGCCTTTAAAGGGACCCGACCCTCTTGACTGCGTTAGAAAGATTGTGTTTCTTCCCTCGTAAAGCTGAAACCCCGGGATGACAATGCCATACAACCAATACAAGCCGTGAATACCGTGTCTTGCGATCGCGTTGTCCTTGCCGATGAGCCCGGTGCTGAAAATTGGCGGTCCACTTTCATCGTTGACGCGGACCTTATAAAAGCCACGTAAAACTGGATGAGCATCAGCAATTGACGAGCAACAACATCGACGGAAAAATATATGACTGTCAAATTTAGGTTAGAGATGGTGCAGTATTCTTTTTTTTTTCTTTTTCTAGAGGTACTAAATGTGCAGATTTGGAATCCAATACTGATCAAGTCGTCCCAAACTGCATCCAGATGCACATAAAACAACTCAAAGGAGAGTCAACAACAATTTGTAACCATAAAGTATCAATGAATTCTTCCTTCGTCTTTCCAACTCTAGGTTTTTAAGAATCAAAACGCCACATAGAGCTAAAACAAAGTGATGGAGAGAGATAATCCAATGCTTAAAAGGCTCAAAGTGGAGTTGATTAAGTTAGGGCCCTAGGCCAAATCATCAAGTGGGGCCTTAAATTTTTTCACAATTAAAAAATAATAAGAGATAATTTCTGTGTATAAAAATTTTAGACCACATTTCACGGAGAACATGCTTTGGTTCACTAGTTTGGGTGTTTTCTTGTGTTCTCTTTGACACAAGTTTGAAACCCAGCAGGAACAAATTTAAGAGAAGTGTTAGGGGCGGGAACCGAACCAAACCACAACGTGTGGATTGGTACTCATCTTACCACTAAACCAAAGAGACTTACACAGTTTATGTTGCGACAAATATTATATATAAATACCCCTACTTGGGGCCCCAGGCCTAGGCCTCTCAGACTTTGCCCTTGGGCCGGGCCTGGTAAGGCAAGAGGTACAACCAGATGGGCTAAGAGGCACATCTTACAGATAAGTTGGAAAAGCTACATACTTGCAGTTCAGCTTCATTAGCTGATGCCAGTGCCACACGAAGAGTATAATTTCCAGCCCTGTTAACAGCTTTAATCTCAAACAAGATTTTCCATGTGGCGGCTGTGTATTTGCCATCTCCCTCATGCCTACAAATGCAAAATTAAACAAGGAGTTCCAAAAGTATTAGAGCATCTCCAATGATTGTTTCAAAGCCAAAGTTCCCCTAGAATGGTGTGTTAAAAGGTGTCTAGTCAAAAATAGCATTGCAAAATCTAAATTTGGGATCCTTTTCCCACCTCATGATCAATGTTATATAAATATGGAAAATAGCGATAGTATTGCCATCTTGTCACACACCATTGGAGATGCCGAACGAGACAGAGGCCAAGAAAGGGCAAGGACGAGTACCTGGTGACATGAGCGAAAAACCAGTCTCGGCTATAGTTGCTAACTCCTACAGTGTAGACGAGATCCTGACGGGGATATATTTCCGCATATCGGTTCCACAACCCGTACTGCCTGAACCTGAAAGCCCAATGCAGATTTCGTGAGCATAAAATAGTCATTTGTAGGGGACATCAAATGGTCTCTTGTCAACAGAGAGCAGGGAGGAGAGACTACGGAAAGGAAAGGGAGCAAAATGAAAGAGAAATATACATGGAGGGAGTAGGGAAACAGAGTGCAGGGAAGGGAGAAGATAATTTCTGAAGACTTGAGGGGCAGGTGCCCCTTGTGGTACCTTTAGGTGTCTCAGCCGATAATGGTATCAGAATCAAGCTATGTGTATCTAAAAACACCCAAACTGCTTAAGTCCAAGTCATTTGTAATAGCCTGCTTGGTTTATCCTAAACCCTGCATAACCTTTTGATGTGGGACGAACTGTCACAATCTCTCAACCTTTACGGCCTCTCGCCCTTGTGAGAGCTTGGGCATTAGAGTAACCACGGTAGTTCACAGGTCTTTTGCCTAGAGAACAGAGACACCACGGTAGTGGCCACACAAAGTCCCAAGCCCATGTGGTCATGTACACGAATTGCTCTGATACTTTTTATAACGCCTCAAATAGACAACTGTAACTTATTGAAGCCTAACAAAACGACTCAAAATGTTTAAACCCAAATTAATAGTAAAAGTTCATATCGTTCTTATATACCCAAGATCATCTTGTAGACATCCAATGTGGGACATCATGTTAGAGCGCCTATGAACAGACCTCTTATTCTATGCATGCGATTTTTAATTAATTCTCGCACTATATATCAAGGTATTCAGCTATGTTACAAAGACTCGGGTTCGACTGCTTGCCCAACATCAGATCTTCCCGAGCTCAAGTCTTACGATATCAGTATGTTTCCAAAAGTGGCATAAGGCTTCGGGGACATGTCTTCAACACTTAAATTCTTATGCAGGGTGTCCCATATTCTTGGATAAATTATGTTGTAATTATTTACAAGTGCACTGTTGCACTTGAAATCAAATGGTATCGAGTAAAAGTGTGAAATTTTTATCTCATACAGATATGAAACATTGAAAAGGTTCTGTTTTCTAGCCAATGTGGTGCAAATCGACATAGGGCCGCTGCAAATGCCATTCGTTAAGCAGAAAGGTGCAGTCCTCATATCTCGACAAGGAGAATCGGGACTAAAAAAAAAGGCTCACACCAGCCGGATGAATCCTTATATCACACAGTACGCACTTCATCTCGGGCTGTGGTACTTTGTTAAAAATAAACAGTCCATGTAATATAGGGATGTATGTGCGGACACGCAACCAACACTGATATTTAACACAAGGAGGACGATACATTCAGGAGCACTAACTTGTCAAAGCGATCGTACAAATGGTTCTCCAAGGCTGGTTTAGGATCTGGCACAAAGAATTCAGCAGCAACGCGGTCAGGGGTGCCTATCTCCCATAGAGTAGGACCGGTTCTTGGTGGTTCATACACCAGATTACTCAGTCTGATATTAGACCCTGCATTTGAACGTCCAACAGTACGACAAAAGGCGTCAACTTAAGTTACCTAATTGGCCAACCGAGTCGTTAATCTGTTCTAGCCTTCTGAAATACTTTGTCATAAAAGGATTTAAAAAGTTGAAACCTGATGCGACCTTGACAGAAGGACCGTATTTGTAATCTCCAATAACTCCGGGGACCCAAGCAAACAAGTTATACAACCCAGGTCGAATGCCTTTGATCACAAAATTCCCCTTATGATCAGCTTGCGTCCAAAATTGATAACCCTGTCAACAAATATCTAACGATCTTATATATCGTTGCTAGAACCTTTATAAAAATCTTTTCTGGAAAAAAGAAACTATGATTTACTAACAAAAGAAGGCTATATATAACCTTGTTTTCATATTGCCATGATCCTGCATTTCCTGGTGGTGCCAAACCCACTGAAGCTGAGGCAGCTGACATGAGTTTTCTTCTAAAATATAGAAAAGAGAGAGGAAAATAATCAAATTAAACTCAAAAAATCATGAGAGTATACATACTGAATAAGACTCGCACCCCCACAATGAGGATTGTAGTATTAGTAACCATACCCGTCGCGAACAAGTAATTGGCCACTAACTGAGCCCCGTTGATTGGCGTGCAAGAAATCTGGTGATTGGGGAAAATTGTATGGCCAGCTTGCAGTTTCTTTCGCCATCTAATGAATGTGAGCAACTAAAATTATGAGCGAGTTTGCTTCTTAAGTTCTAATGTTAAGGACATGAATAAGTACCTGTGATTTAGCATCATGCCAAAGTGAAGATCTATGGTTGTTGGAAGCTGAGTTAAGGTATACGAAGACGGGGCCAAAGACCTTTTTCCACCGCTCTCCATTTCTAAATTTCATTCCCAGGTTTTCCCCTGCATAATGGGTACTCACAAACATCTGGACACAACAACCTCAATCAAAGGCCTCATACAAAGAAGCTACACATGAACTGAGCAAGTTCTTAGTTGTATTGAAATCCAAATGTCGCGGATGGGATTCTTTTTAAAGAAATAGGAGTCAAAAGAACATCTTGTACAAGGAAAAAGATTTCTTACAATCCATATTGGAACATCCTGCTACCCTGTGACAATTACGTTCATATTTTAAGTTCAAGTTCCATTACATGACCGGTGAAGCATAGATGTTCGTTCTTCTATACGTATTATAAAAGGGCGAGTTACCTTTGTTATGCAACTTGTGAAAAGCTATTGACGATTGATTTAACTAAAATGACAATCGATATTGAGGGCTAGATCGAGAAATCTTTTTCCCTTGTACAAAAATTTGGATTCAAAACCTGGTTTGCGAAGGAACAAAATATACTCACTGAGAGGACTGTGGGGCCAACATGGGAAGTGAGGTCCTGCTTGAGAGGCCCACCGGTCCGAAACTCGTTACTTGGTGTGATGATCCAAAACCCTACTGATCTTGGGTTGTCGGATATCCACCCATGCACTTGATTGTCTTTGTTATCGCAGGAATATTGGTACTTGTCATCCACCTACATGCATATCAGATAACAGTCATATGCACACAGCAAATATTTTGAAGCGTATAATTGGCAATGTTGTACATTCTTAGTTTATCTAGAAATTTACTACCAACCTCTCCTTTTAGGGATGGATTTCCCGGTCTTGAAAACCGAACGGCCTCTGGGTAGTCAAGCGGTTGAGCATTTCTTCGATCTTTGGCCGTTGGCATGACCCTTTGCCTCTTGTCAGACATCGCCATGTAATGAAACCTGATCGCGATTGATTAGACACACACTAGGCAAACCATGTATTTGTTTGATATATGCAGTTGTAATAATTAACCATACTAGTCAGCCAAACAAGCTCAAGGCCATAGTGACAAATGCAAGATTTCAATGAACTAATTCTCCTTTGATTACTTGTTTTCTCGAAGCTTGAATGCAATCCTTGCTTGGTAAATATTCACTTCAGGCATTCCCTTTGAGCGCTCGAATATTGCATACGAATAGAAGCCAGAGCTGCCTCTGAGCATAATATATCTGCAAAGGTAGTACAAATGATAATACAACCTCAAATGGATTAAGAATATTTTTAGTAAGAACTCTATGGGCTCTGTTTGCTTCGAAGTTGTTGGGCCAGAGTGCCGAGTGCCCCCATGGATTTGGTTACACAATGTCACTCTCTGCGACCGCTTTAAAAACAGTCTTGAGGGTGCGATGTCGAATGCCATAAAAGACTTAATGGAAGCCCTCCCTAACACCAATTGATTTTAGGAGAGATGATGGAAAAGCGGTCCGACAGAAGTAAAACATTTCAGACATATGAAAAAGATTATACAGGAAAAACACACTTTGAAATTTATTTTCAGGTATTTGGTTGCCATTTGAAAGTTTATTTCACAGTTGGAAGGTGCTGAATCAATGGTGATATTATCCGAAGTAGCTAAAGTTGATTCACAGGGACAGTCGTTCAGTCCATGGGCATGATCCACACGATGGAACACGTTTTCATTCCGTACAGCAAGGAGTTGCTCAGGCGGACTCCATGGCGCAACCCCAATAAACCATAGCCCGCGATTTTCGCCTCCACGCTTGAAATTAGCTTGTGGAAATTTATGTTGCAAGTCATTTCAAGCTTTGCATGAAAATCATTCTGTTTTCGGGTAAAATAGCGACCCTTGAAAGTTTAAGATTTGCAGTGCACCTTTTGTCGACATTTAACGGAAATCCTGCACTGTTCCACAATGTAACAAACGCAATCTCCACTTGATTATCATTTTGCACTATGACCTTCAACTTTGTTCCTGATAACCTGAATGCATGTCTTGAGTCGCTTGACTGCCTGCTCAAAAACATCTGCTGTTAAATGGTCATTCTCTTATGTATAGAAAATGCCATTTATGACCATTAGAATCATAGTCAAGGCAACGGAACTTACTTGTCATTGGTTATATTTGTAAAAGGCCGATCCCAATAAACATCCCAATACCTACAAGCGTAGTGGTCAAATCATGAATCGAAATGACATATTTCCATATCGAGAATCGAAGTGAATCATAAATCATAAGGATTTGGTCATATTTCTTTATATATAGAATGCAATTTTCTTTTTGACGACAATGCCTACAAGAGTATAAGTTCTCATATGCTATAACAACTCTGACGTTAACCACCGAGTAAGAGAAATAACAAATCAAAGAAACATGAGTTAACAACTGCCTGAGTACTATAAAATTACAAGAGCTAATGGCCTTCTAAAGTCTGGAATTCAATAAAGAGAGTGTTGGTAGCAAAGCAACAATTTTCACCTCCTGCTATGTATTTCATGGTGTCTTGTATTACGGTGATTCATTTGTCACCACGAATACTGCAATCTATGCACCCATAACATTGTCATGTGAGTTATGAGGTCTACGTGCAATCTACGTGCACGTGCTTGGTTCAGGTTATGATCTCAATTTCTCCGGGGGGAAATTTTCTAAAATCTAAGGTAAGTGAGATAGAAAAGGATAGATTGTAAAGAGAACAGAGTAGATTATGACACTTTCACTTGAGGTACTTGCTGGATTGAACTGAAGAACGTAATTCGGTGTGTGTTTTTCAATTTGATCATGTGTGAGTGTGGGCATGGGGTTAAACCACACATATCAGAGGTATAAACACAATGCATAAGAGGACCAAAACCATAACCTAGATGAAGTACACGTGAAATTAGTACCCTCTATTATCTTCTTTGTTGGCAGTTTCAAGTACATTTTTCATCCCGTCGTATTGTATTCCTGTGACCATGCCCGCCGGATTTGAGAAGGTGACCGTAACGAGACCATTAGACATCACCACCTGAATTATAGATTCCACGAACAAATGTTAAGTGAAAAGACAACATGTGGTATAACAAACAAATAAAGGGCAAAAAATGATAGAAATTGTTAAATATGCCCTGCCAGTTAATCATTTGAGCAGTGATTTCGAAAAGTAAATGTCAAACTAATATCAATGCTCGCCTACATGCAAATAAGCTTAAGATGCACTCAGGTAGTAATAAACTTGTTTGAGCTTGCCACCATCTGTGAAGCACGAATATTTCTATGTGAATGTTTAGCAATTTGAGGAACAAATATAAACTATGCTTCATTCATAGGTCACCATATAAGCATCATATGAGGAACACATATTGAAAAGACAGTGAAATGACAGTAGTTCTATTCATTCTTACCACTCTATGAGAACGTTTAACAATTTTGAAAGGATTCTATACAGACCTGGTACAGTCCAGGAAAGAGAAAACAGGAAACCCACTCAACAGTCCAGAACTCTTCCCTGGAAGACCAAAACTCTTCCCTGAAAGAGTTTCTTTAAATCTGGACCGTTGATTGGGTTTCCTGGTCTGTATCATTTCTGGATTCCGTAAGGTCATTGCCCCCTCATACATTTTTTTTCCTTGGCAAAGTACTTTTCACTTTTCAAAAATAGAAGTACTATATCCCCTTCTGAAACACAGCTAACATTCAAGTAAAAACGAGAGCATAATACCTTGTTTAAACATAGCACCAAAGATGTGCGATCTAAATGTACAAATGGGAAAAACGATTGCAGTCTTACTTGGTGACCGTGTAATTGCAAATGGACCCTAGAATCGTGGGACAATTCTTGGCTGGTTTCTGAAATACCTCTGCACTTGGAAGTAAGATAACAAAGTTAAGGTCTTGAATACAAGCTCACAGACGGCATGAATGAAGAAGTAACCAATCTGAAGTAGTACACTATCTGGTGAGTTATACAGTTCTTAAACACTTACTTTGTCCATGATGGTTTTTTTTCCCCCTTTTTATCAACAAAAACAGGATACCAAGAGAATAATGGAAAGAACACTACAATCAAAACAAGGAGAGAGGGAAAAGAATAGGCACCAATACTGAAAGGTCATTAAAGCACCAGCAGAAGTCCAAAACCCCGAATTCTCAACAAAGAAAAAAGCTTGTAGCTAGCAAATTCCAACCACTAAAAACTTGTTTTATTGAGCAGATAAGATGTGCGATTTGCTTACCAATTCTCTGTGACCGCATTTCTAGCATTTGAATGACAGTTAAGCGCGAAGATTACTAATTTATATTGAACAGGTAATTCCACAAGACAGGGAATATACACAGTATTAATGATCCCCTTGCTAGTTGGGATTTCACTATTTTCGAAGATTGAACTTGAAATAACTCCTCCTTTGCGATGACCAACACTACTCATGGCATATTCCAAGGCTTCTTTTTCTTTTTCAACTGTTAACTTTCCTCTTGACGGTGTTTAGCTAACCGGTAAACAAACCAAGCTACTCAAATTCGAGCTCATGTTCACCGTTCACACAAAAAACTCGTTCAAGATCGGTTTGTTACATGAATAAACCAAGCCTGAATTTTTTTTTTTTTGAAGCTTGTCAAGCTTTCAAACCAAGCTCGAACAAGCAACTACTAAGCTTATTGATTGATTATTTAGAAATTCAAGTTACTCGAGATCGGCTCGTGTTCTGGTCCATTAGGCTCGATTAAAACTTGTTCGAGATCCATTTGCTTCATTAAAAAAGCTTATCCTATAACATATTTCGAAAAATTCGTAAAGTACTCGTATCAAAATTGCACAATCAACAGCTCGGCTCTTCGACTCGTTTATCAGCCCAAGTGGTTTCCAAGAACTTTTTACCTGCCCTTCCTAACGAGATTACTACTTTCCGGCATATTTCAATTCGCCTAAGTAGAACAACCATATCACCTCAAAAGTAAATCAACTAACCAAACATGCCCTAGAACATTCAGTAGCGTAAACACGAGAGACAATTACGTACATTTGAAAGAAGAACCCATCTTCTGCTTTGCCTGATGCCATGATACATCATCCCCTTCAGATTTTCTTCAATCCAAAAAGCCAGTTGAACCCTAATTAACTCCAGATTTTCTTCTTTTTGGCTAAAGACATCGTCATTCCTTTCCAACCAAATACTCCACATGACGACAGGCCAAAAAATTGAATCTCTAATTCCAATTTTGGTGCTATGCTTCCAAAACCCACCCAAAACCCTAGAAGCTCTCTCAGCTCCAACGTTCGACTATTTTATTTTCTTTAAATTAAAATAAATGTATATTTTGGCTTAATTTTTTTGAAAAATAATAATAATATGGGTACTGGTTTTAGGTTCTGAATACCGTACTGGCTAGAGTACTGGTTTTCCTACTGGTACGGTATGTACCGGTACCGGTGAAATACTGAGTACCATTTCGGATTTATCGCTATTAGTGTTATTTTTTCACATAAAAGTATTTATAATATAATATACATATTTATTTAAAAGAAAAAGAAAAAATATTCTGGTACCATCCGGTATTTGTTCGGTATCATCTGGTATTATCTGGTAGTTGAAGAAAAATAATAAAAATATTATTTTTTTATTTAGGCTACTTCAATTGTCACGTACTTATTTTCCATTTATAAAAGAAATCAAAAAATGAGAATGTAAAATAACCGATTTTTTTATCAAATCAAAATTATTATGATTACAAATAGTTGTACACGAATATTTATTAATAATATTCAAAATCAAGTTATACAAAATAAAAAAAATTTAAAACTCGAAAGCCCGGGGGCCGGGCCCTAACTCCCAACAGAGGGACTGTGCTGCGCAGCGTGCTGTGCGGGGCGAATCGCAGCCGCTCCGGTCTCGGTTTGATGATCGGAAACGTTCACTTTGTAGAGCTCATCGAGTAGAACAAGTGTTCTAAAAATCAGCTTGATCGGATATCATTAAGTGTCTCATCCGAATATTATTATCTTGAAACGAATGGATCCGAAACACTAGATTAAAATCCACTATTTTTTGGTACACTTAATAATTTCAAGATAATAATGTTCAGATGAGGCACTTAATGATATCCGAACGAGCTGATTTTTGGTACGCTTGTTCTACTCGACGAGCTCTATGGAGTGAACGTTTTCGATCTTCAAATCGAGACCGGAGCGGCGGCGATTCGCCTCGCACAGCACGGGGCTGCGCAGCACGGGCCCTCAGTCCCCTAACTCCACCACTGCCTACAACACAAACTCTACACAACGGGCCAAGAACCTGCTTTGAAAAATGTAGAAGCCGAACAGAAGCGGGTCGGGGCAAATGAAGGCCGGATTTCGACTCGAACGGAGAGGCTACATTAGGAAAGAGAATTTAATGGAAGTAAATACCATTTGAGCGCTTCTTTTTTCTCCGATCAAGACCATTTGCGCATGTTGAATCCCGTAAGACTTGATTTGTTCGAAGTAAATTTGATCCATGTATTTTATTTACGCAAAAAATTTATGCATTTTCTTGTGATTACACAAGAGAAATTATAGAACTAAAACTAAAATAGAATTATGACAATATTTACATGGGTGGAGCCGCGGAGCTGGTTCTCACTGGCCTCTTTTACACCTCCGACAATGTCAAAGAGTCTCCGTAGGTGCTGTTATTTAATAAGATTTACACTATGCGCGTAATTAATAAGTCTTACATTATGCTGTTTTATTTAATAAGATTTACACTATGCGCGTAATTAATAAGTCTTACATTATGCTGTTTTATTTAATAAGATTTACACTATGCGCGTATTTAGTATATTCTTACATTATGCTGTTATTTAATAAGATTTACACTATACGCGTAATTAATAAGTCTTACATTATGCGTGTAATTAATTAATATGTCTTTCACTTTTTAATAAGTCTTACACTATACGCATTATTTAATAAGTCTTTACACTATAAGCATAACCAATTAATATTAAACAGTTACGTGTCACATCAGATGGTACTCCAATGTCCACCATTAATTGTAATTATACTTGGGGTGGGAAATAGCTCAAGCTAGCCTCATGGTGTGTATTTGGATTTTTTCTATTATTCTCACTTTGTATATGTGAAAAATTCATGTGCCCCAAAAAATACTAAAAAGAAGAAGAAGAAAATTGAATAATTAGCAATTTATTTTATTCTTCCTATAAAACGTTCTCACCCGTTATAGTGACTGGAATTAGCAAGCACGAAGAAGAGCTGAACAAGGAGCCCCAGCCACCCCACTTTTTTCATCCTTGTAAATCTGTGAACCTGCTAAAAGACATGCACAAATAGAATTTTAGAAACAAAATAATCAATGTAGATGGAAAATATTCGCCACGAGTATAAACCCGCGCGTATACCTGTTATAATAACCTACAGATATATATAGATGTCGTACAAAGACGAGGCGTTGCAAGCAAGAGTTGAAGACGAGACCAGACCGGAGTACGTACTTACGGTCAGTGATGGATCCATTATTATGTGTTCGTAGATGGAGTATTATACTTGTTCTTGAACAATTTACCAGTCACTTACATCCTTATTTATAATGATAACCCAAAAATACTTAAAAGAAAATAACATAAAGGAAAGCTGGAAATCTAAATCTTGGAGAACAAGGAAATAATAAAAGGGAAATAGAATCAACCTAAATAACAAAACCTAATATTTTAGGCAATTTGCACTACAACGGAACGATTCCTGCTGAAATACTAAATTCAAAATAATAAAAGAAAATGGAGATATTTATAGACTAACTAAAATATTGACCTGCATCACTTACGATTTTTGTCAGCGCAAGTTTGTAAGCCCCTATGAATTTGTAAGAAAAATGTAGAATTAATTGCAAAATTATATATTAAAGACACAAAAATATCTGCTTTTGTTGATCCGCATTTCCCTAATGGAGTATGTTACATTTCTAACTTTTATTGTACAGTTTCAATCGACTTGTTTTCTTTTTTTTCTTTTTTTTTTGCCATAGCATTTGTTAAAAACCTCTTTTCAAAAAAATTAAATTTTTTGGTTCATCTAATATTGAGGAACCGGTAAAGTAACACAAAAGAAGATCAATATTTGTCAAAAAGCCCACTAAATAAAGTTTTCCACTTTATTTCCTCTTCTACTTTTCCTGTTGTTCTTTATCACATAAACAAAATAAAAAGATTGCTAGCAAACAAGGCCGGCCCTGATATTTTAGAGGCCTAAAGCAGATTTTAAAACGAGGCCTTAGTTCTTTCAGAAAAAAAAATCAACTTAAGTGAAGTAAAAAGTTTAAACTTTATATTTTAGCTTCGTAATTTAACTAAAATAAATTTTTACAAAGTTTTACACCATTATAAAAATATGAATCAAACATGACGAAGTAGCACACATACACTACGTTTTGTCTAACGAATATTTTGAATATTCTTTTTTATCAAAGTTTGTTGAGTGAAAATAAATTATTTTGGTTTATTTTTGTCAATAGGTTTAATTTGTGAATTTGACATTAGAAGTTAAAAGTAAAATTAAAATTAAAAAAACTTATCAAAACATTTATGGTGTGACCTTGGTTTTAAGTAACATCTACAAAGCATAAGTAATTTATAACACAAGAAGGGCAAGAGTCGTATATTGAACCTGGGACCTTTAGGTTTTATAACTTTACACAAACCACTGAGGCCAAAAGTCAATTTGTGCTAGAATACGGAAACTTTAATATATATTATATAATTATGTTTTATGGAAAACGAGGCCTCCTTTTTGCATAAAATCTGGAGGCCTAAAGCGCCGGCACCTCCAGCACCACCTCAGGGCCGGCCCTGCTAGCAAAGATGGAAGAGAGACATGAAAACACATACAAACAACGATGACAATAATATATAACAGAATCCATGTAACTCCCAAAATGGAGATATGGGCAGAAAGAACTGGAGAAAGACCTAACATTCGGCAATGCATGCACAATTCCACAAAGTGGTTGCTCTTACAAAATTTTGCCACCGAACTAACGCCCTAGCTAAAGCACACGTATAAATCGTTACGGGAAATCCCAAAACCCTTTTGCAAATGAGAAGAATGGACTGCAAGGCAAAACGAAAAACTTGCTAGAAAACAGGTCTACGAATTACTAGAACAAACGTTTCACCTGTGGCTTCCTAATGAAAATCAATGGATATATGCTGAACCCTCTTTCAGTTGTTTTATAGCAAAAAATTACATCATATGGAGTAACTTTCAGTACTATACTTGGTTGGACTTGTTCCTATGAGATAAAAAAGATCTTTCGATGCGTTGATTTTCGACACGTTGATTTCCTACTAAAGAAACTAACATAAAAAAAAAAAAAAGGAAAAAAAAAGAGCCCACTAGTTGCTAGTCTGAGTCTCTGCTCATTTCTTTAGTACTAAAATCAGATGATTCTAACCAGACGATTTTTTTTCCTATTTTTTGGAAAAAAAAAAGTATGACTTTTTCCTAGCCTCCCTAAGCCTGGCAAAATCGTGGGTGCACGCCTGGCCGTGACGGCCATCTTGCCGGCTTTGTCTCAGGACCCGGCCTGCCTCAATAAAATACATACTAATTGTTTCTAAGATACGCGTGAAACTACAATGTCCCGTTCAATTGTACGGAAGGATGGGAAATGATGGAAAACTCAACTTTCCCGCAACTTTATGTGTGTTCAGCTACCAAAAAAGTTATAGAACTTACATCTTCAACATTTTCACTGGGAATCACTTTCCTGCGAAATAGAACATGGCAAAAGTAAGAGATTTTAGTTGTCCTGCAAGTTTTATTGTCAAAACATACAAGAAAAAAAAAATCATTTTCTTTTATTTCACCTCACTTCACTTTTTCTGAAAATCCATTTCTCATCAACCATTTCTGACAACTGAACGGAGCTAGCCCAAGACTTTGCTCCTCCCATTGGAATACTGGATCCACAAAAGAATCTATATAGGTATAATAACATACATATATGTAATGGATGTATAGATCATGTGAGTACCAACTGTGTGTAGAACCTTAGAAAAGGTTAAAGGAGAAGAGAAGGAAGGGAGAATCAATAATCAAGAAAGAAAAGCTTAAAGGGAATTACAGATATATATATACACACACACTTTTGAAAAAGAAAAGAATAAAATCTACATACTTTTGTAAGATCATCCTCATTCTGTAAATTCCATGATTTCAGTTGTTGCTTTTGCTATTTGTGTAACACATATAGTTTGCTTGCATTTTTAGGTGTTTCTTTTCCTTTAGTAATTAAATAAGAAAATAAATTCTTTACACCGCCGGTGTAAACATTTGTTTCTTTCAGATCAATTGCATTGCGCCACGTCACCATGTTTTATTAATTGGGACCACTGTTTTGACACGTGTCGCAATGGAATTGATTTGGAGGAAATAAATATTTACTTTATTCTCATTAAATGAAAGAGAGCCAAATTTTGACAACACATGAATAGTTGCATATATTTATGTGAGACAGAATTCAATGACCTAGCTAATAGTAACTCCCTTTCGTACTTCATTAATACATTATTAAGTGGTTGATCAATAGTTAATTTGATTATTTGTTCTTCTTTCGCGGCGCGTGTTGCAACCTTTTATGAGTTAGGTTATGTAATTACTTGGTGATAAAATCATTTTTTGAAGCTTGGATGCTGAGAACAAGAAGAATTTATTTTCATTTAGTGCTCTAGCCATGCATTGTCCCTACAGATGTGTGAGCTGCATCTCAGATGTGTGAACATGTTTGCTGCAATCCCAAAACTTGTACCGATAATTGTACGAACTCTCATCACATGGAGATTGTGGATCCTACCAATCATATGTGGGTCCGCATACATAATGTGGGATCGGGAGTTTGTACTACTGTTAGTGCAAGCGCTGGCGCCCTTTTTTTTCCCCTGTGAATGAATTGTGCAATTTATTTTTGGAAATGACTTCCAACGGTGGCCGTTCCTAAAATCTGTTTTAAAAATGCTTTTAGAGGAGCATGAAAAAATAACAAAAAAGTGACAAGCGAAGGATTCACCCCCCCCCCCATGTTTTTCTTGATTAATTAGGCTTTTTACAATTGATGGAGGCAGTGAAATCAAGGTTCATTTAAAATAGCGGACCACGGAGCATGTACTACTATGTTCCTCATAACATAAGAGCAAAATGATATTCACTGATACCGGCTGATCGATGAACTAATGAAAAGTACTATTCATTTTGTTAAACTAGCTCGATCGTTGAAATGGTCGCTCATAAAAATATATGAGATCGCCAATGGACAGTTTGGTCTCGATCTCAAGACTAATCGATGTGCGCTTTGATCAAGACACTTGATTATAGAAAATAAAATAAATATGAGATTGAGGCCACATATTGATATCGTCGTAGAAAGATCTTCAATACATACAAGTACTATCCCATCGGAAGAAAGAAATTCCTCTAGGGGAGGGGGAGGAGATCTTTGTTTTTTTTTTTTTTTGATCCGCGGAGGAGATCTTTGTTAACCTAGGGAAAATTAGACATCTAGAATATTTAAATTTGTTGTGCTTGTCATTTTAATGTTTAATATATCTATAACATCTAAGATTTAGAATAATGTATATATTAGCACTCAAGATATCGAATATTTTAATATATCTATAACATCTAAGATTTAGAATAATGTATATATTAGCACTCAAGATATCGATATTTTATTCATAAATTTTGCGGCTTTTTTAACCTTATGGGCCACGGCCACCCCATATATATGAAGGGTCGTTCTTGATATTTTATTCATAAATTTTGCGGCTTTTTATTTTGTGTCTATATCTATATAGAAAGTACAAGACCCAATCTACCTCCTTTATCTTCAATTTTCTCTATACTAGTAGTATCTTTTGTGATAAAATAGAAAGTCCAAGCTCAAATCTCTCACCCTCCGTGTGCCCTCATTTTTTGGGTAAGATTGGGTAAGATTATAGTCACACATAAACTTAATACAGTAGTAAGAAGTAATTCTAGTTGCTGCAAGAGGTTACTGTTTGGTCTGTCTTTCCAAAAGAAAAGAAAAAAAAAAGGTGAAAGTACACAAAGACCTCTCAACTATTACTTTTTTCGGAGATCTCTTAACATTTAAAATCGCTTATACAGATCCCCTCAACTATAACTGTTTATCAATCAGCACTCTTTTGTCAAAAAGACCGTTAAGATGAAGGGGTCAGCGTGGGCAAAGGGGTAGAATTGTTATTTTTCCTCATTCCGCTAACAGAGTTAGCCGATTTTTTATTTTATATAGTTGAGTGTAAAGATGGCAAATGGGCGGGTCTAGGCGGGTTTGGGCATGTTTTCAACGGGTCGCGGGTCAAATAGTAAATGGGTTGAAACGGGTTGGGTCGAATATGAGTCAAGCTAGTCAAACACAAACCCGCCCGCCCCGCCCCACCCCGTTCCCCCCCCCCCCCTTTTTTTTTTAATATTTTTTTATCTTTTCCCCCGTCTTCCCCCGATATGGGTTGAAACACGTTCACAAATGGGCAAAACTCCGTGGGGTCTTTCGGCTATATAAGCCAATTTTTTATTTTTTTTATTTGTATGTTCTGCTAGTAAAAGTGTGGACTCTATTTTCTAAGAAAATTTGAAAATTCCTTTCCTGGGTGTAATAAAAGAAGGAGAGGGAGGGTATGGGAAATGCCTTTCCTTTCCATTCGTGGGCCGTACTACGTGAAAGCCTACATACAGTGATACAAGATAGATTCTCTTTGGGTCTTAGTTTCAATCTATATTGAACTCATTTTTAACCCACCTAAACCCATGTAAATATGAGTTGATATGGATTGAACTCATATCAACCCATTATCTAATATGGGCGGATTAGGTTAGGTTATAAGTGGACGGATTGGACGGATTTAAAAATATGGGTTAGGATTGCCACTTCTAGTTGAGGCTGAGGGGTCTGTATAGGCTCTTTTAAACGTAGGAGATCTCTGTGGAAAAATGCATAGTTAAGGGGTTTCCATGTACTATCACCAATAAAAAGAAAATAACATGACTACCCTTGCTCATAATCTTCAAAAATCTTGGGCCGACTATTCGCAGCCTCGTATTTTCTCTCTTAGCCCATTAAAAATTTTTAGCTATCGAAATATGTTTCGACAGTTAGTTACCGAAATTGAGATATATTTTCGACAGTTAGTTACCAAAATTGAGATACGTTTTCAGCATCCAATTACTGAAATATATGTTTCTTGTGTATTTTCGACATGTAGTTATCGAAATATAATATTATTTTCAACAGCTATTTACCGAAATGTATGTTCGGCAATTGTTTACCAAAGGTTGAACATATTTTCGACATGTAGTTACCGAAATATAATTTTTGAAAATTTTTAACGGACTATGGGAGTAAATACGGGGCCGCGATTAGTCGCCCCCAAAATCTCTCCTCCTTCTTCCTAGCCATTGCCAGAGGGGTTTCCCCCCGCCCCCCTCCTCTCTCTCTCTCTCTCTCTGCTAGCCAGCCTGCTACTCTCTTCTCTCTCCTCCCACCGTTCACAGACGTCCTATTGAATCCGTAACCCTAACCCCCTAAACCATCAGCCATTGCAGCGCTACCTATCGACGCCGTCGCTTCCCTCGGACCACCGCGAACGACATACTACGCCGCGGTAATACTTTATTGCTGCAATTTTTCTTTCTTACTGGAGACCTCCGTACCTATTTAAAGTGTCTAAATGTGTTCTTATTCACAACACCTCCGCATTCTTGCCTGTCTATGTATTGCGGTAAATCGATTAGACTTCTTTTTTGTTAATAGCTTGCTTGTGGAACCCATTAGAGAAAGAGGAATATAATAAGAGCCACTGATATTGCTGTTTTCGTGTGCGCTATTCTTTTTCTTGTTCAAAACTAAGGTAGTGGAATATGGGATGGTAGTCTAAAAACCAGACCTTGGGGTGTAAACGAGCCGAGCCGAGCTTCGTATTGTTTGAGCTCAGCTCGTTTACTAAACGAACCCAAAACTCGAGCTTGAGCATTTGTGAAATAGCCAAGCCTGGCTAATTTACATAATGAGCCTATTTAAACGTATACAAACGAGCCGAGCCGAGCTTTTGAATGTTGAACTCGACTCGTTTAATAAACAAGCCCAAAACTCAAGCTCAAGCTGGGCTCGATTACTAAATGAGTCAAGACGAGCCGAGCCGAGCCACGAGCTGCTTGCAATCAACTCGATTCGTTTGCAGCCCTAAGTCCAAACCTAGGATTTTCATTTTGGTCGGATGGCCCCGTGACTTTCTACTTTAAATTCGTACTAGTTTATTGCTTAAGCATTGGATGTTGTGTTTTGCTATTTGTTGACTTAAATTGAGTTGTGGGAAAGGGGAAATAGCCCTTAGGGTGTGGAGCTATGATATTCTAACGTTTGCAAGACTAGTCTGCGACACATTGACCTTGGATATTATGAAACTTGGCCAATGTGCGATGGAAAGATGTTCAGAGAGACATTTGCGGTCGAGGTCACCGGAGCCACGAGTGCTGCGGGAGAGAAGGACTGCGATGCTTGGCCCGTGTGAGAGAAGGACTGCGATGCTTGGGGGAACCAGATCTCTGAGAGACATGACCCTTGAAGGATATCTCTTAAAGACATGACCCCTGATGATTCAACCCGTGTGAGAGAGACCTCGATCCTTGCAGGTATAGATTTGAGTTTGTGAGCAGAAGTAAGTGCATTACTCGGACAGTAAGTTTACGCTTTGTAATTTTTTTAAAATTTCTGGGTGTCAAACTAAAATTATTTATGTAAATATACATGTGGCGTGTCCCCCGCCCGCCGTGTCCGTGTCTCCATTTTCTTAGAATTTCCGTGTCCCCGTATCTGTGCATCATAGCCCATAGGAATACCTTGTGTTGGCGAGGGTCTCAAATAGATAGTTAGGAAGGGAGCGTTCGTGCACGCAGTGTCGGCCCTGAT
The DNA here is from genome assembly GCA_020567845.1 of Rhododendron henanense subsp. lingbaoense. NCBI lineage: Eukaryota > Viridiplantae > Streptophyta > Magnoliopsida > Ericales > Ericaceae > Rhododendron > Rhododendron henanense. The sequence goes on from CM036321.1 coordinate 38,772,768, forward strand.
ATCTGGGTTGCCCAAGACCGACCTCAAGCTTAGTTGCCCACGTACTTTTAAGTCATGAAAAATAAGAAACACATCCAAGTGAAAAAAAACAAAAACAAAATCATATTTGTGCTTTTAGTTTGAATTACATAAAAAGATCAAAATCAAAGTGCAACCCCGATTATAGTGCTTTATGATTATCACAATTCGATTCAAAGAAAATAACTTCTCCTTACATTTTTTGAAGCGAAGTCTTCAATTAAATCATTGTACTATAACTTATCCAAGTACTCTTTTTCAAGTGAGATCATCTGATTAATCTCTCTTGTGACATGGTAGTCCGAAGATAAGTTTTTATCAACTTCAACTTCGAAAAACTCCTATCCGCCAAAACAACTGTAACCGGTATAGTCATCAAAATCCATTAAGCAACCCATACCATATGGAAACCACCATCTTTCCAATAAGGCCTTGTAAAATTAAGGATGTCAATCGAATTTATTTGGATGGAAACCATACATGCCCCAAATTATTTTTTGTATTTACAAATTATTTTGTTGGTTGCCCCATGTCGAGGGGTTGCCCAAGCCCGCGGGCTTGCTGGGGTTACCCCTTGGCCAGCCCTGCGTACATGTGATCTAGTGGACACTTGCAACTATGAGAGTGACCCTTATAGGAGCACCCGGGGTCAAGGATTGTCTCAAATAGATGGTTGGGAAGGAAGCGTTTGTGCACGCGATCTAGTGGACACTTGCAAATATGAGATTGACCCTCATAGGAGCACCTTGGGTTGGCCGTTGGCGATTGACGGTTAGGAAGGGAGCGTTCGTGGCTGTGATCTACTGGACAATGGACACTTGTCAAGAGTATAAAGTTCACTTGAGCCCTAAGACAGACGAAGCGGCATGTAAAAAGGTCATCAGAGAGGTCCTTTTTAGAGAAGGAAACATAAAGAAGTTTATTCCTTGTTGATTCAGATTTCCAACCTCTATATATTGAAAGTTTTGAGAAATAGTAGTTTTGTTTGTAAAACACTAATTATGCTCCTACAAATGTATAGTAGTTTTGTTTGCTTGAAACGAGTACTTCCAGTTTTCGTAATCAATAGAAGTTTACATCTATCGTAAAAGACGTTGTATGCCACTTTACTGATTGGGTTCCTTGACCCGGTACGATCCACATTCCAAGTTTACGTTTCTTCTCTAAAGACCCAATTTGTTGCAATGAGTATATTGAGACACACACAGAAACTAAATGCAAGAGAAAAGAATCCCTAAGGGATAAAATGCTCAGATTGTCAAATTTGTCATCTTTACTACATGCCTAGAATTGATATACTAATCAAGAGTAGCCAATTTAATAGAAACTTAGCAAGAATGACAGTAATGATGAAAGGGTATTAATTATTGCACACTAACAGAACAACTACCACGATCTATTTCGCGATGTCTTGGACACCCTTATCAGCTCAAAAAAGAGAAATGAAAAAATTTAACGACCCATTTCGATGCTTGAACTTATTATCTCCTGACCGGAATGTATCTGCGGTTCTTCAGGCCTGGTCCTGGAGCTTCCTGCACCAGGTACACGATATATTGGGACAGGCATCTTCATAGGCAGATGAGGCATTGCTGCCTCAAAATGAAGTACCTGAATTGCGTGCCTTATTGATGGCCTAAGGCTATGGTCAGGATAAGCACACCACAGCCCAATAATCATCAAACACTCTACTTCCTTAGCATCGAAACTCGATTTCAGTCTCTCATCAATGGCGGAAAGAATTTGCCCTCTTCCATAGAGATCCCATACCCACTCTACCAACCCTATTTCTGATTCTCCGTCTGTCGGGTTGACTGATTTTCTCCCAGTAGCGATTTCCAACACCACCACCCCGAAACTGAAAACATCTGCCTCTTTACTTGCCTTGCCTGTCCTTATATATTCCGGTGCCAAGTACCCTAACGTTCCTGCTAAGCCAGTTGTTTGCGGTCCAAGCTCGTGGTCCATGAGTCGGGCTAACCCAAAGTCTCCGAGCTTGACATTAAATTCAGAATCTAGCATAACATTGCTCGACTTGATGTCCCGATGCACCACGCATTGCTCCCACTCTTCGTGTAGATAGAACAATGCCGAAGCCAAACCAAGAGTTATTTTGTACCTCACAGCCCAAGTGAGAGGAATCTTGTCGCCAAAGAGGTGAGCGTCGAGGCTTCCGTTGGGCATAAACTCATAGACAAGAAGGAACTCGCCTTTATCGTGGCACCAACCGATGAGTTGCACCAAATTCCGGTGCCTTAACCGGCTTATAATCTTCACCTCTGTTATGTACTCTTTTTTCCCCTGTTTAGATCCCCTTGAAATTTTCTTCACGGCTACATCCATGTTTAAATCGTTTAAGTACCCTCTGTAAACACACCCAAATCCTCCTTCACCCAACTTTCTTTCAGCCGAGAAGTTGCTTGTAGCCGAGACAAGATCTGCGTAGGAAAACCTCCTTGGTCCAGCGCCTCTTTCTAAATCATCATTGATCGACGTCAAGTTGGTTTTCTCTGTTTTTTTCCTTCGAACACGCCTCCTTTTCCTTACAATCACAGATCCTATAAATATCCCCGCTCCAAAAATCAAAACACCCATTGAAACTGTTAAAGCAACTATCAATTTGATATCGTTCGTGTGCTTCCCTCTCGCCGTTTTCTTGCTGAAACTTGAGCTAAACGCCCATGATTCAAGCGTGTGTTTCTCCAAATACTTTCCTGTTGCAGCCGAAAATCCAACCATGACCCACTCCGGTAGAATCTCCATAAGGTCGATTTTGTAAGAAAGACTGCCTTCAGAGTTTCCACCGTAAGACCAAAACACACTCAAATTCTTTGTACTTGCATTGTATGTAATTGAAGCAGTACATGTTTCTCCGCTGTGCAAGCTAGCGTTCCATGGAGTTGTAATGACCGAACCAATCGAGTTGTTGTTAATCCCGATGTGCTCATATGCAGGATCCCACTCAGGATTCGGGTAGGAGTCGAACTCAACCGTCACCATTTGGTTTTCTGCTGAATTGCTAGTTGTTGTGTTGAAAAGCCCTAGGAACCCACCAGCTGAGTTAGGGGGGATTTGGAAACCAACCGGAGCCAGGAAGAAAGCGAGCCCATGGCCGTATGTGGATGACTCTTGGGTGTCAATTATGAAGGAGAAATTGGTGGTGAAGTCAGAGAGGGTCCCTGTTTTGGAGTCCCATAGCTGAACCCTCTCTGCGTATGTCGCCCAGCCGACGTGACATAGGTAAGTGAGTGAGTTGAACTCTACAGCTCCAGCCAACGTCACTGCATCTCCTTGATAGACTACGTCGGGTGTAGCCGGAGAAAAGTTAGTGACTTGGAAATAATCTGAACTAGCAATGGGAAGAAGAAATAAGATAAATGCAGTGAAGAGACTAATTTGAGCATTTGGTGATGGAAATGAAGTTGGAATTTTAGAGGTAGAGGTAGAGGTAGTCATTTTCTTTTGAGCTAGTGCAGTATATTGGCACTGGAAATTTATACAACCATCTCATGTTGGAACTTGACCTAGTCTAATTTATTCTTATTCAAGATTAAACTACCCTTTTTGTTTATTACATAGGAGACTTTACAGTGATAGGAAGGAAATAGCTGACAACATAACACGGAGAATGACTAAACATTGTAAATCCATTGGCAACCTTACTTTAAATACTAGCAAAACTACCTGGCATAATCTCGAACATTGGTTCAAATGCACTGTCTACCCAGTCTTCCTCAATCTTACGCCGGCCTGATGCGCAACTTGTTGAAATGTAATTGGTAGAAAAACGTACTTTGATCAGTTCATCTGCTCGTCTGAATACCAGACGACTAGTTCATGCGACAATCAAGATGAGTTGACCTTGACCTCCGAAAGATAGCTGAAGAAGTCGTGTTTCGTAATATTTTTCTCGATAATTAAACTTCATTTCTAGTCAATATATATCTATGAGCTGTGGCATGACATACTATATGTACTACCAGGACTTCCCACAATCCTCAATAGGATTTCTAGTCAATATATATCTATGAGCTGTGGCATGACATACTATATGGACTACTAGGACTTCCCACAATCCTCAATAGTCCTCAACCGAGATATCAAAGGAACTAACTACATAAATAAGCGACATTCTGACCTTTTCAGTACTTTGCAATCCCATGAAAATGTCATGGGAGGTTGTTTAGGGCGTTTACCTGTTCTGATGTGTCGAAACAAGGTCAACCGGCCATTCTGTTTGGTTCTGAATTGAGTAGTTTTGGTAAATGGACATAGTCTAAGAACTGACCTTTCACTCCAGTTTCTTTTTGGTAACTGGAAATTTCGTTGAAAGAGCCAGAGTTCGAAGAACTGATCTTTCAATCTCATGCGTAAAATTTGAACAATAAAAACTAAAAATCTTACCTGTAGCTAATAAAACTATGTACTCCTACAAACTACAAAGTAAAGTTACAAGAACTTTGTTTAGAGGAAAGGATCTATTTGTTTGATCGGATAGGATCTTCGGATTGGTTTATATATCCAAAAATTCTTCATAGTTCATACGCGGTACTTGGTTAAAAATTTTAGGAACATGATTAAATATTCATAGGGTGTATGAATCCACAAAGTTTTTGATATACAATACCATGGGGTTTGTCTCAATAACTCTACAGGGACCAACGGGTTTGTAAAGAAAATATACAGACCCCATGTGTGGGTCCTGCCTCGGGTCCCCCATAGACGATCCGATACGTTTATTTTACGGCTAATTTTTCTACTTATACGAAAACTCAATACAGTCAGTTACTGCAAGTGCATGATCAAGTACTTATTGGTATCCTATTAAATTTATTTTTTTACGTCATGTGAAAAAATTGTTATCTACAAAATAAACGTCTCGGATCATTTGTGTAGAACTAGAGGTGGGCCCCACACATGGAGTCTATACATATTCCAAATTTTAGTGATCGGTTTCAAGTTTTTGGTCATAATTTTGAGTTAGTTTTTAGATTCCTCTTATCAAGAAAAAATCTACAAAAAAAATTAGTGTAAAAATGAACAAAAATTCATAGAAGACAATTTATTTATTTTTGAAAAAATTGGAATAATAAAGTTAGGTGAAAACAACCAGACCCGGGATGCTGCTCGGTAGCTCCCTGTTGAGCGGGTGCAAAGCGGTCGATCCAGCCGTTCATCTCGGCATGGACGACTCGAATCAAATCTGAGCACATACAAATCTTAAACATCTATTGCTCGGTTAAGATCTGAACCATCAATTATTGAGATGAGCGGCCGGATTAGCTGCTCTGCGCCACTCAACACGGAGATGCTCCCATTCCAAAACAACCTAAGTCAAAAAAATGCTATAGCTTTGGCTGAAAGAATGACTGAGGGTTGGGAATCCTCTTAAAATATGCATTATGTAACCCTATGGTGTCATCAGATAATACAGGCAACGGAGCTCAAATGCAGCATGTATTAGTGGTGGCATGGACCTTTGACCACCGCGTGGCTGACTCCTACTCTACCAATTGGTTTCTTGTCTCTTGGGCCGAAACGTTCCAATCCAAGCCAATCTCTCTCGTTCCATCATTCCACCAATTGCTCATGAACTCTTGTCGCCCCAAATTTTACTCGTCCTTGCAAAATAACACATACGTCTCCATCTCCACCTTGCCATTGCCAATTTGACCGTCGTGTCCCTTGGGGTGGTCACAAAGGGGTGCGGGGGAACCACGAGCCCCTGCACAATTTCAAATATTCTCGTGTATTATACTAATTTTTATCTTTAATAAGAAAACTAATATGATATTGGCCCCTGCAAGTCCCTTTAAGTGGAAATTTTTTCTTAAAATCTATACATGTAAAAATCCCTAAAATTTCAAGTTATCAATCGTTTTTTAGGTTGCATATATAAAATTAAACAGTGGGTACACACATATACACAATTTCGTCTCTTCTTCGGACCTCGCAAGTAGAAATATATACTTGTGAAATATACTTATATCTTTATTATGAATATAAAAATACACGTGATTCATGTTCTTGCTAGACACAAATCCTATGTCCACCATTGGCCGCATGGGGAAAGCCGATGGGAAACGGGGATGGGTTGTGTATATGCATATGAAGGAGTAGGTGGAGTTTAGAGAGAGAGAGAGAGAGAGAAGAGGGGGGAGTTTTTAGGCCCTGAGAGCATCTCCAATGTGGCGATTCAAATCCCATGTAGAGCTCCAGATGTCGAAAATGGCACCACAAGCCTCTCCAATCTTGCCTTCAAATGCAAAGCCAAATCCATGTACGATTTGGCAGCAACCAGTCTACAACAAAATTGGCCATAGAGCAGGGAGAAAATTTGACCCCATGATTGGAGGGGAGAGATGGTATTGGTGTGAAATTTGGTGTCAAACACTAGCTTTTAAAAAAAATTGACATCTCCAAATTTGAGGCGAAAGGTTGGAGATGCATTTGACATTAGCCTTTGAAAAGAATTTGACATCGCCAAATTTGACATGGCTTGCCACAAGATTGGCATGTGAACCGACACTGACTGAAAGTAAGTTTCTGTTTGAAGGAACCACAGTGAACTAAACTTCTACTTGCCCCACACACAGTACGAGCAATTCGTTTTGGTTCTAGTCTGGTTTGCGCCTGACGGTCATGCACACTTATCCTGTATGACAAGTGTCTTTAGGGAGTCGTCTATTTTCCCATAGTAGTGACCCCACTACCATACCCACTTAGGTGAGACCTTCAGGGTTATCTATGACCGATACCCCCCATAATTCTTGCCATGGACTCATTTAAGCTCTTCCTGAAGCATCATACTAAAGATCACTATCGCAATAGGAATGGGACTAGAGAATGCCCCTCAATAAAAATGCCGTGATCTTTCTAGTCAACCTACATTTTCGTTCTTACCCATTGAACCTTCTTCATCAGATCTCTTATCACATAGGTAGGGTGTACACTATGATGACTAACTTATAAGTTTCAGTCCCAAAACCCTCGATGACCCTCCATCATTTTATGATTAGCTTGCGTTGTAATCTTTTGTATGCATATAGCATTTTACCTTTTTTCTCTACCATGCCACTTTTTTCTAAGGGACTCATTTGATGTTTAGGACCCATCAAGCAAACATGGTCCTTTTGTTTTTTAACCAAAGCAACACGACCAGTTTTATATCTATAAAATTGATCCACTTCTTTCGATGAAGGCGACGTCGATCCAAGGCAACAAATACTTTTTGGATAGTAAATCTGGTCCATTTTAGACAGAGACAACATCAAACCCACATGTTAGAATGTCAAAAGAGGCAACAAATATTTCTGGGCGATGCATCAGATGGATCGAGTCTTTCTTGTGAAGCAAAGCAACACATATCTTAGGCCCATCGTATAAACTCGGTCTAATAAAATATCAACACTTTTCATCGTCGGTAGCTAGTAGCCTTACTACTAGGAATCACTTAGTTTGGTGATCCGTAGCCTTCTACTAGTAGCTGCATATCGTGGCTAGTAGCCTCAATAATTTACTCGGAATCATTGTTTTTTCGATCTCATAATGTGAAATGCACACTTTCAGAGTCCTTATTTCTTAGCGAGCAGTAGTAGTCTTTACACCTAGTGGGAATCACTATTTTTTCATCACATGACTAGGTGTTTGTCTGTACACCTACTAATAGTCATTTGGTTTTTCTTGTGTGGCCGGTAGTCATGCTACTACTAGGAACCACTTCTTTTTATTTCATTCTCGAGCCTTTTTCCCTCACAAGGCCAGTAGTCTTTTCACTACTAGACTAGGAGCCTTGGACAAATAATTTCTACTGGCCTTCGAAATATTGGAGCCTTGTTTGTTCCTTTGGCACCCCCAAATTTAAGAAATTTCCTTGAGCCACCACGTTAGTCACCATTATTCTGTCATTGCACCCTTGCCAACATACAAGATCCCCAAGTTCCTGCTAACTGTTAGAGCATGTACATCAACAAAATGTATTTTACCTACTCAACAATCCACTTTTTTCATTTTACCTACTCAAATTTTTCTCAACTTCACACCAATCCTCTCTATTATCCTCTCTTTTCTTATAAACTATTATAAAATACTCCATTATTTAATTTGAGAGAGAGAGAGAGTGAGTCAGAGAGAGAGAGAGAGAGAGAGAGAGAGTGACTCAGAGAAGTTTAAGAACGGAAGAGAGGGAGGAGGAGAGAGAAATAATTGTTTAAGGAATGCAGATGAACAGTGTCTCGGTATTAATTCCGAGCCGTTCCGTAAAAGCTATTTTACCTTGACTTTTTGCTACTCTGGTGCAGCTTGTTTTTGTGGGTTTTCTTCTCTATTTTACCTAATATACCCTATATGCCGAGACTGATGTACTTGCTCTTAGCAGTTCTTTCCTCACTAGAGTATTTCTCAGATACTGATTTAGAATTTGGTATACATTTTTAAATAAGGAGGAATTTTGGTGGGAGAGTGCAGTTCTGCGAGAGAAATTGTTATACCAATAGTGATTATGCTCCTAAAAGTTTATGGAAGTACATTTTGTTTCATTGCTGCTTTTGAATAACTACTACATTCAGATTTTTTTAGTTTGTAGAAGTTTACATCTATCTGCCACAATTTATGCAATTTACGATCCACGTTACGTAGGTTTCTTCTTCAAAAGACCGAATTTTTGTTGAGTGAGTCTTTTGATACAAAACAAAAAAAATGCAAGAGAAAACAAATTTTATAAACAAAATTACTCAGATTGCTAAATTTGACATCTTGACAACATGCATAAGAATAGAGTACACTAATAGTAGCCCTTCTTTATTCAAAGGTACGATGAAGGGTATTAACTAGGCCTGTCAACGGATCGGATCCGATCCGGATCCGGATCCGATAAGACTGGATCCGAATCCGAATCCGATAAGACTCAGATCCGATAGTGGCAATCCGGATCCGATCCGAAAAATTTGGATCCGATCCGAAAATCCGAATCCGATCCGATAACTTTTTTACTTCAAAAATTTTAGGGAAAAAAAAAATATTTTTTTTAAAAAAAATACAATTTTTTTTAAAAAAAAATATTTTCCAAAAAAAAAATACAAGAAAAAATTGAAAATAAAAATACAACTTCTTAAACATTTTTTTTTTCAAAATAAGTTTTTTTTAAAAAAATTTAAAAAATTTAAAAAAAGTTAAAAAAAAATAAAGTTCGGATTCGGATCGATAACGGATTTAATCCGATCCGATCCGAATCCGATCCGGATCCGAATCTGTTATCGGATTCGGATTATCGGATTATCGGATCGACGTTTTCGGATTCGGATTCGGATTCGAATCGGATTTTTCGGATCGGATCCGGATCGGATCCGATCCATTGACAGGCCTAGTATTAACTACTGCAATCTAACAGAACAACTAAAAAGATCTATTTTGCAATGTCTCAAGCACCCTTATCGGTAAAAAACTAAATTGAAAGACTTAACTGTTGGGTCGCGACCCCGACCCTCTAATCCGCACCCACAAGCACAACACGAAAACAAACCAAGCACAAACACGAGAGATGCGAGGAAAAACTCCGTATATGTATTAATCACAAAACAAATACAATATACATGAAAAAACCTCTCCGGCTGCCATCACTCCTCTCTCTCTCTCCCTCACTCCGGTGGCTCTCCGACAGTCTCTCCGGGCATCTCCGAGGAGCCCGGCTCCTCCCGAAGGAGGAGCCTCTCGCTCACACTCCCTGGCCCCTCTCTCACTGTCTCTCAGCACACACACACACTGCCCCTTGGCAGTCAATACAAAATACCAAAACACATGGGGAGTAATCCCCTACACTCATATCCACCCTACTTGGGTGTACCCAACATTAACAACCTGTTTCGATGCCTGTATAACTTATCATTGGCTCACCGGAACTGATCACCACCTGATCTTCAAACCTGGAGGTTGGTGCTACATTGGAACAGGCATTTTCTTAGGCAAGTTAGGCATTGGTGCCTCAAAATGAAGTACTTGAATTGCTTGCCTTATTGATGGCCTAAGGCTATGGTCTGGGTAAGCACACCATAACCCAACAATCATCAAACACTCTACATCCTTCGAATCAAAATTTGAATTTAGTCTCTCATCGATGGCGGAAAGAATCTGCCCTCTTCCGTAGAGATCCCAAACCCACTCCAACAACCCTATTTCCGATTCTTCGTTTGTTGGACGGATTGATTTCCTCCCGCTAGCGATTTCCAACACCACCACCCCAAAACTGAAAACATCTGCCTCTTTACTTGCCTTACCAGTGCTTATATACTCTGGTGCCAAGTACCCTAATGTTCCAGCTAAGCCAGTTGTTTGGGGCCCGAGCTCGTGGTCCATTAGTCGGGCTAACCCAAAGTCTCCGAGCTTGCATTGAATCCTGAGTCTAGCATAATATTGCTTGACTTAATGTCCCGGTGCACCACGCATTGCTCCCACTCTTCGTGTAGATAGAGCAATGCCGAGGCCAAACCTAGAGTTATTTTGTACCTCACCGCCCAAGTGAGAGGAATCTTTTTCCCAAAGAGGTGAGCATCAAGGCTTCCGTTGGGCATAAACTCGTAGACGAGAAGAAACTCGCCTTGATCGTGGCACCAACCGATGAGTTGCACTAGATTCCGGTGCCTCAACCGGCTTATAATCTTCACCTCGGTTGTGTACACTTTTTTCCCCTGTCTAGACCCCCTTGAAATTTTCTTCACAGCTACCGCCATGTCTAAATCGTTTAAGTACCCTTTGTAAACACCTCCAAATACTCCTTCACCCAACTTTCTTTCGGCCGAGAAGTTGCTAGTAGCTGTAGCAAGATCTCCGTAGGAGAACCTCCTTGGTCCGGCACCTCTTTCTAGATCATCATTGATCGATGTCAAGTGAATTTTCTCAGTTTTTTCCCTTCGAACACACCTCCTTTTCCTTAAAACCGCAGATCCTATGAATATCATCCCTCCAAAAATCAAAACACCCATTGAGACTGTTAGACCAACTATCAATTTGGTATCTTTCGCGTGCTTACCACTTGTTGTTTTTGTGTCAAAACTGGAGGTAAACTGCCATGACTGAAGCGTGTTTTTCTCTAGAAACGCCCCTGTCGCGGCCGAAAATCCAACCATGACCCACTCCGGTAGAACCTCCATTAGGTCGATTTTGTAAGAAAGACTGGAATTGCTTTGGGAGTTAGAGTTTCCCCCGTAAGACCAAAACACACTCAAATTCTTTGTACTTGCATTGTACATAATCGAAGCATCACATGTTACGCCGCTGTGCAAGCTAGCGTTCCACGGAGTTGTAATGACTGATCCAATCGAGTTGTTGTTGATCCCGACATGCTCATACGGAGGATCCCATTCAGGATTCGGGTAGGAGTCGAACTCAACCACCACCATTTGGTTTTTTACTGAATTACTAGTTGTGGTGTTGAAAAGCCCTAGGAACCCACCAGCCGAGTTAGGTGGGATCTGGAAACCGACCGGAGCAAGAAAGAACGCAAGCCCGTGGCCATACGTGTTGGGTAAAAGAACCGATCACCCGCACAACGGAAGCGTAACAAAAACAAAACACACAAAAGAGACACAAGATTACGTGGTTCCCCAAACTCGGGTACGTCCACGGAGAGAGAACAACTTCCACTAATATTGAATGAGTACAATGAGATACAAAATACCCTACTCTAGCTCTCAAGCTCTCGGTATTTTTATCTCCCTCAAACTCACACAATATTCTTGCTCACAATTTTCTCTCTGCTCTAACTCACACATGCACAAAGAAAGTACTGATCGACTTTTCTTTGTTGTTCTCTGCCTTCTCTACACGTCTCACACGGCAAAGAAGCCCCTATAAATGGGAGCCGATAATGCCACGAATGATTCTTTTACTGCCACGACTATTAAATGTTGTCCTTGACAAATGGACTTCTTTGTCCTTTGCTCTCAAAAGTAGTCAGAGTCTTAATTTAACATTCCCAAATTGCCCTTTTATTGATTTTCTTTCCTAAATTGTTGATACGTATTCCCTTCCAACAGGCTTTTGCCATTCCCATTCTACGTTTTGTCTCTTTCTCTTCGATTTGACATCTCCATGACTAGGGTTTTTGGAGTACAAAGTTGACTGGAGCCCTTATCATATTCAAGGTATGCTATTCAAACTTTCTGCCGGAGTACTCTTTTTTTTTGTTGTTGTTGCAGTGACCTATTTATTTATTTTATTAGTGGCCTATTCATATTCTGTACTAAACTTGGGATGGCATGGTACATTCTCCAGTAGCTTGCCCCAGGGGCGGCAGAATACGAGAGGAATAGGGTACCAATTTTTTGGGTCTGTTCTAAACTTGTCTATTATGAGACTTTTTCCCTTTCTTATGCATATTTATGGTTTTATTGTTGTGAAAAAAATGTTTAAGTAAACTTTTATTTTTTGTGCGTCTTTATGCATGTACAATTTTCTTTGTCATCATAAGATACCATAATCTTTTTTTTAAACATTTTTCTGATGTAGGTCGATTTTGTGAATAATCATGGATATTGACCAATGTATTGAAAGTCTTGGTGGAAGTTCCTGTGATCAAATTGATCAACAAGGAATCAATTTGGTTGGACAGTTTGGTTGGAAATTTCAGTCTCGTGATGAACTTCTTGATACTCTTCGAGAGTTTTTCTCAATGCAAGGATATGCAATATCTATCAAAAATTCCAAAATGGATAAATATTTGACCATTGGATGTGATAGGGGTGGTTGTTATCGAAATAAATGGAAGGTTCCCATAGAGCATCGACAAAGAAAAACGGCAACTCGTCTCATAAATTGTCCTTTTGAAATTCGTTGTAAGAGACGAGAGGATGGATTTTGGGAGGTTGAAGAAAAAAATAGCTCACACAATCATGAACCCTCAAGTGACATGTCTGGACATCCCTCTTGCCGTCGTTTGTCACAAGAAGAGATTACAACCATTGAAGATCTGACTAAATCGGGAGTGCCACCGCGCCAAATTCTTTCTTCACTGAGACAAAGGAATCCAAAGCTTCAAGCAATATCAAGAACAATCTACAACACGAAGGTGAAACTTCGAAAAGAACACTTAGCAGGGCGAAGTGTGATCCAGACATTGTTTGAAGAGCTTTGTCAAGGTGATTTTATTTTTGATGTTGCATATGACCAAGATGGGCATTTGACGCATCTTTTTTTTGCACACCCATCTTCAATCACAATGACCAAAAGCTATTCAAATGTTTTTGTGATGGATTGCACTTATAAGACAAATAAGTACAAGATGCCACTACTTGACATCATTGGAGTTTCAAGTTTTAATAGTTCATTCTATTCTTGTTTCGCCTTTTTGGCAAAGGAGGGAGAAGGAGACTATATTTGGGCTTTGCAAAATTTCAGCAAGATATTGGGTCCTACATGCCATCCTTCTGTGATTGTGTCGGATAGGGAATTGGCCTTGATGAATGCAATACGGGTGGTTTTTCCATCAACTGTAAATCTCTTGTGTGTGTGGCACATTGAGAAAAATATTTTGGCAAATTGTAAGTCTTACTTTGAAACTCAAGACAACTGGACCACATTTTTGACTACTTGGAATCAAGTGATAAGCTCTCAAGATGAACAAGCATTCAACGAAGCTTGGAAATTATTTGAGCTATTGTACAGGGAGAAGGAAAAAGTGTTGTGTTACATTAGAAAGACATGGCTTCCATTTAAGGAGCGGTTTGTGCATGCATGGACTGAAAATTGTTCTCATTTTGGAAATCGTGTTTCTTCAAGAGCAGAAGGTGCACATGCAAAATTGAAACAATATTTGCAAGTTTCAACCGGTGATCTCCATCAAGTAAAGATCAAGATATGCCTTGCAATTGACAATGAGTTTAATGAGATAAAGGCGCAACTATCAAGTGAAAGGATTCGAATACCCCACAAATGCGATATCTATTTTTTTAAGGAACTTATCACTAATGTGTCGTCATTTGCTTTGGGTGAACTACTCAAACAATATGAAATGGTCAAGCATGGGACAATGCGTTCAACATGTACAGGACACTTCATGGCAAGTATGGGTCTTCCTTGTGCGCATAAGATGATTGGTTGGAAAGGTAAGGTAATACCCCTTGATCAAATACACACACAGTGGAGGATTGATAGAAGATATTTGGTTGTTCCTGATGTTAGAGAAACTAATGCGGAGGAATTCAAGAGGTTGGTTCATGTTTTAGAAGATAAATATCAAGAGTGGCCTCAAAGTCAAAAGGAATGTGTTCAGCAACATATTTCTCAACTTATAAATCCATCTGTTCCATTGGTTCTTGAGCCAAATATTCTACCTCATAAAGGGCGTCCATCGGGGTCAAAGAAAGGTACTACCTCTACAAGGCGGAATGCTTCACAATTTGAGATTGTGGAGGCAACAAGAAAGTGTAGCATTTGTAAATGTGTTGGTCATAATAGTCGAACATGTAAGGAAAAAAGTGAGGCAAATATCATGAATTCTGATCATATAGTTACTCTTGAAGACATCGGGAGTAATGTGGATGTGCTCGGCATAAATTCACTTCCTACTTCCCTCGACTACTTTTTGTTGGATTGATGACCTGAGGTTAATTTTTTTTTTTTTGTACACTTTTTTTGTTGTACTATTTCTTTAAAATCAGTCAACTAAATTAAATTTTATTATTGCAGGTAATGAATTTTGTGATTTGAAGACAAATGTAGTGCTCAATTGAAGAATGTGTCTCTGAAATGGGCTTCCATTATTTCCAGGAGAGAGATATTTTTGTTTTGTTGAGCTTAAAAGTACTAGCACTTGGTATTTCATTGGGCAATGTTTTTTTTTTTTTGTTGAGGATTGTGCTTAGGATTATATTTTCAGGAGAGATGATATTTTCTGTTTTTGTTGAGCTTAAAAGTACTAGCAATTGATACTTTGTTGGGCAATGTTTTTTGAGGTTTGTTTTCAGAATTTTAGTCTGGATTTGGGATGAATGATTACACCAGTTGTTTCAGGTGAAAAAAATGGCCTTCCTATTGTGAGATGTTTTTCATGAAAATTTTCCTATTGTGATATGTTTGTTCTCTTTTAATTGAGCAGAAAAGTTAGAATTGAGACTCCTTTGATCTTGTGTTTGTTTATTAGGTGTGGGGGCAATACCACTCAAAGGAAAAAAAAGTGGGGAACAATATAAAAGAAAAAAATTGAAACACGGAAAAGGCTGTGAGTTTTTATACGTAGGGTTGGATTTGCTTAGCTGTCAGAAGACTTTGGGGTCTTCACTTTTGACGTTTTGTACAGCTAGAACAATGGCAGTCATTTTTAGGATTAGGAAAGGGCAATTTGGGAACCTTAAATTAAGGCTCTGACTACTTTTGAGAGCAAAGGACAAGGAAGTCCATTTGTCATGTACAGCATTTAATAGTCGTGGCAGTAAAAGAATCATTCGTGGCATTATCGGCTCCCCTATAAATAGGCAACATTAACAAAGGCATAAAAAAAACTCTTCCACTGCCGAGAAGCCTCTAGAGCCAGCACAACAAATGCTCTTTGAGACTTGATGAAATGCACCACCCAAAGCCAATTAATTCCACCGAACCATCCACACTTTCTATGCAAACTAATGCCATTAAATACACAACCAGCCAGCATTTTCTTTCTTTTCTTTTCCAACAGCTTTTCCCACATAGCAAAAAAACCCAACAATACGTGGGTGACCCTAGGGTGTCAATAGTGAAGGAGAAATTGGTGGTGAAGTCAGAGAGGGCTCCGGATTCGGAGTCCCATAACTGAACCCTCTCTGCGTATGTTGCCCAACCGACGCGATATAGGTAAGTGAATGAGTTGAATTGTACGGCTCCAACCGACGACACTGCATCTCCTTGATACAGTGCGCCGTTGTCAGTTGTAGTGGGATAAAAGTTAGGAAAATCGAAATAATTTGAACTAGCAATGGGAAGAAGAAATAAGATCAATGCAGATGCAGTTAAGAGACTGATATGAGCAATGGGAAGTGATGGAAATGAAGTGAGAATGTTTTTGGTAGTGGTAGCCATTTTCTTGTGGTAGTGTAGGATATTGGCATTGGCTCTTTATACAACCAATCTGTTGTTGAAATCTTGAAACTAGTCTAGTTTCTTGATGTACAAGTTTAAACTACCCTTTTTGTTTAGTACATAGTAGAAACTTCTAGGAAAGGAATGAGATTTTTGATAACATAATGAATGACTAAACATTTGTAAATCCATTTATTGACCTTACTTCCATATTAGAAAAACTTCTTAAACGTTGGTTCAACTTTCAATGTCTAGCTAATCTTCCTGAATATTAGGCCTGATGTTGAAATGTAATTGGTAAGCATCTTAATCACTGATGCAGGGAGGCGTGTCGAAAAAGAAGAACGCGCAACAAGGACAATCACGAACAAGTATGAACTAGAGGTACTCCCTCTACGAACACACAATAATGAGAAATAATCTCAATTTTCATTAATTCAATCATAAACAACTCCTTTAGCCCGAAGGCTTACAACTTATTATATAGGAAAAAACCCTAACCCTAATTGATTCGTCCGAAAAGGAAGCGGAATCAATTAGCTAACAAAAATTACCAAAAACTAAAAATTCTACTTTGACTAGGAAATCAAATACTAGAAAGAAATATAAGGTTGCCAAAACAAGAGGCAACTAAAACAGAATTTCCTAACAAAATAATGAACTCAAAATAATGCGTAATTAATTTATATTCTTCATATTTCTGTTCTGCATCATTCTCCCCGTCTTGAAGAAACTCGTTCTCGAGTTTATATAGTTGAGTACGCCGAACCTTGTCTGCATCAAGCTTGTATTTCAAATTGATTTTTGCGAACCCAACTTTTAAAAAAGTGTCTTGATAATTTGACGGAATGATTTCCCTTAACAAAACAAATTCACCTTCCTCCCAGATCGGAACACAATGACGCTTGCATGTAGTGTATTCAATAAACTCCCAAAACGGATCAATAAATTCAGTTTCCAACAACACCAACTTTTTAACTTCTTCTTTTTGCAATATTTTCTGATTTTCTTTTTTTGGAATTTTCTCCACTGGTTTTTCGTCAAAAACTGGTGGCTTATTCCAATCCACTACTGGATTTGGAATAATTTTTGATGTGAATGGCCACTCGATGGTAGCTTCATCCACTTTTGTCCTCCCCCTTGACTGATGGTTACCAGCCAAAGATTTGGTGATAGAAATATCATCCGACACCTCCTTCTCTTTTGGAAACCGAGGTTGAATCGGACGACGGCGAGGCGGGTTTCCACCAACAGACAAGGTAGCAATCTGATCGGCCAGCGCACCAAACGCCTCCTCCATCCACTGCTCAAGTTGTTGAAACCTCTCTTCCATTCGTGCTTCTCGTGCAGCTTTACTTCGTTCATACACATCTTCGGCAACAGCATAACGACCATAACAAACTCCTTGTCGCGCCATGATCCGGAATCGAGCGCAGGCTCTGATACCAACTGATGCAGGGAGGTGTGTCGAAAAAAAAGAACGCGCAACAAGGACAATCACGAACAAGTATGAACTAGAGGTACTCCCTCTACGAACACACAATAATGAGAAATAATCTCAATTTTCATTAATTCAATCATAAACAACTCCTTTAGCCCGAAGGCTTACAACTTATTATATAGGAAAAAACCCTAACCCTAATTGATTCGTCCGAAAAGGAAGCAGAATCAATTAACTAACAAAAATTACCAAAAACTAAAAATTCTACTTTGACTAGGAAATCAAATACTAGAAAGAAATATAAGGTTGCCAAAACAAGAGGCAACTAAAACAGAATTTCCTAACAAAATAATGAACTCAAAATAATGCGTAATTAATTTATATTCTTCATATTTCTGTTCTGCATCAATCACTTAGTCTGCTCACAGGCATACTAAAGGGACTAGTTTATGTCTGGGTTCATTTGTTGACTTCTTGTCAGCCGTGTATCCGTTTGGGGCTCGAGTGGGCATATGATTGTTGGGGGTAGGGTGCCAATTTTGTTGGGATTCTATGCTCTTATTGTGATGCCGTTTGATCTTGTTCTTTTTTTAATCTTTGTATCCTTTACAATTGATTAATAAAATCTCTAAACAAAAAAGGGGATTCCAAGTTCATCCTAGAACTTTTCACAAAATTGAATTAAATGTAGGATTTCTTAGACAGAGGGTGTGGTTCCAGATTGACAATGTTATGTATGCCAAAAGATTACCAATAAGGTGTGGTCAGACGACTGTGAGGAACTCATAATCATCGTATTAAAGCCATTTCTTGAGGTGGTGCAGGATATTGACACTGGCGCTGGCTCTTTATACAACCAATCTGATGTTGAAATCTTGAAATTAGTTTAGTTTCTTGATGTACAAGTTTAAACTACCCTTTTTGTTTGGTACATGGTAGAAGTTTCAGTGAAAGGAATGAGAAATCTGATAACATAATAATGAATGACTAAACATTTGTAAATCCATTTATTGACCTTAAAACTACTTCTTAAACGTTGGTTCAACCTTCAATGTCTAGCTAGTCTTCCTGAATATTAGGCCTGATGTTCAACTTGTTGAAATGTAATTGGTAAACATCTTAATCTCTTAGTCTGCTCACAAGCATACTAAAGGGACTAGTTTATGCCTGGGTTCATTTGTTGACTTCTTGTCAGCCGTGTATCCGTTTGGGGCTTGGGTGGGCATATGATTGTTGGGCCAATTTTTTTGGGATTTTATGCTCTTATTATGATGCCTTTTTGCTCTTGTTCTTTTTTTAATCTTTGTATCCTTTACTAAATAAAAAAGGAAATTCCCCTTATTGCAGCGATGTGTCCTCTTTGAATGGTAAAAAATAGTCATAACTCTTTTTTTCCGGGGCTTATTCCTACGTCCTTGTAGGCATAAATGACTTTGGCAATAAAAATGGCTCACCCAAGTTTCATGTCGCCATAACCTTCTTGTAACTGTTGTAAAGGACTTGAGAAGCTGTCATCTGTCCCTGGAATTGGTTATGCTTGGGCCCTGAAACAGTGACAAAGTGTCTCATGTCTCCCAACCGCTTCCTTTTATTTCTAGGAACTCAAATTCATTGTATACATTGATTGCAAACTAAACTCCCTTGATGGCTGCCACGTGGCCCTTTTTGAATTGGTCAAGAGCCTAAGTGCTTCCTAACTTTCTAGGTCTATTTCCTAATTTGGCTCATTCCATTAACCATCTTCTATTGGAACTTGCTCCATTAAGTGCCACGTGGTATTCATGACCTTGTCCTCATGTATTTTGTCCTTATAATGCTTAAAATCTTAGGTAATGCAAGGAATATTCCCTGGATAGGCCATGAGGATTTGCCTATGAATGCACCAAACCCTGAAAAATCTCAAGAAGGATTGCAATTGGTTTCTCACCCATTCATCTTTTCGCAAATGGACCTGAATGACTTTGACTTTTTGATTGATCCGGAGCCCGGGCCCACTTTTCATATGGTAATCATTGGCAATTTACAAAATAAAATGTCAAAATGGATGTAAATAGGTGGGTTACAAACTTTATGATTCATCTATTTGGCATTTTACGATTTTATTTGTTACCTTTTTCGGTTCATTTGTCAAGTCTTTTATGTTATTTGTTACATACTATTTTACTTTAGTTACGAATAGGTGTGAACGATAGTTACGAATAGGTGTGAACGATTGCACAAAGAAAATATTAGTACGAAGCATTTTGGCTAGTTACGAAGAAACATATTTGGTATTTGGCATAAAATTATTTGACTGAAGTAATAGCATAACTTTCTTTTTTTATTTTAAACGGAGTAAACTCTCCTTGAAAACTGCCAATCTTGTATAACAAGAAAAACCAACAAACTAAGCATATTTGATAGCAACCTCATTCATTTGAGAAAGAGATATGAAGGTTCCCCTGAATGCATCATATATGCCCACTGCTTAACGCGTTTCTTATAGTCGTTTGGGTTATATTTAGATCATCACCTTAGTGACGTAATCCTTTGAAATTACGCTTCTTTTCTCAATTCTCGTTCTACGCTCGTGCTTTCAATTCTCACACTCACAAATTTAAGATATTTTTGAAAGATGATTTCACACGAATGCGCACTTGCGCTCCCGTACCCTCACCCACAACTACCCACGCATTATGAGACTTACATCATGACTTTATGCACTATATATAACCGGCCGGGGGCAGTACAGCATACTATTTACTTAGCAATCATCTTTCTCACACGATCCCAATCATTGGATCATCGTCAAGTTCATAGTCCAAGGTAGATTCTCAAATAATCACAAATCTGGATTGCTTCCAAATGATCACAACCTTTGGTTTGTCTTGGAGAGCTTCTTGATAGTTCAGTCTCTCATATCTCTCTCAGGTTTTCCCTTTGCCAATACTCTCTCTCTACCCTTATCTATAATGTGTTGCACGAAACACTAGATTGATTCGCAAAATTAGTACTCCCTTTGTCCTATTTGAGAATTTCAATTTTTATAGGAAGATAATGATTACATCAAAAAATATTTAACTTTTCATTATGTCCCCATCAAAAAGTGATTTGCAGATCACTTCAATTTAAACGTACATAAGGGAAATAATCTAATTTTACCAAGTTTCTATTGTTGATTTTTGAATGTGGACTTGTCTTTTGGGACGTCTCAAAATGGGATGTGGGACTATCAAAATGGTACTCAGGGAGTATATTGTCGCACAAATCTATGAAATTAACAACTAACATCAATATGATTTGGGGAATTGGGTTTAGGATTCTTTTGGTAGTTGAAAATGACCCGGGGATGCTGACGAGCAGCTCCCTATCGAGCGGGTGGAGAGCGATTGATCCGGCCGTTCGTCTTGGCACGGACGGCTCGGATTGCATACAAATCTAAACCGTCTATTGCTCGGCTAAGATTCAAGTCGTCAATTGTCGAGATGAGCGGCCAAAGGGAGATGCTTGGCAGCAAAGTCTATCTAATGTATAGCACATATGGCCACACCCATTTCCACAGTCAAATTTGACCACGAAAATGACTCAGCCATTTTTTCGCTCCTGAAATGGCTTCACATTAGACATTATAGAGGTCAAAAATGACTTTCAAGCGCAAATTAAATTGGCTTTGGGTGCGAGAATAGCCCACCTTTTCAGATACTCTAACAGCCAACTTTTTTCTTTTAATTCCCTTCAAACCTTCCTAGAAAGTAGTCCCCTTTAATCTTTCTAGCAGCTTAATTATTTCTCCTTCCCATCTGTTTTCTTTGACGAATGCTAAAATTAATCATTTGTTCTTTTTAATAATTGTTATTGATACAGTAATATATATTTTAATGTATCGTGAATCTTTTATGTGATTTATGTACACACGGGGTCATACACATGTTATATATTTAATGTTTTCTAAATAATACTCCCTCCTTCCCAATTTAATTGTCTTTTTTGGGAGTTCGTGTCACTTTTCAATTTTATTATATCTTGTAATTTATAATATTTTAAGTGATTTCGAAAACATTGTGTTATAGAACTAATCGAGATCTATCAAATAAGATCCATGTTCGATATGAAATTCATTACGGATTTAGAAATATAACTAGTTTTTTAGCTGGTTAGAATAGAACAAGGGATAATTAAATTGAGACGGAGGGAGCATAGTTCAATGAGTGCAAAATTGGATCTCATAGTTATAACCAGTATCTACTGTCTATTTAAATTGTGGGTGTGTAATTTTTGACTTGAAAATGAAGTCCTGCCTCCGATCCATAACATAGAGTAATGAGAAGCTATAAATTTTTTTTTAAAAAAAGAAATTATTTATGTAATCATATTTCAAGTTCATCATAGAACTTTTTCATAAATTAAATTGATCAATTATTCATATTTCAGGTTCCAGATCAATCGCGTTATGTATGCCAAGGGAAATAGATTAGGGTCCCTTTCATAATAGAAAAAGATTACCAATAGGGTGTGGCCAGACGAGTGTGAAGAATTCATATCATTGTATTAAGAAATCAGGGATGGAATCAGAAATCTCGGTCAATGGAATTGATGCCTAGAAACGTAATTGATCTTTCTTCATATTTGTTTATCAAAAACTCAATAATTATAAGTGATTAACCATTCTTAGAGCAATAATTAATGTGCAAATAGCGTAATGCTATTCATTTTTTTTAGCCAAAGTTTAGGATAGTTTCATTTTTTTTGATCCGCGGATAGTTTCATTGGTAAGAGAATAAAATAGTACATCAGGAAGGGCAAGTGTAACAACCCGGATTTTCGGCCATATTTTTTTTTCCTTTCCTAATTAACCCGTAATTTTTATCATTAATAATATCATTAAAAAGTATTATTAGTACTAATAAAATTCTTTTCCTTAATAGATATATACCAATATAATTATCTTATCCTATTTATCTTTTTTTTTTTAAATTGCATGCATGCATACAAACTCCTTCCATCTCTCCCTCTCCTACTCCTACTCAGTCTCTACTTCCTCCCTGATCTTATTTTCGTCCTCATCTCGTCCATCTCAAAACCCATGAGATAGAAACCTTTACGAATACAATCTTATCACCCTCTTCGAAATTCTCCTATAAATACCCCATAACTCCGACCCTATGGCACACCACGCTACTCCCCACACCCCACCAGTCCAGAAGAGAGAGAGAATTCGGAGAAAACCAAACTCCAATCCATGGAGTTTTAGAGAGAGAAAGAAAGAGAGAGAAAAGTGGGTTTCTTACCAAGACCCAACCGAAATCCAAATTGATCATTCGAATCACTTCCCTCAACCCCAAGCATCCCCAAACATCATCCAATTCGAGCCCAAGGTCCCCCGATCGCCAAAACCGAAGTTGTCTTCTCCAAAATTCAAGATTCGTTTTTTTTAAATCAATCCGATCCGATTCAAGGTATTATAATCCATTCCAACCTCTTCTCTAAGTAAATTAAGTGTTTTTAGGCCTAACCCATAGTCCCAACTCCCAAGTGGTTCCATGCATCAAAACCATGGAGAAAACAAAAAAAATTCAAAACCGCGAACCGACCTTGCGGCCGCAACCTTTGGGCCGCAAAGTCCAGTAATTTGTAGCGGTGGACGCTTCCACAGGTTGACCGAGGTCAAACCTTGCTGCTGCAAACTCAAGTCTCTTTTTTTTAAAAATCGTTCCGAAAATGATTTTTCAACCCCCGGACCATGTTTTGACACCCAAACTATTTTTCCTAGCCTTATCACACCTCAACGATCATAACTTGTTAATATCATATTTTGTTTTATTTTATTATCTATTTATTAAATATTTACTTGTTTACATTCAAAATTTACAAACGAAAAATCTTTACGACCTTATAAATTATGTTATCGATGCCCGAGTTTTTTTTTAGACTCTTTACATTCCGATGATGAAACTTTGTTAACCTCAACATATTTTATTTATTAAATTATTTAATATCTAATTATTTAACTTTCGGCAACTTTCGTTAATATCTTTAATTAAAACAATCCCACGACCCTCCGAACCCAACTTTTGACACTCGAACTTGTTGCATAGGACCTTTAGGACTCCTATGGAGATCATGATAATTATTCTAATACTTTTACCTATTTAATGTAGGTAATTAGTTTTTAATCAACCTAATTTCTAATAACTAATGCGAGAATAATTTCTTTAATTAAAAACTCTTGTTAAGGTCATGCTACTTATGCTAATATTATTATCCTTCTTTTGTATTTGCTATGGTTATTAATCTATCTATTTCTTAAATAAAATTAGTATCTTACTGATTTTTTTGACCAAAAGTATTTTTTGTCCTTTTTTTTTATAATTAGATAAAAGTTCCTTGCTATTTAATTACTTCTTGGACATACAAGATTAAGGGCAACGGCCCATTCATAAAAAATTGCGTGATTTCTACGCTTATTGTTTATTCCAATTATCATCGTGATTATACTACTCCGACTCTTGATTCATTGTGCTAGAATTGGACCCTAGAGATAGGGGGTGACATACGAGTAGGGTTTCACCTAGACGTTATTAAGCAATGGTTATTTGAGAGGAAGAGATGTTAGAAGATGCCTACAGGCGGGTTGTGTGAAGTGATGATTTAAAACCTGGCGGATAGTCCAGCGATATTTTGATGATAAAACCTGGCGGTGGTCCAGTGATATTTTGTGATGATAAAATCTGGCGGTGGTCCAGTGATGTTTTGCGATGATAAAACCTAGCGGGTAGCCCAGAGATGTTTTCTGTTGATAAAACCTGGCGGTGGTCCAGTGATGTTTTGCGATGATAAAACCTGGCGGTAGCCCAGAGATGTTTTCTGTTGATAAAATCTGGCGGTGGTCCAGTGATGTTTTGCGATGATAAAACCTGGCGGGTAGCCCAGAGATGTTTTCTGTTGATAAAACCTGGCGGTGGTCCAGTGATGTTTTGTGATGATAAAACCTGGAGGTAGCCCAGAGATGTTTTCTGTTGATAAAATCTGGCGGTGGTCCAGTGATGTTTTGCGATGATAAAACCTGGCGGGTAATCCAGAGATGTTTTCTGTTAATAAAACCTGGCGGAGGTCCAGTGATAAATTTTGATGATAAAACCTGGCAGATGGTCCAGTGAAATTTTGTGATGACAGAACTGACGGGAGTCCTATGGTGATTAAGATAGGCAAACCCTAGTTATGGTATGGGCGTGACTAGTTTTCTCTTGTTGTTAGGTTATTGGACAGAAATGAATAAATTCATGTGTGATACTTCTATTTTACTTTCCTGTATTGATAATATATGATTATCTGCTAGCTGTAATGTAAGAGGGGTAGTGGGGTTGGATTATACTTCGGGGTGAACTCTTTCACTCAGGCACGGATTGTCTAGCATCCGTGTCAGATTTTGCAGAAAACTAGGAGGAGACTCAGGACCTTAAAGGAGGACCGTACTATCCAGAGATGGAGACTGAGCCCGTGTATGCTTGGGACCCGTATCAAGTTTAGGAATCAGCTTTGAGCTTGTTAAATTCAATACCACAGTCAAATTTAGGATTTCCACATTTGGTTGTAATAAACAATTTCTTATGTCAAAATATTTGTTTTAGCCATTAATAAAGTAAACTTTTTCTTATTTAATATTTAATGCCTCCGATTTTATTCCGAAAATCAGGGCGTTACAGCAAGCATCTCCATAAAGGGAAGATACTCATATACAAGCTACTGCATTCTGGGCTACTACAACTTGCGCCACAGAATTGCCACTGGTTCGAAAATTCACTTCCATTACACCAAAACACTTCACACAAGAAAGTCTCGCAAAGGGGAAGAAAAACTTGCACAGAGTAGCACAAACCAGAGAAGAACGACCTTCCAACATAGGCCCAACCAAAAAGGAAGAACAATCCTCCAAATGGAGTCAAAACTACAATCTGGAAAGGAAAAAACAAAAACCAGTCAATAACTGGTAACAAGTCACCCGAGTAGTCTACTAAGTCACACCAAGTCGCATTGAGTTACCCTAAGTTAAGAACAAGTCGCACAATTATAGACTATCTCAAGGACAAGATCAAGACCCCATCGACCTCGATCGCAAAACCCACCTCCGGTGACCACGAGCCGCACGGAAAATAACCTTCAACGACCACAACGGCGAAAGCCAGCGATAAATTGCCGGACAACGCGGTGGAATTGTTCAAGAAGAAGCAGCTAGTGCTGGTGGTATGGGGAGGAGAAGTATGTGGGGGTGATGGAGGAAAAGAGAGGGAAAGGGAAATCACCCGCGAGGGGGAGAAAACCCTTCCCTGCAACTGCCGCATAAAGGTTTAAAACCCCTTGTTGCATAGTACTAAGAGGATACGTGGGCTTCGGGCCCACTACGCCTTCTCGAACCTACCTTAGATGGGTTAGTTTAGGGCTTAGACTGGGAAAAGCTCTAGGCCCAATTACGTTGCAAAATAACTGTCCAAAACGGTAACAAAGGAGTAGGATGATTGGGAAAAGACCAAATTAAGATGGGGACAGCCGTAGACATGTAGAGTCCATGGGATTATGGGTCAGATTATTTGAATTCTGAGATTAGTTACACTGTATTTGATTTTTTTTTTAGAGGTGAGAATTTTTTTTAGGGAAAAATTCAAAATACCCCCCAACCTTTACACCAAAATTAATTAGACTCCCAACCTTTTAAAAATTTCAATTTTACTCCCAACGTTATCTTCCGTTAATCAAAATGCCCCCTTCCGTCCGAATGACTAACAGATTTCGTTAAAGACTCCGTTAAATATCGTCCCGATAGAATTTTGATGATTCGAGCCCCTCAATGTGTTCAAAACGTGATTTTAAAGGTACCCGCAAGAAATCAGCAAAAAAAATGACCAGGAAGGGCTTCATCTGAATAGTTTTTTATTAAACTATTCAATAAAAAACTGTTCGGATGAATCCCTTTCCGATCATTTTTTTTGTTAATTTCTCGTGGGTATCCTTAAAATCACGTTTTGAACACATTGAGCGGCTCGGATCATGGAAATTCAATTGAAAAGGGGAGGTGCAGACCGAAGCAAAATCCGGATGTCCGGACTTGAACAAAATACGAATCGATCTGCACCTCCTCTTCCAATCGAATTTTGATGATCTGAGCTGTTCAATGTGTTCAAAACTTGATTTTAAAGGTACCCATGAGAAATCAACAAAAAAAATGATCGGAAATGGCTTCATCTGAACAATTTTTTATTGAATAGTTTAATAAAAAACTGTTCAGATGAAGCCTTTCTCGGTCTTTTTTTTTGCTGACTTCTCTCGAGTACCCTTAAAATCACGTTTTGAACATATTGAACGGCTCGGATCATCGAAATTCGATTGAGACGCTATTTAACGGAGCTTTTAACGAAATCTGTTAGTCATTCGGACGGAAGGGGGCATTTTGATTAACGGAAGATAACGTTGGGAGTAAAATTGAAGTTTTTAAAAGGTTGGGAGTCTAATTAAATTTTGGTGTAAAGGTTGGGGGGTATTTTGAAATTTTCCCTTTTTTTTTATCGTGAACGAGGAGGGAGATATGTAATCCAGAGGGGTGGGATTAGTTAATATAAGAGGAAAGTCCACTTTTACTCCTGTGGTTATCGCCATGTGCGGATACACCCATGTGGTTTAAAAATGTGCACATAACCCCCTGTGGTTTTCAAATTGTGCGGATAGACCCCCTGCCGTCATATTTTCCATCCATATTAACGGAGGTGTATCTCACACACCTCTAGAATGTAATCTGAGTCGTTCATAATGTATTAAATAAAGAATAAAGTATCTCTGTAAAAAATCATCTTAATCAGCCATCAGTAACCCAGTGATCTAATTTTTAGTAAATTCAAATTTGAAATTTTAATTTCATAACAAAATCGATTTGACCATAAGCTTTTCATTTTTTGATTGACTTGAATTTTGGCATAGATGTAGTACTCGTCAAAATTTACAATATCAACGGTTTGGATTCAATTTTTGGTATACGGGATGGTGTGGTTAGATTTAAAAAAGAAGAAGAATCAAGGGATGTGATGGGGGTATAACGGTCTTTTAACGTTGTTTCCGTTAATATGGATGAAAAACATGACGGCAGGAGGTCTATCCGCACAATTTGAAAACCACAGGGGGTTATGTGCACACTTTTAAACCACAGGGGGTGTATCCGCACATGGCGATAACCACAGGGGGTGAAAGTGGACTTTCCTCTTAATATAACGCTCCCCATAGTATTAGCTAATCCCCCCATGTGGTTACTGAATGGACAAATAATCCACCCTATCCGATCCTTTATCCTGAGTGCTTAAAAACTGCAGACTATGAACTACAAAACGATAGAAGAACACAGGGGCCTCTTTCTTATATAATTCTCTCACCCAGTAATCCCGCAGATTCCCACTCCTCTTTATCTTACAATAAAACAAGCCCAACGGTCGTCGTTTTAATTTTTGAGAAATGGAAGATAACATTATCTGCCATCTTTTTTTTTTCTCGACGACTAGGTCACATAACTTCTCGAACATTGTCCTTGCCGTCGTTCTCTACTTCTCGAACCCGTTCTCCGCTTGCTTCTGTGCCTTTGGAAAGAGAGAGAGGGGGGGGATGACACAATGGGCACCCAATTAGGGCTTTTTGGTCACTGGGCCAGCCGGATATAATGTGGACTAGGGGGAGGGGTGTCCAAATTATATCCGTCTGCGGGGAACAAAATTATCCTGGCTAGAACATATCCGGCTCTCCCTTGCAAACAAACACCGGATATAACACAAGCCGAATTTCCATATCCGGGTCAATGCTATATCCGGCTTCCATCTCCCACTGCCAAACAGGCTGCCAATGAATAGACAAAAAGTATGTATGTAGGAATTGGTTATCAAAGTTTCGTTTATTTAGCATTATTGTTTCCAAAAAGTTGAATCCTACCCCCGAAGAGATTGTCCGGTCCGTGGATCTAGAACTTAAAAACAATGCATCTCTACGAAAAAAAATTCAAACTTTTTGCCTCCGGTTACTAAATATCAACGAGTGCTTTTAATTTATCAAAACAATTTAAATTTTTTCTTGATAAAATGCATTTTTTTTTTAAATTTCTCGTTTTACGAACCGGACAATTTTTTCCTGGGATGTAAGGAGTATATATATATATTTCTAAATCTCTCGTAATGCATAGTATTGAATTGATGAGTAAAAAGTCTTGATGAAGAAGTGGGAGTCCTATCTCAACAACTTATTATTATTGTGCAGAAAATTGAAATGGAGAAGATCACACATCTATGAATTAATTGCACGAAAAGAAATGGTTTGACAGGTAAGAAAACCCTACAAAAAGCCAAAAAGGTAGGAGTAACTATTTATTTATCTGCAATGGCCTTTTTATTGAGAAACAAACTGTCATCGGTTGCAACGGCTACCAAAATAGCACCAGTTTTCTGGTGTGGTTTTCTCTTTCTTGAGGTATAACTCAAATTCATAATACAAGAAACAAGTGGATTAGTGCAAATGGGCCAGCTAGCAATCAATACGAGAATAAGACTGTTGGTAATGGAGGGTGTTCCGGGCTAGTTTATGCGTGCCTCGGACTAATTCTTACAGTCCCTCCCATAGCCGTTTCACACACTTACGCGTGCGGATGAGGTGGCTTCAAGAGTTGTTGGCAAGGAGAATCGAACGGAGACTTTAGGATGGAGCAAAACACCAAAGTGCCTGAGACCACTTGCCCAACTCCTAACTTTATATATACTGTAAGTCGAAAAAGGAGAAAAATATAGATCAAAGTTGAAAAAATCCATATTAAGAGAACAAAAATTTCAAAAAGTCGGACTTTTGAGAAGAGTGTCTTTTTTGATATTTTTCATCGTCTTATATGAATTTAACCTAAGTAGTCGCAATAATTTTATTAATGTGGTAGAGATCTTATAAAAAAAATGTTTTCCAATTTTGCGTGACATTATATTCTTTTTATCAGCTGCGTGACATTTATATTACATCACACAATTTGAAAAGTCCCCACTTTGAGATGAAATTTGTTATCGGCTCGCATAGTTGCATGTCTTTATTAAAAGGAAACGGCTTCTCTGTTGTTTCGGGAGGATTGCACCCCCGTGTAGTCTGGTAGTCCTGCCCGTTCCACCCCTGTTTTCGATGATTGGTTGACCACAAAAAAATATGCATGTCAATTGCGTAGCATATAAGTAACGCGAAATAAATGTCACATCATATATTAGTTTCAAACCATAGTACATACTAGATTATTACGTAGCATATAAGTAACGCGAAATAAATGTCACATCATATATTAGTTTCAAACCATATATAGTACATAGTAGATTTAGGATTAATCGTCCCAACATAAAACAGCAACAACTTCCATTCTATTTTTATTACATTCTTCCCCCTCCTAAATTCACTTAATTACCATCAAGATAATCAAAAGTTAAGGGCCTAAACACATCACCCCCTTCTCTCTCTATCAAATCCACCTGCCCTTCCATCAAATGCATATACACAACCCAATCACCGTTCCCCACCGGACTCGGCATCGGCATCACATAACCCGATTCGCCGCCCCAAGGAAAATGGTACGACCCGAACACCGGCTTCCCCCACCCGAACTCCACTTTTGAAACTGGAAACCGCTGGCCGGACGAAACCACCAAAGCCGGCCCATTGGACCCTTCCTCCCCGCCCGCATAAATCCGAGCCAGTACCGGCTCGGGCCTTTGGGCCTCCACCCAATCAACTAAATCCAAGAAGTGGTCCTTGGTAACAGCACTTTCTAGAAACTCATGAACCGAATCGGCCGTTGAACTCAACGGCTGGCTGGTTAATACACGAATTGGCTTTTCCCCATATGGAATCGACAAGACGTTTCCGAAGTACGAACAGAAGAGTTTCGACTTGTCGATCTTTCCTTCGCTCAATCTCATCCGTCCATCCACCACAATTCCTAGTTTACAAAATTGCCCTTTTTCTGTTACTCCTGCTGCGACTAGTTTCCATAAAAAGGCACAAAATGTCTCCAACTTAGTCTTGTGGGCACCATTGGCGCTTGCGAGTAACTGGAGGCGGGTGAGGTTGTCAGCGGAGATGTAGTAAATGCGGCTTATGAGGTGGTCTGCGAGGGGATGTTCGGGTTCTGGTGGTGGTGGCAAGGCAGAGATAGGGATGTAGAGGTGGTTTAGGGAGCATGAATAGAGTCCTGGGCGACGGGGGTAGAGTAGCGATCGGCGAAATGATGGGCGAACAGAAAGTGGTATGGATCGGGCCATCTCGGCCCATGAGACAAGAAACATGTTGGTGGAGTATGCGTCAGCCACCCGGTGATCGAACGTGCACGCCACCACCAGTCCGCCGCATTTGAGTTCTGTCACCTGTAACTCAAAGGAGTATTATTTTATGAAAAGTGAAGTACGACAATCGCAGAGAAAATAGTTATATTGATGTAATGATGGATGTTATTTTGAAAATAAAGAACTTTAAACAACACAATTTTCTATTTGCGAAATGAAAACTTTAGTTTTCAATCACACGTTACTTCAATACTTCATCCTCACATTCTTAAATCCTATGGAAACAAGATGTCACAACTGTCTTTTTCTCATATTTTAAACAGAACATTTATTCTTGGTGGTTAAAACTTTGAAATGACATTAATTGGATCAGGTATTGCTTTCTTGGTTAGGATGAAGAGTGGGTTTGGAGACATTTTTGGGTGTCGGGTGGGTACCACGTCACCCGGCTGACGTGGTGCCGAGCACCCACATCCGGACCGTCTAAAAGTGTATTGGACGGTTCAGATTGAAACATTCTCTCTCCTCTCACCCCACCACTCTCTCTCCTCTTTCTCTCTCTTTTTTCTCTCTTCAAATCTGAGCCGTTCATAACCGAAATGGATGGCCCGAATGCACCGAGCGGGCACCACGTGGTACCCGCTCGGCACTGAAAAATTGCTCGTTGGATAGGGTGCATGGAGAAGCGCTTTTTAGTTCGAGGTTGTCCTTTCGGGTGAGATGTATGTCTTGGGTGAGTTTTTAGGGTTTCATATCGATCTACTGGACGAATCAAATAAAATGAACAGTTGAATTATAGATAAGGCTGCTAAACAAACCAAGTTGCTCGAGTCTGAGCTTATGTTCCTTCATTAAAGAGCTTGTTCAAGATTGGTTTGTTACATAATCAAACCAAGCTTGAACATTTTTTTGAAGCTCGTTAATATTTTAAGCCAAATTTAAACAAGCTACTACTCGGCTCGTTAAGTTTTTTATGTATAAAAAATTCAAGCTTCTTGAGATTAGCTTGATTAAAGTTCGTTTGAAATCGGCTCATCTCTCATTAACAAGCTAAGCTCGAACATATTTTTAAAATTTGTTGAGTTATCAAATCAAGCTTGATTAGATACGTACCTGCTTGGCTCGTTTATCACCCCTAATTACAGAACAAAAAAGAATAAAATCTTATCCATACTCACATCACATTCTTGTGTTGAATAGTTCAATGACCTTCCTTAAGAATACCTTAATTACTCTATTTCATTCACGTTTTTAACACCAATAATGTCTTAATAGGAGTAGTTAATACTCCGGTCCATTTTCTACTATTATTCTAGGAACACGCTTTAATACCCCACGTGTGATATATCCATTGATAAAGGCGCTGATATGTCCCAATCAACACCTCCCCCTTTCCAAGGATATGGCTTGTTTGCAGTTCAAATAATCGCAACCGTCAATTAACATTTTCAATGGTTCAAAGTTGTTTTGATATTATTATCGATAATAATATGAGTATATTTTTACTTTCAACATATCTGAACCATTAATTGTCAATAGAAACGGTCCAGATTGGACTGTACACATTTCCCTGTAGTCAACTGTAGAGTAGCCAGATCCGTGTCTAACATACATGAAGGGTTGTTCCCTTGTATACGTACGTACCATCATTTTACGTGTTTGCATGGCTCTGGCTACACGTCGAGAGCGCGTCGAGAATACTAATTACTTAATTGTAAGTAATTATCTCTTATTTCATTTTTAGATGAGTTGGTGGGCACCAAATATAATTTGGGATATTGGTGTAAATCAAATCCTATTGTCTTTTTTGTCATTAAATTTTTTAGATTAATCATTCCTAATGACTAGCAGAATCGAAAAAGAAAAAGAAATATAGATATGTATCTATATCATGGAAAAACATTAGAAACCACTAAAGACAAGAAAAGTTCAAAAATAGCCGTTTCACTGTTCTTTCGAACTTCTTTGAGCTTTGTCTGCTCTTGTCAAGATGAATGCTAGAAATTTTAATAAAAATTTTTAAGAAAAGCTAAAAATGAGGTAACTAATGTTAACAATGTCAACTGTCTTTAAGAATAAGGCCCCGTTCCGCTAAGATTCTTATTTTGTAAGTGTTTTTTTCCGATTTTACAAGACAGATTATTATCTCACAATACATCACCTTTAATTACTTATTTGAAAAATAAGTATTTTTTCCATGGAACGGAGCCTAAATTATTTAGTCCAACCTCACCCGGAAGAGAGAGAGAGAGAGAGAGAGAGAGGTATTGAGCGAATAACTAGAATACCTGAACACAAAGCACCCCTTGCTTCTTCTTAGGCACCAACTTGCCTTCAACACTCTCATCAGGATTATACAAGTCAAGATGACAGAGGTCCACGTCAGCAAAGGCCTCAATGAAATCAACTCCTCTGTTATTACAGAGAATCTCAGGCTCACCCACAGTGTTCTGGACTATCTCCCCAGCAAATGGGTAGTAGGAAACCAGAACCTGGGCCAAGGCCTTCTTCAAGACACAGCACATGGACCCAAATGTTAATAAGTTGTCCTCTTCTGGGGTCTTTTTGTAACAAAAGAAAACTCCCACGTCCACCGGTGGCAGCAGCAAGTCCAGGTTGGACATTGGTAGCCAATGCTCTTGCATTGGCAGCACCGTCGCCACCACCTCTTTCTTGGTAACCACCACCGTGAAGTCTCCTTTTACACCCATATTTGTGTGTGTGTGTGTTTGTATAGAGAGAGAGAGAGAGAGAGAGAGGGGTTGATATGGGTGGTGGGAATGTGGGGAGATGGGGCATGATTTATAGGAACTGTAATTGGGTTGGAATTTTATGTTTATTTGTTTTTTTATAACCGGTTGTTCAGATCAGCCTTTACGCACCTCAATTAATTCCAAGATCTTGAAGTCAACTGTCTAACAACAAACCGTAAACGGCTCCAAGATTTTGAATGTTTATCCTTCGTGGAACTCGAACTTGCAATCTTTGGGGAACCAAGCTGGCAAGCCCCTTAGGGCGTGAGATTAGGATTGTGATTGATAATTAGATAGGATTATTAATGAGGAAATAAATCATTTATTCATGTTGGTTTTGCACAGGATTTGATTGTAGGATTGTAAGTAACATATTTATTTTGATTGTAGGTATTAGAAGAATTGGGACAAACTTTTTAATTTATACAGACTTTTTCCAATGGTCTTTTTAGTTGTTTTTTCTCAAATATATTAGAAGATTGGCGCAAACCTTCTACAGTACATTATATTTTTCGTCTCAACGAGTGTAGTCGGAAAAATTCAAAAACATGACCAAAGTTGAAAAAAATTGTGCACAAAAACCTAAAAAAAAAACCATCATTAGACTTGTAGAAACTTTGGGTTGATATGGGTAGTGGGAATGTGGGGAGTTGGGGGCATGATTACTAACGTTTGGTTGGAATTTTATGTCGTTAGAGAAGTTAGTAATCCTATTTTTAATGATTTGGTCATATATAATCAATTGACCAGGATTTTAACTGTTCAAATGGGTTGGGCGGAGAATTTTTTTGGGTGCCGGTAAGTACCACACATGTGGTATCCTGTCGGCCATCCGAACCGTTCAAACGTGATTTGGACGGTATAGATCGTCGATGGATACCGCCACGTGATACCCACTCGGCACCCGAAAACTTCTCGGGCAAATAGATTTTGAGCGGAAAGTGCTTTTGGGACGTGGTTAGGGGCGAAACAAGAAATTTGTTTCAGGGGTGCCCAAATTTCCATAGATAAATTTCTAAAGATTAGTTTGCCTTGTCTATCCTTTTTTTATTTTCATTATGTCTCTCTCTCTCTTTTTCATTAGATATATACTTAAGTTCAACACTTGTCAGCTATTTTTGTGGTGTTGTTATTTTTTTATGTTTTAATAATATTTAAAAAGGTAAGAGGCTAAGCGTTAGAGTGAGTTTTTGCGAGTAGCAGTTGTACAAGAGTTTTGTATACCCTATGAAGCTTCCTAGATCTACATATTTCTCTGCCTTTTGAGAGTTTTGTATACTTTGTGAAGCTCCCTAGATCTATGTATCACTACAAAATAAATAAATATATATATATATATATATATATTTTGCCTGCAGCGGCATTCAGAAAACGCCGGCAAGCTGTGTTTTTGCAAACGCCGAGGATGCCAAAGTTGACTTAGATTTCTGGCGTTTAAGAAACGTCGCAAAAGATCTGTGGTGGTGTTTTTTGAAAAACCTCGGGATTGATGCATGGGTAAAGATCGCCTCTTTGGCGACGTTTTCCAAGAACGCTGGTAAAAGTCATCTTTGCGGCATTTTTAAAAAGGCCGGCAACACTAGTGTCGGAAAAACCACATTTTCTTGTAGCATATTTCTCTACCGTTATAAAAACCTAAAATTTCAACACATTACCAGTTATGAACGAAACATAGTGGTTAGGTTGACCTACCTAACGCAAGTTTTTCCAATAGTAAACTTGGTTAGGAGCAAGTTGTGGGTGTCAAATTGTTAATAAAATCACATATTTACCTACTACAAGCAATATTTGTCACATCCTATACGTCTACATGCAGATGCTTTTCTTTTTCTTTTTTAATTTCAGAGCGTCCGGACCAGCTTATCTACTGTATATCTCAAATTAGTTCCACTGTCCACCAGCAGAGGCCTATTTAAAGTAGGAGCAAAAGTCCATGTGAAATAGCCGACAAAAATTTATTGCAACTTAGAGACTTCGAACTTGAAACTTTCGAAGGGACCGAGTAAATCTCTAAGTCCTGGCATTGACCACCATCTAGATCACAACGGAAAAGACGAATATAGTAAAACACGAACAAACGTACGGATACGTACATAACTGCATATATGCTATTAATGATACATATATTCGTCTCCTTTTAATGATACGGTCGGTATGATCCAATCCTCTCCTTTTAATGATACATTAGTGGCACTAGTAAATTAATTAATCCTACAAACTTTCTTTGTTTTTTTTTTTTCTTTCGACTCTCCAGATCAACGACTTATCGTTTGATCTATGAGAGTTTTGTATCTCGTTATGAGAGTTGTTAGTTTTATCTTTGGACGAATTTTGTCTACAGATCGGGTTCTCTTAATCGAGATTACTTCATAACGATATCTATGTTTCAACGTTCTATCCACACAATATCTTTGGCGGGATAACTCGTGGCGGCTTAGCAAATCTGTAGTTCTTGGGAGTTCGTTTGTGTGTTCATACTTGATTAGAGTTCATCTGATCGTCTGGGTATTTGGTGTCTTTTGTCCTTAACTTTGCACTTTTTTCTCGCTTGAGACTCCTAATTAGATGTTAGGCAGTTTAAAAGTGTCGATATTACGTCAGGTCATGCCTGAGTTAGGATGAAAGACATCGATTGCCTTGTGATTTACTCATTTTGTATTTGTTAGACGATTAGTTTGGCTTTGTCCAAATTCTTTGTAATGATCTCCGTTTTGTAAGTGCCGTCGGTGTTTATCAATACAATCTTCTCATTTTTGACAAAAAAAATCTTTTAAGAATGAGGAACCCTCAAACCAATTGTGGGAAAATTATCCGCTCCCATAGGCTTTTCACATGATTATGTGTGCGGTGAGATACCCCTAAAAATTGCTGATAAGAAGAATCGAACTTGAGACGGTAGATGAGAGCTAACTCCTAAGTCGCAGGCCAAAACCACAAAGGGGACTCTTCGGGTTACCAATGTGGGAAAACTGTCCGGTCTATAAGATAGAAACAACAAGAACAAACTATGGTACTGAGTGTATTTATATGTCAAAATAAAACTAAGAACACAATTACGTGCATGGCAATGCCTAGCTAGTAGCTAGGAAAAAGTCATTTTCTTTGATGTTCTCTTTGGCTCTAGCAAACCATATCCTTTATTGTATAAATTCCTGTTTGCATATGTAAAAACTTTGGATCCAAAAACTTTGCAATATCATTTCAAATCATTCCACACCCATCAAATGCTGGACTTACATCTAGCATTCCATCAAGTCGGCAGCTTTTGAGATCTATCACATGTAGTCACTTTTGGAGGTCTACCATTTTGAGTGTAGATTATTTATTTTCCGATTCCGAAATGGATGGGCTCTGCTCGGGTAAATTGGTCTTGTAGAAACATTTTATTTTTTATTTTGATCGGCAACTTGGAGAAACGTTAAACTCACAATCCATATTCTGACCACAATAAAAAATACAAAATACAAAAATAATTAGGTACCCAAACGGGCCCTTACACACAATGTGAGACTTATCTTAAGCGAAGGAAATTCGTCAGATAGTTCAGTTAATTTCTCCATGTAACTAACCAAAATGCTAAGAGCATCTCCAGCAGCCTCGGCACTTGAGGCGTTCGGAAGTTTTGCCGAGCAAAACACACGCACACAGCAGTATCGCCTTCTTCCTCATCAGAATACCCTCCGCTACAGTGACTCGCTGGTACAACTTTGTCGGCGAGGATCAACAGTGAGTTCGGCAAGGAGTTTGATTGGGAAAATCGGGAGTTTGATTTGGGTTTTCTTTTTCTTTTTCTCTTCTTTTTTTCTTTTTTTTTTGATAGGCAACAAAATTTTATTAAAAACTCGACAAAGGGTACATCGAGAGAGGGCCAATTACAGACTTCAAAGATTGAAATCCATAAA
Source organism: Rhododendron henanense subsp. lingbaoense (assembly GCA_020567845.1). Lineage (NCBI taxonomy): Eukaryota > Viridiplantae > Streptophyta > Magnoliopsida > Ericales > Ericaceae > Rhododendron > Rhododendron henanense. The sequence continues at coordinate 38,810,230 of CM036321.1, forward strand.
GAACCATAAGGAAAAAAGAAATACAAAATAGATTACATTCATGAAACTTGAATAAGCCCCCGATTCAAGGCCATTCCACTACCGTCCCATATCAGAAATGTTGGCCTTGAGAGTTGCCATACAGAATCAACCCCATTCAGCAACCCATTGAAAGCACAATACATGAGTCCTTTACACCAGAAGAAGACCCCGTTGAGCAGCAGATTAAAGGCATTAGGCATCCATAAGCATCATCTTGAAAATAGGCAACCACATCCAGATACAAGAAGACCAAATTGTGCGAGAGAGATAGAAGGGGTAACGGTGCGGCGGTGCCGGTGAGAGAGAGAAGGGGTGACGGTGCCAGAGATAGGGAAAGAAAGAGTGGAAATGGGTTTTGACTAGGCCAATTGCTTAGGCTGTTGGGAGGTTCATACTTGTAAGGGCTAGCTAAACACTAAATTTGCCGTTTTGGATAGTCTCTTTGCCTAGGATTAACTCGAGGTTGTTGTAGATGCTCTAAGTGGCAATTAGTGCAGTAAAAAAAACTAATCGTATCGCCAGTAACTTGAGTCGTACAAATTTTTATGTAAAATAGTACCTAATTGTTGGGCGGCTATTTTGGTCAGTGTCTTATCCACATTGTTTAGAATTGGAAATTCATGACTGGTCAGATAGTACGTGACAGTCTACTTGGGTTATGTTTTGTGTAATTTTTCTTTCTGCATATTAGCTTGCGAAGTTTCGCTCAAGTTCAAGCTAACCCCAGGTGGTTTGTCATAGTGGTTAATCGATTTGCTTCGGCGAGGTTTATCACCCTAAGGTCGCTGGCTCAATTTTCCTCGATAATGATTTGTTCTTGGGGCCACCTCACTTCACGCAAACGCGTAGAAAGGGTTGTGGGAGGGTCTGGGGAGATTAGACTATTTCATCGGGACACTTTTCATTACCAATAAAAAATAAAAAAGGTTTCACTCAAGCTAACAAGCTAAAAAATTACTCCACTGTTAGGATCAAGTGCTTACCATCTTATCAAAATCCGTAGGTGGTGGTAAAGACGCAACTCTATTTATTTATACTAAAGCATAGCAAACCCCAAGGGCCACGGTTCAACCCGCGTGGATAGGACGCTGACCTGCAACCAACAAACACTACTAGACTTGTCTGTTGATATGATCGATAGGCCGTAGGTAGAAATGGTTGGCAATGAATGCAATTAATGAAAAGACAGAGGTTTGGTCAATTAATAGAGGTCAAGACAATTGATGTTGCCTCTCTCTTGCCACTTTGGTTAAGATGGAGAAATTAGCTGAACTACTTGTTGAATTCCCTTCTGATTGTTGTTAAGTGCAAAAAATAATCACCTCACCTGTTGCTACTTCAGAAATTTTTTCCAGCGTTCACACGAAATTTTTATCCACAAGTGAAAGTGAAAAAAGTAAGTCGTCAATCGTAGGCGATTTGAGGAAAAAAGGTAAGCATTTTTATCATGTCATTCACAGTTATTAACAAGTTATGGCATTTTACTATCTTGTTCACATAAATCAATGAGTTATGACATTTTACTATCTCGTTCACACAAACTTTCTTTCTCAATAATCACTTTATCGCTCACATACCAATCTACAACTTATTCATAGTAGCGGAAACAACTTTGACATTTTTCGACAACTTATTCACTATTAGAAAATACCTAACTTGATCGCTACAAATACCTAAGTGAGTAAAACAAGTTTCTTCGTTATATGTTTTCACTCAGCAAATTAAAAAAAAAATTCGTTTAGCTAAGTGAAAATATATAATGAAGTAATTAATTTTTTTTGCCCACTACCATTTTCCAAATTTTCGAAATATTAGTTCCTACCTTAGATTTTTGGATTTGTTTACTAGATTAATTCACAAATAGCAAACAAAATAATACAGTACAATCAGATGCCTAGACAAAAAGTCTAGAATCACCCCAGTTTCATATTTTCACCTACTTTTGTTGCTTAGTTTAACAAGGGTCAAGAAAAAAAATTATTTTATTTCTTACTGTACGCCAATCATTTTTAGTTAGACTTATAAATTTGATGGGTCCAATTAAGCCATAAATTTAACATGTAATCATCAGCAAACCACTTAGACGACGAATGATTACATAGTTGATCTGTTCTAATTACCCTTGTCAAACCCAGTTTTGTCTGATTGCAAGTGGTTGCTAGCTATAAAGTTAACCACATGGTTGATTAAGTCCAACTTATTATGGACACTAACCCCATCTTTATCTACTTTTGAATTTCTTGGTGAGGAAGTCTAACTAATGCACACTTATGCTATTTCCAAGGTACCAACTCCCCACATATACATTTCAAGTGGAGTGGTCTTTACATCACCAGCATTATTGATGGGACTAATAAATTAATCTTGCATTTTAAGTTCATGATAGTCCATTTTTTTGGATAACTCAGGTTTCTGGACTAGCTTTCACGTTCATAGCCCATTTTTTGTGGATTCCTTTTCTTCTAACTCAGTATTCGGCCCGGTGGACCAATTAATTTGAGAGACGTCCAACTCCATCGTTCACTAGCTGGAGGCTCAATTAAAATGAGGACAAAGTCTCATATGGACTAGCCCATGACGACATAGGAATCGATAGCAAGCGAGTGAGAGTTGAATCCCATGCCGAGAATTTCTTTAGATCCCTGCTGGTTGCTAGGTGCACTTCGCCCAACCACTAATGATTTATTTTTGTGTGGATTCTTGAAGATTTTACCTCCATTTTCAATTGCATTTAGAATGTGATGGTGGATAAAGAAATGAAAGTTTGCAGTATGCATGTAGGGAAAACAATTTCATAAACTATTCTTACAACTGATCGACACAACTTATATTGATGTATCCCTTTTCATTGTACATCACGTGGTCCATATTCCACAAAGCTTTTAATTCTGATATTGTTCTTAGTGAGAGAGATGCAGATGAAGTTCAGTTCGCCAAGGCAGTCAACAGTGGTGTTCCGTGTGCTGTAATTCTAGCTGAATTGACTTGGAAGACAGACCTTGTAGTTGCAATCTCAACACCCTCTGCAGGTAGAAAATTTGTTTTAAGGAGACTATGTGAAAACACAAGATTCGGTTCGCTTTTATTCACCTCCGAAAATAGTTAATAACTTGATTGCAACAAATTCTTTCTCAAAACTTATTCACTACCGAAAACGCCTATCAGACCCTAATATTTTCTTTTCTTTCCTAGCTTTTTTTCATCACGAAATATGTGACCAACCAACCCACATTAGGCAAAAATAAATACATCTCAAATTTCATGACCAGTCCCATTGAAAGAACAACATCAACAAATCGATCTTTGTTTTAACTGGAAAGTGGGTATTGAATAAAGTGGTACATAGATATTCATTATTTATTACTATAGGTGATGTGACTGCCGGTTTAGACTTTTGCAGTACTAATGCAACAGTTTAATTATATAGGTGGCAGTTGCCCTTTTGGAAAGCAAATGAAGATTGGTGTATTGAACAACAATCCATAGATTTTAAAGTTGGTTGTGGGTGGTTGATAACAACTCACAAGACTTTAATGTGTTGGAAAACCTATTTTGGAGTAGTGGATAAGATTTTTTGGGAAACACTTTGCTCTGTTCCGCAACTCCAAATAAGTACTTATTTTTTAAGAAGGCAATTTCAAGTTCAAAAATCATGTACTTACGCAAATAATTTTCCTACCACTATGGATCTTGTTTGATAGATCTCATTGAGATCTTTAATACGGTGCAAAAAAAATTGAAAAATTATTTTTCATTTACTTTTGAGTTTGAAAATGTGAAATAAACAGCTTATTTTTTAAGAAGATTTCTAGAACGGGCCTAGAGTAATCAAAGATAGATTGCTTTAATATATTTGTGTACAGATCTTAGATCTATAGAGTGAAGGACTAAGTTAAGTTTTCTCTTCAAGACAATGAATTTTTTTGGTGTTCAAAGGATTCATTTTTTTAGCTTTTCGTCAAAATATGTGGGCTACGGGAGGAATCAGAAAATCATAAAGTCATGAACAGAAATGAAACGTTCAGAAAAGATAGAAAAAGATAGTTAACCATCTTTTTCAAATTTATTTTTCTTTAGTGATGTTTTTTAACTTTTGATCATAATTTTAATTACTCCCTCCGTCCCTATTTAATTGTCCACTACGATTTTGCGTGCATTTTCAACGGCTTATATATCTCGATGTATATTGCTAAAAATATACAATATGGATCTTGTTTGATAGAGCTTAATTTTTTCTATAAAACAATAATTTCAAAAACATAATATACGTTAGAGAGATATAAGCTGTTGAAAATGCACGCAAAACCGTAGTGGACAATTAAATAGGGACGGAGGGAGTATTAGATTACACTTGTCAAGTTGAAGGATGAATTCAAAAAAAAAAATGGATGCAAATCTAGCAAAAATTCAAAATAAACAACATGATAAAAAGGCCAATTTGCACAACTCTTGTCCAGAAGTACGAATCGCTACGCTTTGCTCTTCCATCTCTCGAGCCCCGAAGAAAACTACGCTTAGTGTTTGCAACAGCTAGGAAATTAAGTAGTAATAGAAGAATCAATATCTCGACATAAGCTAGCCAAGAGGTAGATCTTGTGCCACTCCACCTGGCCGGTCACATGAAACTGACATGTTTCCTATCTCGCAAGACTCTTTCGTAGAATTCAAACAGTTTCTCCCATCTTTATCTATCTGTCACATTAAAAATAATAAATTATGCCAAACCTGGCCTAAAAAGAGAGGATTTCCCTAAACTTTGCTTTTTCCCTGCACAAATTTCTTTGCATAACCTACATCCGAACATAGTCTAAGACAATTAATATACCAGTTGTGGATACCCCCCTAACTTTGAAAACTATATAAATTCAACTACATAAACTTTTCTTAAATGTAATGATATACAGCTTAGTGTATAAACTTTTATCATTCTAAAAACTATTCATTTGAGTGACAAAAGAGTCTCTCTTTTCAACTATAGACTTTCTAGGAATTCTAGGTGTACCTAACCACAAAAATTGTGTGCTGCCATCTTATCCCATATAGTACATTATGTAGGATTTCCTTTGTTAGGGTTGGTGAACCATTTGCATGGCTTCTTCAGAGGACGAGGTTACTGTAATCCAACACTTATTAGCCATGTAAATGAAAATACTATATATGGTACTAACGTTTACTTTTAGAATTATTACTAAACTTTTGGACCAAAATCTTTTTTTTTTTTTTGTTAAGGAAAAAAATTAATGTCAAAGATAGCCAAACCCACTTGAAATTGTGGTGCATGGATGGATGAGATTGAGCAAAGGAGAGATGGACTTAAGTAAAAAATATTGACTTCGTACTTCGGAAACGTCTTGTCGATTCCATATGGGGAAAAACCCGTTCAGAGACTATTGAAGGTGTTTCCGGGGATGGTTTAGATAATGATTTTCAATCTTTGGCTGTTAAGGTAAAAGAATTAGCAGTGGGTGAGACTCCAAAGATTATTGAAAATCTTGATTTGATGGATCCAAGTAGTACTGGTGATCAGAGGATTGCGGAGCATTTGGATGTTTCTATACTTTTGGGGGTTAATGCAAATATTTCTCAAGTGGGAGCTAAGGGGCAAGGTCTTTCCTCCGATACTATGAGCTTTATGGCCTGCAAGCATTGTAGAGGTGGAAGTAACTCTCTTGGTGATAGATCATCCCTTGATGCTATTCAGAAAATTGAACGGAGGGTGAGAAGATCGAAGAGGAAAATTAGTAAAAAGAAGCTTCTTGCAGAGCTTGGGGTCGAGGCCGAAAAATTGAATCCCAAAAATAAGAAAGTCCCGGCCTCTTGTTCTTTATCCTCCGATGACATCCGAAACCGGGACTCCATCCTTTTTAGGAGAGCTCGAAAGGCCATGGATTTAGGTACCACTTTGGGCATTAAATTTAGAGGGGGAGAAGTTTTAATTTAAAGAAATATATTGAAATGGAGGAGGCCAATTTAGCGGAAAGAATCGGCGCTCTTGACAATTTGGAGGAAGACACGGGTTTGGAGGATGATGAGGACTTCGAGGATGGTGCCTCTCTCTCTCTGGAATTTTAATTCCATAGACTAGAAAGGACAATGATAAAGCCACGGCAACAAAATATCTATGTATCTCCTCCTATGCTGCGCGTTGGTGAGTACCCTGGAGGAACATGTTAACTCTGAACAAATTACAATTGCCATTTATACAGTAATTTTTTTTGCACTTTCATTGTCATTTGCACGTAGAAACTTAAATGTCATTTGATAAGAAATGTCTGGCAAGGAAGAAAAAGTGGTCCCTTTTCCACGTAGAAAGTTAAATGTGGTTGCTTTCACCTCTTCTTTTATTCTGGCCATACCAAATCATTCACATTTAACTTAAATGTGGTTGCTTTATCATTGTCCTTTCTATATATTGTTAAGTTTTTTATACCAAATTAAAGTGCTCATTAAATAATTTAATTTGGTGTAAAAAACAAAAAAATAATATTGAACGACGGATTAATTTGGTATAACATGGAGAGACGGTTTTTGAATTTTCTATATTTTGGGCATTTGGATTTGTATATATTTTTTCTACGGCTGAGATTTATGAGTGGTAGGACTGATAGACGCGTAAATGTTCACATTAGCGTCCTCTAATTTATCATTGTTAAGTCTATTATATATTATCACTCGTAGTTTTATGCTTTATTTTTGTGTTGTAGGTATTTGGAGGGTTTGATACAAAAAGTGCAAAGTTGAAATATTAAATGGTGCTCGAAGATTGGGCTGTTCGAGTTTAATATGATTAGCAATATGAAGTCTACGAGTTTAGCACTGATTGGCCAAGGAATGGATTTTCACCGAAAGTAAATAAATAATTGGGCTTGGATTTATTCTATTACATGGTGGGCCCAATGGTTAAATGGTGGGCCAAGGCTTAATAGGTAGGAGTCGGCTGGAAGTAAAGAAGAAAAGAAAAGAAAATAGGGCTGAGAGTGCCAGGGGATCACGGCTACAGCACTTATAAAAGGGAGGATTCCCACGGACGAAGGGAGAGGTTCACTGGAATGAAGAACGGGGCAGCGGCTGCCGAGACTTTGTTCTGTTTAGGTTTCTTCCGAGTTTTTCTTTCCTTCTTGTTTTCAAAAGTTTGTTCAATTACTTGCACTTCGGTAACTCGTTTTAATTTCAATTCTTTATAAAAGTTATTCGTTTATATTTGATTAGTTGATATTTCTTGTTTATTTTTCTCTCGCGTAATAGAAGCATGTTTCAAGATAGGGTTTCTTTTATTTTATATGCAATGATTAGTGAGTAGTCGTATTGGTAGGGTCGCGGAGTGATTAGTACACCGTAGTCGGTTCGGACACTGCTCCTATTTTCAAACAATGGAAAAAAGCAATTTTAGGTTAATTGAGAACATTCGTGAGACAAACTTGGGCATCATCGGAGCCCATGTAAACGGGGGAATGGGGGTCCAAAACTCGTTCTCCGCTGCGCATGGGTATACGGCGACCATAGGATCTCGCATCTTGCGAGGTATCTTTTTCAATCTAAAAATTAACATTTTTAAGAACTCCAAATAGAGCAGCTTAATTCGGACTGGTTACGAGTGCTATGAACCATACGACCGTACCTTCTTTTAATTTTTTGAAAAGTAAAATCAATTTCTAGGTTTTAGTTAATCTCTCAAACAAATCAACAAGGGGTGGCTACCTAAGAGCCAGTTTAAATCAGTAACAATCCGAGTTTTTAGTCAACACACATCACCGTCTCTGTGGATTCGACTCCGAATTTACCGGATATTGTGCTGCGTCGGTCTCCGCCCTACGCTTGGGGCAACCCTTTATTTTAGGACTAGTAAATCGTCAAGCAAGGACTAGTAATATATTTGGAAAAAATGAATATTTGAAAGAAGGATGAAAGAAAAACCTAAAATGGATATTTCCTAATCTTATTCTGATTAGAACTTTCACGCTAGCACAGGCGGAAAGTTCACCTCCTCCCTCGGTAGAGGCAGGAGTTTGAGCCCCGCGAGGGATGTGGTTGGGTTTCAGGGCTATGGACAGCATCTGAACATTTTGTCGACAATGACAACAAATATCTCCACTTACTAGAAAGGACAATGATAAAGCCACGGCAACAAAATATCTATGTATTTCCACTTATGGTGCACGCTTGGTGAGTACCCTGGAGGAACCTTTTTTTTTTTTTTTGAAAGGCGAAAAAATTTACATGCTAACTCTGAACAAATTACAATTTTTGATAGGCGACAAAATTTTATTAATAGCGCGACAAAGGGTACATCGAGGAGAGACCAATTACAGACCACTGAGAAAGAGGTACTGTATAGGCCTGAAGAAAAGGAAAAGAAAATTACCATTGAATGGTTTCCAACAATCAGACTAAAACAGTTCAGGAGCAGCCTCATTAGATCATGAACTCAATAAAAGGATCTTCCATAGGACTTTAGTAGAGCTCATCTCTTCATCCTACAAAATTCCATCAGCATCAAATACAGCAAAAGCGATCCCATTGAATCATGAAATCCCAGCAAACTGATTTACTGCAGAATTCAATAATAATGAGGTAATATTTCAACTCATTATTCTGCCATGTCTAACAGCAATTGGAGTAACAGCATTTGGAGTGTAAATAGACATAACTTATAATTTCATTTGCCCAGCATCTCTTAGCCCTCCCCACGCTTGGGAGTTGGAAAGAGAGACATATAATAAGCATTTGGACAGTTGAGATTCCCAAATTCTAAAATTCTTCATGAAACACCACATGCCGAAAATAATAGCTTTGCCTCAATTTAGGAAAGGCCGACACTTGACTGATACTCGTAGCCCTCCGAAGCTGTGGAGTTGAAAGAGTATATACAGTAAAAAAAATTTAGTCATTGTCCTTTCTAGTTGGTGGAGATATTTTGTTGCTATGGCTTTATCATTGTCCTTTGCGGTATGTTCTTGATAAGAAATGTCTGGCAAGGAAGAAAACGCGGTCCCTTTCCCACTTAGAAAGTTAAATGTGGTTGCTTTCACCTCTTCTTTTATTCTGGCCATACCAAATCATTCACATTTAGCCGATAAAAAAAAATCATTCACATTTAACGGATCGTTTGCGGACAAGATAAAGTTAGAATGCTTTATCATTGTCCTTTGGGAAAATTTCAAAATGATACCTGAACTTTGCACCAAATGTCACAGAGACACCTGAACTTAAGTTTATTTCAATTAAACACCTGTACTAACAAAATTCTCAAATTTAGACACCTGAACTTAAGTTTATTTCAATTAAATACCTGTACTAACAAAATCCCCAAATTTAGACCCCCGCCGTTATTCTCTGTCTTTTGCATGTTGGGTTTCTTATCCCCCTCCCTCTCTTTCAAAAGCATCTCGAACCACTAAAATTCACAAGAGCGAGAAATATTGAGAGCGCGAGTGAAGGTATTTGACTAATGTCATGAGTGAGAGCAAAACAAGGAATAAACAATAGGCCACCTGTTCCGTTAAGGGAAATAACTTATTTTTTGAATTAGAGGTGGTGTATACTGAGAGAATGACCTGTCACGTGCATCGAAAAATAAGTATTTTGAAAAAATATGTATTTTGAAAAAATAAGAACCTTAACGGGACAGGGCTTAAGAACTCCAGAAAGCCTCTGTCGATTTTTGTTCTGAATTATATCAATATTTTGAAGGTGGGCATAGAGGAGTTCATTCCAAACATCAGGAACTCCAGGAAGACACCAATGGATACAATCTGCATAGGTCTGGGGTTTCACTAATTGTTCTTTGGTAAGAGGACTCCAGTGCTTCCTGTAAATCGACGAATGAGCGTCTTTTCAGTACTCTGAGAGCTGTGTTATGTTGAGAATTTGTATCTCCACGCATTTTTTCCGTAATTCGAATACTGATTTCTCCACGATTCGCATCTGAAAACTCTCGTTTTTGACACAAGGTGTGGATGCGATGAGCGCGGGCGTGCCAAGACTTGTAGCGCCTAACTTCTTGTGAAGATTCCCGTGAATCTTGACTTCTATCGTATGAGCGATCGTGTGTGACCCAAAGGTTAAAGATCACAGAGCGGTTAGTGGTTTGCCACACGGTTGTGGACTTAATATTTCCTAGTCGTATAGGAAATTGACGTAAAAACGTGAAAACGTAAACTCTATTACACCGGGATAATAAAGTTGGTACAGGAAAGTAAAAGATCCAAACAACTTAATGAAGTGTGTTTGAATGGGGTTGAGCACGTAGTACTCGATAATCTACTTTGCGGAGCATTTGGATGTTTCTATACTTTTGGGGGTTAATGCAAATATTTCTCAAGTGGGAGCTAAGGGGCAAGGTCTTTCCTCAATGCTATGAGTTTTATGGCCTGCAAGCATTGTAGAGGTGGAAGTAACTCTTTTGGTGATAGATCATCCCTTGATGCTATTCATAAAATTGAACGGAGGGTGAGAAGATCGAAGAGGAAAATTAGTAAAAAGAAGCTTCTTGCAAAGCTTGGGGTCGAGGCCGAAAAATTGAATCCCAAAAATAAGAAAGTCCCGGCCTCTTGTTCTTTATCCTCCGATGACATCCGAAACCGGGACTCCATCCTTTTTAAGAGAGCTCGAAAGGTCATGGATTTAGGTACCACTTTGGGCATTAAATTTAGAGGGGGAGAAGTTTTAATTTAAAGAAATATATTGAAATGGAGGAGGCCAATTTAGCGGAAAGAATCGGTGCTCTTGACAATTTGGAGGAAGACACGGGTTTGGAGGATGATGAGGACTTTGAGGATGGTGCCTCTCTCTCTCTGGAATTTTAATTCCATAGATTGGCGGTTTTGAGTTGTTAGTTCTATATCTTTGGGTTTGTTGTTCGAATTTAGGGTTGTTTTCTTTTGGTTTGTGGCTGTTTTGGTGTTAGGCTGTTGGGCTGTTTTGAGGCTTTCATGTTTTTTGCGGTGTTTTGGTTGGCTTTTTGCTATCCTCTGTGTGAGATTCTCGGATGGTTTTTGTCGGTGTGTCCGTGATCCTTTTAATCTTTGTAATTATCTTCAAAGAATATTACTAATAAAATTTTCCTTTTACCGATTAAAATAAAAAAAAACCTGCTGTTACCAACTACCAAGGACCACTTTTATATTTATAATTGATTGGGTGGAGGCCCAAAGGCCCGAGCCAATTCTGGCCCGAATTTCCGCAAGTGGGGAAGATGTGCCCCGGCTTTGGTGGTTTCTTCGGGCCAGCGCGCGGTTTCCGGTTTCGAAAGTTGAGTTTGGGTGGGGAAAGCCGTTGTTCAGTTCGTATCTTCCCCTTCCTTGGGTTATGTGATGCCCATGCCGGGTCCGGTAGGGAATGGAGATTTTTTTTTTTTTTTGTTCCAAAAAAAATAAAATTTCATTTCCCACCGGACTCGGCATGGGGAATGGAGATTGGGTTGTGTATATATGGAGTTGATTTTTGCACTCTTTTTGGGAGTGCGAAAACCACTCTCCTATCTTAATCAAATGACTCTAAGGCTCCGTTTGTTTTGATGAAAAATGTTTTTTTTTTGAAAAAAATTTTAAATTTTTATTTTCTGGTGTTTGATTGACACTTGAAATTTTTTTCAGAAATTGACAAAATAGTGTAGAGAGAGGGGGAGGGGGGACTTAAACGGTGGAGAGATCTGAGAATATTGGAATTGAACGTGGATCAGGACTGACGATCGAGAAAAATGAGTAGTGAGAATTGCAGTAGAGGGCAGCGGGTTCATTTCGGAAAATAACTTACGGAAGATTTAAGGACAAGTCATTTTCATTTAATTAATAAAAAAAATATTTTACATGTAAAATGTTTTCCTCATTTTTTACACAACCAAACACCGAAAAATAAGTAAAACATTTTACATCCAAACAAACGGAGCCTAAAAGTGAAACACAATCACCTCCCGTAAGAAGAGGCCAACTTTGGGCCTAAGGCTGGGCCTAGTGGCTTGCTGGGCCTTGCCCCACGGTCAAGCTAGCCCGATAAAAATATAACATTAAATTATGTTTAAATATGACTAACATAACACTAATTATGCAATAGTGTTTGAGTTAATTCTGGGCCGGTCCTATTTTTCAATTTCATAGCCCACTAAATCCTTTTTCTATAGAATGCAATTCCTAATAGATCATGTGGAGTGTATTTTACATTTTTACCGCCGTTTAAAAACAAATGAACCCATATAACCTCCTACAACACCACCACCCACTCCACCACCACCACAACGCCGCCGCCACCATCACTGCCACCACAATGACCACCACCACCACTCCACCATCTCCGCCACCACAATGACCACCACCATGTCGCCGCCTCCACCACCACCACAATTAACAATGAAACACTCACTAAATAAACATTCGCAAATTTACATAAAAACCAAATATTTTTCATGTAATTTTAAAGAGGGGTACATAATAGATTCTTAATTCCTCCTAAAATACATCACTGGTAACAACTTCCATTTTATCTTACATTATTCCCCCTCTTAATTTCACTTAATTACCATTAAGATAATCAAAAGTCAAGGGCCTTAACACATCACCCCCTTCTCTCTCCATCAACTCCACCTGCCCTTTCATCATATGCACATACACAACCCAATCCCCATTCCCAATCGGACTCGGCATCGGCATCACATAACCCGCTTCCCCGCCCCAGGGGAAATGGTACGACCCGAACACCGGCTTTCCCCACCCGAACTCAACTTTCGAGACCAGAAACCGCTGGCCGGACGATACCACCAAAGCCGGCCCATTGGACCCTTCCTCCCCGCCCGCATAGATCCGAGCCAGTACCGGCTCGGGCCTTTGGGCCTCCACCCAATCGATTAAATCCAAGAAGTGGTCCTTGGTAACAGCAGTTTGTAGAAACTCATGAACCGAATCGGCCGCTGAACACAACGGCTGGTTGGTTAATACTCGAACGGGTTTTTCCCCGTATGGAATCGACAAGACGTTTCCGAAGTAGGAAGTAAATGGTTTCGCCTTTTCCATCTCTCCTTCGCTCAATCTCATCCGTCCATCCACCACAATTCCAAGTTTACAAATTTGCCCTTTTCCTGTTACTCCGGCGGCAACTAGTTTCCATAAAAAGGCACAAAATGTCTCGAGCTTAGTCTTGTGGGCTCCATTGGCACTGGCGAGTAACTGGAGGCGGATGAGTTGGTCGGCGGAGATGTAGTAGATGCGGCTTATGAGGTGGTCGGCTGGTTGGTGTTCTGGTGGCGGGGGTAAGGTGGAGATAGGGACGTATAGGTTGTCCAGGGAGGAGGAGTGCAATCCTGCGCGACGGGGGCAAAGGAGTGATCGGCGAAATGATGGTCGGAGTGAGAGTGGCATGGAGCGGGCCGTCTCGGCCCATGAGATAAGGAACATGTTGGCGGAGTAAGCGTCAGCCACCCGGTGATCGAACGTGCATGCCACCACAAGTCCGCCACATTTGAGTTTTGTAGCCTGCAACTCCAAAAACCATTATTTTGCAAGTTAAAAATATTCGTAGAGAAAAAAACATTTACAATGATGTAGTAATAATGAAAGTATTGGTTTGAAATTAAGGACTGTAAACAGCACATTATTTCTATTTATAAATCTTTTACAGTTTATTTGCCTTCAATCACACGATTTGTTACCAGAACCTCTAATCTTTTTCTCTTATTTTAAAACCACATTTATTCTTGGTGGTTAAAACCATTTTAAAAAAATTTAATTGCATTAGGTATTGTATATATCGTGTTGGTCACAGTTGCATGGGCCAAAACTGAGTGGTTGACACTAAAAAAACACATTATTGTTTCTAGATAGGAAGTTTCTAAATTGAATAAAGTGCTTTCTTGTGATGAAGATTTCCAACCAAGAATTTCCATTTTAAGAATCTCTTATATATACCTGTTATATCGTAGTAAGAGCATTTTTAAACAGTGGCATAGCTAGAAATATGTATCAGTGGGGCATTACGAAATAAAAATTCCGATGACAGCGAATCTCAAACATCCCACCGATCCACGATTTGATGTTTTTTGGCAATAAGACGGTGGCTTGCGTGTTACATCAACGAGAAACGAATGAGAGTTTTCAGATTTTGAAGCAGCATTTTGTTCACCCACCTATTACGAATCCTAAAAAGTAGATAATGTTGTAATGTTCACCTTATTTTTTAGTCATTGAATAGAATATCATTTATATGTGCGTATTTGAGCGAGTTAGTTGAATTATATAAAAAGCAATAGCTCTTTCGATTCAAATAAAACTAAAACGATAACGAAGAAAAAAATTGCAGTGGAGGCCTGTGCCCCCAATGGGCCTTCACTGGCTCAGGATGAGCACAACGAGCTCTTCACGTTTTTTGTATAAAGGATTTACTAATCAAAGATTGTACAAGGAACATACACAATGATTAAGGAGGCTTGATGCAGTCCATGAAAACAAGACATGAAAATGTACCGTAGATCCGAGCCTTTCATTTTTGTTTCATGGACACTTTCATGTCTTGTTTTCATGTTTCGATGAATATATTAAAGATTGAGAATAAATTCTTTACACCGCCGGTGTAAATATTTATTTCCTCCAAATCAATATTACATTGCGCCACGTTGCAAAACGTGGCACAATATAATTGATTTGGAGAAAACAAATGTTTACACCGGCGGTGTAAAGAATTTAAATCTCTTAAAGATTAAGTATAGGACGAAATTACAACCCCGGTGATGCTCTTGGAATATCGAGGCGCAACTGACCTGTTGTGCTTTTCACACACACACATATATAAGCAATAAGTACATCGAGACGGCCAAACCTTATCTTCAAGAAAGAAACTTCAAAAACATAGAGAAAGCCAAAAGAAACTTGTGCTCTCCATATATGGCTCATTCGAGGCTCAAAAAGATGGTACAAAACATTCATTTTGTTTAGTCGTTTGTTGGACGTACGTGGGAAACTACATGAAAGAAACACGTGTGGCATTTCAAAAATTCAAGAACTAGCATGATATTTGGAGTAAACATTATGACAAAAGTGGTCCTATCACGTGGCTGATGATGTTTCTCTCACGTGCTGTGTTTTTTGGCAAATACTAATATCTACTAGACAAGTCATACAAAAGGAACAGTTCTGATTAATACCGATCAGGGAAGAATGAAATAATAATTGAAATTCACATCTCTTTCTTGTGTTGATGAATAATAACGACATTTCTTGGATAATTTACCAGCCCTATTCAAGTTCTGGTGCATGGGATCTTTCATTCAGAGGAGAGAGAGAGAGAGAGAGAGAGCAATACCTGAACAGAAAGCACCCCTTGCTTCTTCTTAGGCACCAACTTACCTTCAACACTCTCATCAGGGTTATAAAAGTCAAGATCACAGAGGTCCACTTCAGCAAAAGCCTCAATGAAATCAACTCCTCTGTTATTACAGAGAATCTCAGGCTCACCCACAGTGTTCTGGACTATCTCCCCAGCAAAAGGGTAGTAGGAAACCAGAACCTGGGCCAGGGACTTCTTCAAGACGCCGCACATGGACCCAAATGTGAATAAGTTGTCCTCTTCTGGGGTCTTTTTGTAACAAAAGAAAACTCCCACGTCCACCGGTGGCAGCAGCAAGTCCAGGTTGGACATTGGTAGCCAATGCTCCTGCATTGGCAGCACCGTCGCCACCACCTCTTTCTTGCTCACCGCCACCACAAAGTCTCCTTTCGCAACCATATTTTTGAGAGAGAGAGAGAGAGAGAGATGGGTTGATATGGGTGGTGGGATTCTGGGAGATGGGGGCTTGATTTATAGGAACTTTGGGGTGGAATTTTTTAGTTAGAAAAGTCAGCAGTCCTTTTTTCTGGTTGTCACTATTAATCTAGGTGATATATATAGACAATTAAACCAACTTATATAATTTTAAATATGAGGGTGTGAAAAAAAAAAAATTAATAATCCGTGAATCCAGTCCGAACTGGTTTGATATGCGGGTTTGGTCCGGGTTTTTGGTACTTTGATTCGGACATAGTTCAGAAACTAGAGAATCGTTTAAAAGGAAATCCGTTTGAGATTTTATGGTCGTGATTTTATAAGTTGGGAATGATTCTAATCATTAGTATACTAGTGTTTGTCCGTGCTTACAGCACTACGGATCCCGATTGAAATTACTCATGCCTACAGCACTTGCTAGCTAGTGTCTCAAACACTAAATCGATTCATTAGTGTGTAGTATGTGATCCTCTTCTTAGTGGCACGAAAGAGAATTACCCGTGCTTACGGCACTCCTCCAACTAAACTTTTAAGCTAGCTACAAAAAAAACATTTCTAACACCAAAAACTGCCAACGATGATCCCAATAGAGCATTGCCTTTGCTTTCAAACACCAAAACTCCAAAAAACCCAGAGACAAAAAATCTTATAAAAATTCCAATCCCAATCCCAATAAACTCCAAAAATTTACAAATTTGCTTTCTAGGAGCTTTCTTGGCCCACCGTCCACGCAGCTCACAGGGTTTCTTCCAAATGGATATAGTTTCTTTGTTAGACCCCCTTTGTTGACACCAAAACTCCAAAAAAACAGAGACCACAAATCCAAAAAAAAATCCCAATAAACTCCAAAAATTCTCAAATACATTTGCTTTCATGAAGTTTTCTTGGCCCAGCTCCCACCGTCCACGAAAAATTCCAAAAAAAATCTGTGTTGTGTGAAAGTGAGTGGGCCGTGATCAGGAGGCGGTGGCAGGGATGAAGGGTGAAGTGATAACCTGGGTTTGGGGGGTTCGCCTCTCGCCTCTCTGCTAGATAACCTGGGTTTGAAATTTTTTTTTTGATCTGGGTTTGAAATTTGAAAATGGGTTTGAGTAAGACTGATGGCGTTTGTGTAATAAACTAAGAAAGTATGGGCAATTTGTTAAGGGTAGGATTGAAGTGATCTCAGCCATTGATCTGAAATTAATCTGGGCTGTCCGAAGAGACTTTTATTTATTAAAAATATGGCTATCTGAAGAGACTTTTATATATTAAAAATATAATTAAAAGATTATAGTGTTACAATTTTCAATCTGTGTGAACCAATGCGAATATCTTAATTAACTGATTATTTTACCATAAAAGGTCATAATTAAATATAGTTAAAAGATTAAGATAAAATGAAAGCTTTATAATAAAAAATTAATAATGACCTTTTAGGATAAAATAATCAAGAAAATAAGATTTTCAAACCGGTTCAAACGGATTGAAAGTTGGAACAGTTAATCTTTAAGATAAAATAATCAAGAAAATAAGATTTTCGCACTGGTTCAAACGGATTGAAAATTGAAATAATTAATCTTTGAAATATTTTTTTAATCTCGTCAGTTTTGTATCAAAACGGCACTATAAAATGAAAGCCTTATAGTCAAAATTAAATTAATTACGATCCTTTAGGATAAAATGATCAGGAAAATAAGATTTTTGCACCGGTTCAAACGGATTGAAAATTGGAACACTTAATCTTTTAACTATTTTTTTAATATATAAAAGTCTTAAAAAATAGTTAAAAGAGTGTTCCAATTTTCAATCCGTTTGAACCGGTGCGAAAATCTTAATTAACTGATTATTTTACCCCAAAGGGTGGTAATTAATTTTTTATTCGAGTGTGAAAATTTCAAGTGTTCTTCGAGACTCTAGCTCTCAATCCTTTTCTTTTCTTAGTGTTTGTGGTGTCAAAATGGCAGTGAGGAAGACCCGAGGAATAAAAACGGAGCCTCATGTGCTGTGCTGGAATCTGAAAACACACAGTTTTTAGATTTATCGCAACCCGAATGGGTTTGTACAAGTGGTTTTCCATCATGAGATCACAGATTTCATTTCTACGGAGGCCAAATTAATATTTCAAATATTGGGGCCACTGGGAGTATCGCCCGGTCGTTACTTTCAGGGCCCCGGAATAAGTCGAAGTACACACAAGCTGGTCCAGACATCCAGTTATAAAAAAAAAAGTTGGACTTTATCGCACACCTAAGCCATATCAGAACTAGTTAGATTTTGAGTGGCCTCACCTAACGTGGTCGAGTCTCCGTCGCCCAAATCAAATCACATATTGTCTCCTCAATTCGTACTCCCACGTGCGCGCATCCGGTCCGCACGTGAAGGAGAGTGTTAGACTTTATCCCACATTACTCATCTAAACAATATATCCAAACCTGCAAGTATAAATCTGTGGGTATTGATTTACCGTTGGGTATACTCCAATCCTCATGATCTGTTTCTAATCATTACATTTGTGGTAGCAGTAAATCCTACACAAATATTCGGTGGGTGTTTCTTTTAAGGAAGAGGAACCCTCCAACCAATGTAGGAAAATTGACCACTCTATTAGATAAAAACAAGAAGAAAAAGACTATATATGATGCTGTTCTTTGGCATTCTACACCCAACAAATGCTGGAGTTACATCTTTTTTTTTAAAGGCAAAAGAAATGTTATTAATCTTTGAATTTGAGTTAAAAATGTTAAACGGAACACGTGAAAAGAGGCATCACAAAAGAGATCGAGAAAGCATTCCAACAATGTTAACACCAAAACCCTTGACAATCATATGCCAAACACAGACCCGAAAAGAAAAAATATGCAAGTTGACAAGGGATCAACCAAAATAAAAATTACATATAGGGCCGGCAATGGCCTAAAGCCATGGCTGCGGCCAGCGGCAGAGCTAGGATTGGCCGACACTGGGGTCAAATATCTGTAACATACTCCTTTCGTTCCAAAATGATAAAGTTATGCCTGTATTAATTATAATTGGCCATGTCTATGTATCTTTATTAATTATTATAGCTTTATAAAGTCAGGACATTCTCTCACAATACATCATCTTTAATTCAAAAATTAAGTACTTATTTTAGTTTTTTTTTTTTTGCTAGGCAAAAGAAATTTATTAATCTTTGAAAAAGAGATACAAAGATTAAATGGATTAAGAGTACAACGACTAGCGCCACCCGAGACCCAAAAAAAAAAACCAGGAAGGCAAGACACCAACCAAAAGCAAAGACCCTACAAAAACCACCCAAGCCGAACCACCTAAAACTTAACACATACCTCAAAACCAAAGAAACTAAGATGAAACAAACGCAACCTCCAACACGGAAACCTCCAACATGAAAAAATGAACATGAACGCTACTAGGAACCTCAAATTCAAAAGCAAACACCCAAAACGAATACTAACCGAAACACCATCACCAAATAGAAGCATAAGGATTAAAACTCCAGAGAGAGCGATGCACCCTCATCCAAATTAATCTGCAGTTTCTCCATCCTCCAAAACATCGAAATCACCATTCTCACTTTCAGCCAAATTCTCAAGCTGGATTTCAACATATTTCTTCAAATTCAAATCCATCCCTCCATCATATTTTACTCCCAACAAAGTGCGGGTGTCCATTATCTTACGGGCTCCCTTAAGTAAGATAGAGTTCCTATTGTTAACATCAAAGGAAGACAAAGAAAAAGAAAGTACTTATCTTAGTTACTGGAACACACCCTCAGCGAATATTCGTATAGTGAGATTGTATGGTGGAGTTATTACTCCTATGTTTCTGATATATTCCCTTCCGAACGTTAATTCGCATAATGCTATATGCTCGGATTGTTGTAATTTGACTTATAAATGGTTTCATAATTTTTTTTTTTCATCGGCAGAAAAATTTATTAATCAACCGTACATAAATGGGATTACGATAGAAAGCATCACAACCGCAACAATACATCCCAACGGGGTTATCACCTATGGCAACGGACAATCATATGCATTGCCTAAAACTTGTTTGCCATTTTCTTAAGCATACAGATCAATGTAATATGTTTGTTTAAGATTTGCGCATATCACGGCGGCAATTTATACGGTTTGCCATCCCTTTCCACTGACCGCTCAAACGTCTCTCTCTCTCTCTCTCTCTCTCTCTCTCTCTCTCTCTCTCTCTCTCTCTCTCTCTCTCTCTCTCGTACCACTGTGTAAACTCTATTGACCTTACGCTAATTAATTATCTGATTAATGCATGACATTAGCTGAAATTGATGTTTTTTTGGGGTAATTAGCTGAAATTGATGTTGCTCCTTCCCTTAATGACATAACTACTCTCTCTCTCTCTCTCTCTCTCTCTCTCTCTCTCATCATTGAGTGAGCACGCTTGGAGTGGTTAATCATTGCTTAGCTTAAGAATGAGACTGATTGCAATGACGACAATGGAAGTGTGATTCAGCCATTTATTTGAAGATCTCAATGGAAGTGTGTTTTGAGAGCAAATATATTCGGAAATGAGAAAAACTTCACGGAGCGGCGCAATCTATCTCTATAGACTTTTTCACGACCGCTCCGTGAACAGGGTGTTTACGGAGCGACGCAATCTCAGTCGTCCATTCGCGCAATCAGTGACTGAGATTCGTTTTCAATTATGACCGGTCACAATTAACTTTTGCCCGAAAAAGTTTCATTAAAATCTGGACCGTCCAAAACACTTTTGGACAGCAGCGATTCACTTCCGTAAAGAAGTTTTTCTCTCATATATTTGATATATCGCTACACAAACTGGATAGAGAAATAAACAACATGGATTGATTTGTTAATGCTGAAATAAACAACAAGAAAATGCTAGGAACATTTGTTAATGCTGAAAATGTCTTTGACGGGTATTAATTATCAAAACACATATTTGACCGTCATGTTCCCTATATATTAATTATGTCCATGTGATGTGGTCTGGACTCCGTAGATACTCCCCAACAAATTGGGCCTACGCACACACAGAAAAGCCTCATGCAGATCAAACTCCTAACAGGCTAACACAACGTTACCATGCAGTATACAGGACTTTATTATACAGCGATACCATATCTTGAATCATATACACGCCCCACTCATGGTAGAAACCTAATTAAGTTCTCTTGATTATAGTGTATGTTAACTTTTATTTATAAGTCAGAGTGTTCGGACAAGCTTATGCATATCTTAACTAATCTCTAAGGGTCTGATCACACCATTCACTAGTCGGACCCCTTAAAACAAGGACAATTCCCGTATAGACTATCCCCATAAGATCTGACAACACTTGCGAGATTTCAAAATTGTGAGTACTACTTTAGAAGAAAACAAATCCCCCTAGCTTACACTTGTCACCTTGCATTAATATAATTTTCAACCACAATTCTTTTCTTTTTAAAAAAGTTCTACTATTACACAGGGCTTTTTTTTAACTACCAAACTATGGATCCACCATCACTAGGTTTCTTATATGATTTTTTTTTTCTTATATCCTGACTCTTTAGTCTTTAATTTAAGATCTTCTTATAATTAAAGAAATCCCTTTTTTTATTTTTTTTCTCAGTAAAAGAATTATATTAATCTTTGAATCCGAAAATTACAAAGAAATCCCAAATTAGAAAGTTATTGGCCTAAGTGAAATATCTAAGAACTCATCTAAATTGGAAAAACTAAATTACATATAACTTTGTGTCGCACCCTCGATTTTCAACATAAAATATAATGATTTCCGATAAACGATACCTCGCAATAATACAGATAATACCCCAAATCATGGTTCATTCCCATATTTACAAATTAAGTTCAAAGTTTCTTGTCAAGCTTGACGATCCAAATAACATAATAGAAATGAAGTTTTAGGGTTTACAGTTCCCCATGATCAAACGATAGACATAATAGAAATCAATATTACACTGCCAAAGGGTTTTACAAAACATGCCAAGGTAATTTCCATATCAGCTTTCAAAGGGATGGTGTCAAAATATGCAAGCCAAGCACTCCATGTCGCTATCTCCGAGTGTACCTGAAAGAAGGATAGGGTTGAGCAAAACACGTGCCCAGTAGAGAATCCTATACTCAAACTATATGAAAATGTAATGAATCACGCACCATGAATGAGTGAGTAAAGACAGATACACCCAAAGTACGAACGATTACCAACGAGCTGCACGCTTTGATCAAGAATTCTAGACTTCCCCGGGAGGTCACTAACCTTTTACTCCTCACACTAGATGCCTCAATAATCTCACGTCTATCCACCATAATCTATAACCAGTTCTAATCATCTTATTATTCTTCGTGCAATACTACAATCATTCTTGTTTCCACATTCGTCATCACTAAATCCCTTATTTACAAACCTTTCCTTTCTTTTAATCAAGTGTATCCCATCAATGATCACTAGGGTCACCTCGGGTCTAGTTCCCTCGAGCGTTGGGTCACCCCGAGTCTATTCCCTCAATAATAAAATCACTTGGGTCACCTCGGGTCTAGTTCCCTCAGCGTAGGGTCACCCCGAGTCTATTCCCTAAATAATAAAACCACTTGGGTCACCTCGGGTCTAGTTCCCTCGAGCGCAGGGTCACCCCGAGTCTATTCCCTCAATCGGTGGTAATCATTGGTTAGCGGAAACGCACATCGCTTAACCGACCATCCGTCATTTCACAATCAACTTCATCATCAACTTGTCAGTCGTACCACTAAACTTTAATCCACCGTTTCCTAATTCCACAAATGTACATGTTCATACATTTTCATTAACTTACAACTCCGCATTTTACTTAACGTAGCTAGCCCGTAAATAAAATCTTACAATACTTTATTCATTTGTTGTCCTCGTTCATTCCACTTCTCATTTCACAAACCTCAAAACATCCAATCAAATCCAAAGACCATTTAATCAGTCGCATAGTCTCACAAGACCCACAATCTACCGTATCGCATACAAGCAAAGACACACGTGCTCACTGTATCTCTAAGTATATCCCCGCACCGACACAGTGTGCTACTCACAAGCAATTTCTAAAGTACCCGACCTACTAGCTCCTATACTTGAATCCCGTAGCAAGTGTACCAAGGTGAATCGATGGGTTCAACGAATCGTGAAGATACAAGTTACTACCTTACCCTCGAAGTTATTGTACCACTCTCATCAAGCATCTATACCCACCACGATGTTCATACAACCTACGGTACTCATAACACTCTACAATACGTTTTCCGTCTACAATAATATCTACTAAGATCACGCTTAACCAAAGCCTAGGGAATAAGAACGATCAACGGATCATCAAGGGACGAGCAACCAAGCTTAAGGAAGGTTTAAAGATGCCTTAGAGGTGTTAGAAGTGATTGGAAACCAAAACGGTGAAGTACGAAGTAAAACAGCAAAAGCTGGAGATAAGCAACAGGTATCGATACCTAAGGCAAAGGTATCGATACCTCTGGGTCAAAATGGCTCCAGACGCAAGGGTATCGATAACAAAGGCATAAGTATCGATAACAAGTGATTTTCTGGGTTTAGTAAGCCAAAGGTATCGATAACAATACCAAAGGTATCGATAACAGTTCAGTTCGAGGGATTTTCTGCAGTTTTTTGGAACTACTCCTAACAACCAAACCAATGATTTCAAGCACGATCAAAGCACAAATTCAACTCATAGACATATAGAAAGAGCAAGAAATCCCTACCTCGAGGTTGGAGAGCGAACACGGAAGGAGATCGGGTCACGCAAGCCCTTGACTCCGAAATCTTCAATTTCAACCGAACAATCCTTCCCCGAGCTTGACCCACGAAATTCGAAGCTTGTATCGCGTTTAGAAGACAAAATGAAGGTTGGTTTGTGTAGGTTCCAAGTGGTTTTGGTTGGGAGCAAGAGGGAGAGAGTGAGAGTGGAGCCGAGAGAGGGAGACGCCGGTGAGAGAGAGGAGAAAATAATTCTCTACTCTCTCACCCTCTTATATATACCCATTAATGCACAAAACACACTTGCACCCCTTTCACAATCAATTCTATCACTAAAACCCCAAATCATATAACACACACTTCAAATTTTCCCTCTATTTCCAATATCAAATAACCCTCTAAATAATTTCCGAAATTACGAGTCCTTACACTTTGACTTCAAAATTTGAAGCTCGATGTTTTTAAGCATCCTGACTCTCAAAGCTGATGTCAAGTTTTTTTTTTTTTGAACGGCAAATACCATTTCAAAGTTATATGAAGTGTTTGAACAAAATAAGAAATGTCCGCAATTTATCCTGTTGTCGTAGATTGGTTCCTGTATGTACGTCGTATTGATGTTGTATGTGTCAAGGGCGCCGGCTATATAGTGTGCATTTTCAGTATGAAACCTTTGCAGACTTTGTGCAGACATTGCAAGATGTTTGACATATTTGATACTTTCAATGACATGTAAGAATATCGAGCACGATTCAAGATGCCACACTTTTATATGTTCTGTTAAATTACTACTATAAATTTTTATACTCTGCATGCGTTTGAGAAAAATCGTCAGTTATACTATTAGTTGTTGTATGCTAATTTCATTTTCTAAGTTGATAAATATTCAATCTCTCCATTCTATTTTTGGTCTACATATTCGTCACCACTAGTAAAAATTTATAATTCCGTCGCTGTTTCCAGGTAAATATCAACACCAAATTAAGGACATGGTGTTCAAATTTCGATGAACCT
Source organism: Rhododendron henanense subsp. lingbaoense (assembly GCA_020567845.1). Classification (NCBI taxonomy): domain Eukaryota; kingdom Viridiplantae; phylum Streptophyta; class Magnoliopsida; order Ericales; family Ericaceae; genus Rhododendron; species Rhododendron henanense. The sequence goes on from CM036321.1 coordinate 38,834,719, forward strand.
TGGTAAAATTAAAAAAAAAAATCATGCAACAAATATTCGTTGGGCATTCAATCAATACCACAGAACACGTACGATGTCATATACCATGGGGTTGTGATATGATCAGTAATATCTTTTTTTTATCAGCAAAAATTTTATTAATTACCAAATTCGAAAATTACAAAGATTAAAAGGACAATGGCATAAGAAAATTAAAATTACTTAATCTTCATAGGTACCTGAGACCCAAGCGCTGGTCAAAGACCAACAAAACCCTAAAACACACCCAAACCCGAAATGCTGCCTATCTCTCGATCTGTCACCACGCCTGAACAAACCCCTGCCCAAATCACCATCCCAACCCCTGATCAGTAATTTCTTCATCACTAGTATTTAGATTAAATCACTCATCCTATGGAAGGTACGGATGGTCAGTCATTATGGACTGGTGGCATATAAATTGGGTTATATGTTCTTCCTTGGCAGATCGACCTTGTAGTGTGGTGGTCGGACAGCAGGTTTCGAAATCTGGAGAAATACATTTGGAAAGCTTGCATGTTTTTATGCTACCCTTTGGTCTTTATGGCTAGTGAGGACTAATATTGTCTTCAACAATGCTTCTTCAAGGGTTATATAGGGAGATTGGGGATGGTATTAAACCTAAAGTGGCTATGTGGATTGAAGACTGTGGGGGGGTTAATTCCACCTTAGGTCTTTTCCGTCTTTTTCTGAGAAAGGAGAGGATGAACAAAGCGCTCCTGCGTACCTGCAAACCGAAGGGGGATATTCCTCCGGGTAGAAGCTCCGACGACCTAGTCAGTAGGTGGAGGAGAAGTAAAGGAGAAAGCTTTTTAGAAAAACGTATTGAGAGAGGGAGTAAGTGAGTGATCCGTTTTATACCTGGTTGGGGGTAGCCCTCTATTTATAGACAATTTCTGAAGTGCAAAGTAAGTTAAACCGACTCCACGTGTCATGTCGTATGATGTCGCGCTGTTCGGCTGACGTCATATGTCAGAGATATTTACGATCTCACCGTCCCACGTAGATGACGAAATCAATATCAGAACCGTCACATCAGATAGGGACGTCACTTTTGTCCTGACACCTTTTATCCATAGGATAAGCCGAAGGTAGGTACCTCGACTGCCGAACAAGGTTGTTGCCGAAGAAAGACTAACACGGGGAACTGGTTTTTCAATCCTAGTGACGAAGCCGAAGAGTTCAATATCTACCGAACGTATAAGTATCCGAACGTGGAGGTGTTTCCTCAACCTGAAGTGAACAGAACTTCCTGATTTGTTGAACTGAGTACCCTCGTCAGCCGAACGTAATGCTCAAAGTTTTCCACCACTATTTTTAGATTCGCAAGCCCATGTCTTTATATCGTTTTGACCCTTTTGCCCTTCTGGTAATTTCGGCCCACTACAATAGCCCCTCAACTTCTTCTTCACATACTCGGATGTGAAGGAGGAGTTGATAACAGCGGCCGAACAGAACAAGTAAGCCAAAAATGGATCGCGTTCTGTCGGAATAAATCTCGATCTCCGAATATACCTTCCGAAATAGAAGTATGCATGATCCCTCGGTAACCGAAAGATCAATATGCATTAAATGCCCCTGTAACCGCCGATTTCAAATCTGCCACGTGTAGAGATGTGATTGCTTGCTCACACGGCGCGTCGAATCAATGTCCACGTGTTGAACATCGTACGGTTCTGAAATCTCCCGCTCAAATCCAACGGCTACGGTTCTGCGTCGCTTCGAACTCCGCTCCTAGGTATAAAAACGGGGAAGAGGAGAGAGAAAATCACTTTTCTTTCTCTCTCCTCGATCGTTCCAGTCGCTCATCGCCGTTCTCAACGTAAAACCGCCTGATTTTCGAAGATTTCTGGAGTTTTTGCTGCAGTGTCCACTTGATTTTCAGGTATTTTCCATTCCTCTGTACTTCTATCTGCATTTTGGTAATTTTGAAGCGTTTTCTGGGTGAAAACGGATGATTTTTCGAATTTTTGGTCTGGTATGGACAGTGTCGCACTGTAGATGTTCATATGTTCTTCCGAGCGTATGAACATCTTCAATGGTGTTCTTCCGAACAGATAGGTAGAATATTGATTTCTATAGGCCGGATACCTCATCCGAACGGTCTATAAGTTTGGACATGTTTTCCCGAAGCACAGCGTCGTTTGTTACTCGGATGGTTTGTTTACTCATTCGCTTCGTCCGTGGGAACGACTTTTTAAGTAGATTAGTACACCGAACGTAGGCACTTTAAGAACTTTTGACCATGCATATAGCTAACGGTCTTTCCCCCTTGCACTTTTCGCTAGGTCTGGCGTCGTCCGGCTCTTCGTCAAAAGAGGTGGTTGCTCGCTCGGAGTCGGCAACGGAGTCGGACAGCTTGGACTCACAGACCGCCTCCCTCCTTCGGTGTTTTGGTCGTGCTTACCGAACCGGAGGTATGTCGAATTCTGATACCTTCGATCCTACGGACGAGAGCTGGCTCGAAATGCCGCTCGTCATCTCTCCTCTTCAAGCGGTCGATCCCACAGAGATCGTTGAAATTGAGGATGATTCTGCTTCAAGCGAGTCGACCCAACGAGGGGGGCATGAGGACATTCCCGCCGAGGAAGAAGAAGAAGAAGAGGAAGAAGAGGGAGAAGAGGAGGAAGAGGAAGAAGAAGAAGATCAGACCGAAGAAAGGGGAGAAAACGCTATCGAAGAGGGAGTCGTAGGTGCTCCTTCTAGTATCGTTCCGAGCGAACAAGGCGCTGAGGCCTCGTCTCAGCCGCCGCAGCCGAAGAGGAAGAAGCGAAAAATACAACCCGTCGACCCCGACGTGATCCCTGATAGGAAGGGAAAAGAGCCATGCCCGTACTGGGATTGCTTCAAGAGCGAGAAGACTTTTAGCCTCTTCCGAGACGTATATGAAATTCCGAACGACGTGGTGGTGACCCGAGTTACAGGTCCTCGTATTACTTTCAGCGAAAGGCACATAACGGTGCCCTTGATGGCGATCACCGAGGGAGGACTTCGTTTCCCGATGCACAGGGTGACGAGGGAACTGCTTTATAATTTCGACCTTACCCCCTGTCAACTTAGCGTAAATTCCTTTCGCTTGATCCACTCGGTGATTGAGCTCGCTCGGGCGAAGATGTTTCCTCTCGAGGCACATCATTTTTTCAAAAATTATTTGATGTCCCGAAACCTAAAATACTCACGCTACTATTTATGTAGTAAGAAACACAAGTCAAAGTTAATCGTCGGGGGGATGTATGATTCGGAAAAGTGGGCCTCGGATTACGTCGAAATCCGAGGGAACTTTATGTATCCGCCAGGCGAGTATGGTAAATTCCCGGTGCCGAAACACAGGGATACTCCGAGTAAGCATACTTTTCTCTACATTCTTCATCTAGGATTTTGTTTCTACTCGTCCTGATATCTATATAATTTGACTAATGTTTATTTGTTGATGCTTCGGCAGATACGTCAAAGGTAAACAAATTTTTCCTGAAGCTGTGCAAGGGTAAGCCAAGCTTAGAAGAGGTGATCTTGTCTTTTCCCGAGGAAGAAAGAGACGCCCCAACTATTTTAAAGTACAAGCCGACTTACCAAGGTTTTATCAGGCAGAAAGGAAAGAAACCCGCCGATGAGGACAAACCTGCTAAAAAGGCAAAAGTAGCCGACCAGAAGAGGTTGGAAGAAGTCCCAGAAGACTCCTTTGGTCCACTGCCCGAGTGCCTGCTTCCGAGTTCTCATCGTCCTCGTCGAGGACAAATCAGGGAAGAAAGAGACGAGGCGACTGACGAAGAAGGGGAAGACACAGAGATGTCTCCGAGGAACATTATTGCGGACCTGGAGGAAAGGAAAAGAAAGAAGGATGAAGCGAGGGCAAAGAAAAGGGCCGGTTCTTCGGCTGGCGGACCGACTGTCAGTTTTGCCAAAGCGAAGAGCTCATCAACCCAAATCCCCGACTCTCCTGCAGGAAAAAGGCCACTCTCCTCTATGAGCCAAGAAAAAGACACGCCGAAGGACGCTCGTGTCGAGAAGAAGCAAAGGGTTGATACCGGCTTGGGAGGGGAGGGTGAAACGACAAAGGGGAAGGGGGCATCGTCTGGCTCGGTAATTCCATGGAATCCACTCTTCGTTACTCCGGCGCCAGAAAGGCGTCAGATAACGAACGAGGACAGCCTCGCTGCCGACCCATCCATTGCCAGGGTTCTCTTCCATGGCTTGGCCCTTCCGAAGGATATCGTAAAGTCGGCCTCGCTCAAGTCGGCAATTGATGATCACTACTACCACGCTGGACGAGTATGTTCTTTTTAATTGCTTCTAAATTTCACAAGTCTTTCTACTCGGTAAAAAAGGCATAATTGTTCTATTTTAACTGACTTGCAGGCTATGCAGTCCATAATGCAAGCTCAATTGCACATTGTGGATATTGATAGGCAAACGAAGGCGCAGCAGGTAATGGCCGAACGGTATAAGAAGCAACTGGATTGTTCGGAATTAGAGCGCGGGAAGCTCGCCGAGCAGGTGACTAATTTGAATGAGATGGTCAAACAGCTGACGGCGGCGACCGAGCAGGCCCGTGCCGAAGGAAAGAAAGAGATGGAGAAGGAGATGAAAGAGGAGATGAAAAAAGAAAGACAAAAAATTTTCGATGAAGGGTATGAGAAGGGCTATAAGAAAGCCGGAGACGACCTCGTGGACCAGGTGGAGCAAGCCGAGGAGTTCTTCAAGCAGCAGCAACATGTTGAAAGCTACACCCTAGGTTTTTGCAAAGCCTTGGATGATGCTGGTGTGGCTGCTGATGATCCGCGGAGGACCACCGTCGTTGTGCCTTCTTTAGCAGAGCTGGATGCCGAAGAAGAGAATCAAGGGGAGGTGGCAGACGAAAATCTTGCTCCTGAAGGTGCTACCGAGAGTGTGGCCGAAGGTTCTACCGTGGAAGCAAACGCAGCCGCTACCGAAGCGACCGTTACTCCTGAAGCGTAGAAATTTAGTTTAGAATTTTGCCAGAACTGACATTTGTAATCGAAATGGGGATAGCAACGAACGTTTTACTATTGCTATGCCCCTGGATCTGTACTTCGTATTTGAGGGTGGTACCGAACAGTACACCATTTGCCATGCCTCGGTGATATGTTTGTTTTGAATGAATTTGTGTTTCGCCAGTCTCTTGCTCGTTTGTTTTTAAAATGCAAGAATTAAGTTTGCAATTCTCACAAGTCAAATCGCTCGTTTTGATAATTTTGTGTTTTCTGATAAGCAAATTATGCCAAGTGAGTTGGTTCGGTAGTTAGATTTGTTTGAGTCATAATGGATTGCACACTCATCACACTCATCTACCATTGCCCCCTGGCTCGGTGGATCTTGGCCATAAGGGCAAGAGGCGCCGAGGCAGAAGAAAAGATGAAAAAAAATGTAAGGGGCGGTGCTTCCAAACGAGCGGGAACGCCGAGGGAGCGAGTAGAATACCGAGAATTGTGAAAATATACATCCTTCAGATAAACAGAAAACTGAGGGCTACGAAGTATACACCCTTTAAACGAGGAACGTTCCGAGGGCTAAGAAGTATTTACCCTTGAGGAACATTCCGAGGGCTACGAAGTATTTACCCTTAAAACGAGGAAAACATAAGATAAGCAGTGCAAAGAGAACAAAAAATTCATGTATATTTAAAAGAAACAAAAAGGGGGTCGCTTCGGCCCGGAGGCTTACAACTGGTAATTATAGAAAACGAAGAGAAAAAAGGCTGAAACGACCGAAAGGGAGCAACCGAGGGCTAGCCATGGAATTTCCTCAATTTTTGGGCGTTCCAAGGGTTAGCAATCGGGGTCCCATCCATTTCTTCCAACTTGTAAACTCCATGCCCAATCTTGTGGGTCACTCGGTAAGGGCCTTCATAGGGATCTTTTAGCTTTGTAAGTTTGTCGGCTTCAGTAACCATCCGAAGAACGAGATCGCCGACGTTAAAAGGTCGAAGACGAACGTTTTTATTGTAACTCCGAGCGACTTCCTGCTGATAGGCTGCGTGCTTCAAATTAGCATTGTCTCGTAATTCCTCGGCGAAGGCAAGCTCGGCACCGATGTGTGCACTGTTATCCTCAAAATCGAAATCTTCAGAACGAGGAGTGGGTAGCAGTGTTTCAAGCGGAAGAACAGCCTCCATACCGTATGCCATGGAGAATGGTGTACGTCCGGTTGACCGTCGAGGAGTTGTGCGATATGCCCAAAGAACGTGGAGAAGCTCTTCGGCCCACTTACCAAGCTTTTCGTCCAACCGACGCTTCAGCCCTCGCGTAATAGTTTTGTTGGACGCCTCGGCCTGACCATTCCCTTGTGGATAAGCAACCGAGGAGTTTTGAATAATGATGCCATGCTGTTGGTAAAATTCCTTTATCGCCGCGGCAACAAACTGAGAGCCGTTATCTGAGATGATAGCATAGGGAACGCCGAACCGAGAGATTATATTCTTCCAAATGAAGCTCTGCACATCACTCGCCTTAGTGTGAACCAAAGGGACAGCCTCAACCCACTTGGTGTATAAATCCGTAGCAGTAAGCATATACTCGAATCCGCCTGGGGCCTTCGGCATCTTGCCGACGATATCAAACGCCCAAACAACAAAAGGCCACGGACTAGAAATCATTTTAAGTGGAAAAGCGGGTTTGTGAATGAGGGCAGCTTGCTTCTGACACCGAACGCACCGCTTAACATAGTCTTCGGACTGTTTTACCATCTTTGGCCACCAATACCCTTGAGTCAAGGCTCGTTGAGCGAGCGACCGTCCACCCGAGTGTGCACCGCAACTACCAGAATGGAGTTCGTCCAAGATACTTACAACTTGCCCCTCGTGGACAACCCGAAGGTCAGGCCCGGTGAACGTTCGGCGGTACAACACGTCGTGCGTGCCGAGGTAGTAATTAGCGGCTTGACAGCGGACCCTATACGCATCCTTCTTGCCGAGGGGAAGAACCTGGGTTTTGAGATAAGCAATAACGGGGTCCAACTTACTTGGGCCGAGGGAAATGGTCAAAACTAGGTGACCTTCGGAAGGTTCTACGCTCGGTGAATCAATACTGTCAAAGATAATGGTCCTGCTGCCAGAGGTTTTATAAACTGAAGCAAGGCCAGCCAAGGCATCCGCATGTGCGTTATATTCCCGAGGGACCCACTCGACCTTGACACGGCCTAAACGAGCGAAGAGGGAAAGGACATAGCTCACATAAGCGTTCATTCGGCTGTCTCTGGCCTGGTAATCATCGGTGAGGTGGCCGACCACTAATTGAGAATCACAGAGGATGTGGACAGAGTCGGCCCCGAGCCGAAGAGAAAGTGTCAAGCCAGCGATAAGAGCTTCATACTCGGCCTCATTGTTGGTGGCGCTGAAACCGATAGATACGATACTCTCATGGACAGTTCCGCTCGGAGAAACAAGAACAATTCCAGCCCCAGCACCATGCATGTTCGCAGCCCCGTCCACATTCAACCGCCAAGCATCCCCAGAGAACAATTTCCACTCTCGGCGTGGTCGTTTATTACCCATAGTGAACCGAGCATAAGACGCGTCTAGTTGTGGTTCGGCGATGTCGTTAGTAACTTCGGCCTCAGCTGTGTTTCGTTTCTCCTCGGCAAACAATAGGAGATTCGCCTCGTCTTGAAGCCCCGGAGTAAGTTCGGCAAAGAAATCAGCCAAAGCCTGTCCTTTAACGGATGTCCGCGGCTCAAACTGAATATCGTAATTGGCCAAGTCCTGGGAAAATTTCATTATCCGACTGGAAGAATCAGTTTTCCGAAGAACAGCCTTCAGAGGATACTCGGTGAGGACGATGATCCGGTGGGTTTGAAAATAGGGAAGGAGACTCGTCTTGGCGGAGATAAGTGCGAGAGCAAGTTTCTCCATCGGTAGGTACCTCGTTTGAGACCCCGTCATCGTTTTGCTGGAATAGAATATAGGTTGGTGCACGGCTCCTTCCTTTCGTACGAGTACCGAGCTGGTTGCATGGTCGGAGACAGCCAAGTATAGATAAAGATCTTCATCCCCAACAGGAGTGACGAGGAGTGGAGCCCGAGACAAATAATTTTTCAGATTTCGAAGGGAAGTCTCACAATCCGCCATCCAAATGAAGCCCCGTCTGCTCGTTTTCATAGCCTGAAAAAAGGGGCGACAAAGATCCCCCGAACGTCGAATGAATCAGTTTAGAGCAGCAACCATCCCGGTAAGCCGTTGGACTTCTTTGATGGTAGTCGGTGGCCGAAGGTTCTGTACAGCCGTTAGCTGCTTCGGATCTGCCTCGATTCCTCGGCGGCTGACGATGTATCCGAGGAATTTGCCAGAACTGACTCCGAACGCACATTTCTCGGCATTCAAACGGAGCCGGTATTTTAGCAAAACTTCAAAGGCCTGACCGAGGTTATCCAAATGATCCGAGCTGAGTTTGCTCTTTACGACCATGTCATCGATGTAGGCCTCCATCGTTTTGCCAATCTGTTTACCGAACAGCTTGTTGACCGTCCGTTGGTAGGTAGCCCCTGCATTTTTCAATCCGAAGGGAACGACCATATAACAAAAAATCCCCCGAGGAGTAATGAAAGCGGTCTTCTCCTGGTCGTCGGGATGCATTGCTATCTGGTGATAACCACGGTACGCGTCCAAGAAACTCAGCCGTTCGTAACCAGTGGTCGCATCAACCATCTGCTCAATCCGAGGCAAGGGAAATCGATCCATCGGACAGGCATCATTTAAGTTCGTATAGTCCACGCAGACCCTTAATTTCCCATTCTTCTTCGGTACAACGACAGTGTTGGCGAGCCAGGTCGGATATAGAACCTCTCTGATAGCTCCTGCATCCAACAATTGGTCCACCTCTTGCATAACCGCCTCGACGTGCAAAGGAGATGACCGCCGTACCTTCTGGATCACCGGCTTCCGAGTCGAATCGACGTTGAGAGAGTGTGAGGCGAAGGAAGGATCGATCCCAGGCATTTCGCTCGGACACCAGGCAAATACCTCGATATTCTTCATCAGGAAATCGAACATCTCGGTTCGTTCTGAAGAATCCAAAGAGCTTCCGACTAAAAAATATCGGCTGCCGTCCTCGTTGATTGGTAATTTCACAAGTTCTTCGGCAGACCTCTCTTCGGCAGGTATACCGACATCCTCGAGGACTGGAGGAACGACCGAATCGATACATTGTACCTCCAAGTTCTCCGAGCTCTGAACCACGGTACTTACGTAACATTTTTTGGACTGGAGTTGATCTCCTCGGAGACTTTCCTGTCGTCCATTCCATCCTATGAACTTCACGACCTGGTGGAGAGTGGAAGCCACTGCTTTCATGTTATGGAGCCACGCCCTCCCGAGGATAACGTTATAAGGGCTTGGGGAACTAACGACCACAAACTCGACATCAACTACCTGTGAGCCTGCCCGAACGGGAAAATTGATCAACCCGAGGGGCCACACTGGAGCTCCGGTGAAGCTGACGAGCGGCGAAGTAGCCGGCCGTAGCTGATATGCCTCCAATCCTAAATTTTTGTAAGTCGAGTAAAACATAACCTCGGCCGAACTGCCCTGATCGATCAATACGCGTTGCACCGAAGATTTATCGATCGAAACGGTTACGACTAGAGCATCGGTATGGGGCGAATGTATCCCGAGGAAATCATCTTTAGTGAACGTCAGGACCCAATCATCCTCGGGGTCTTGAAATTTTCGTTTGGCCGATACGGAGACCGAACATACCAACCGCTTGGTCATGGCCTTGTTAACCTCGGCCCGAAGCTCTTCGGCCCTGGCTCCCGAGACAACCCCATGTATAACACTTACAAGCCGTTCTCTCTCGTGCGGCGGGGGTGGGAGCGGGGTATGACGAGTGTCAATCCATTGGTTCAAATGCCCCGCGGCAGCGAGTTCTTCCAGGTAACGTTTGAACGGGCCACATCTCGTCGTGTAGTGCCCATGCTCGTTATGGTAGGTACAATGGCCAGAGCGTGCGCTTGCCGTACTCAATAATTCCGTCGGCCAACGGAAGAAAGGGAGGCGGCTTATAACACCCAGTAATTGATAGATTGGCACGACAAACACGGTCGTCTCGGCCGTATACTCATCTGGCCTCGGTTCCCGACGCGTACGATCCCAAAACTGTTGTTGCTGCGTTGGAAGAGACTGGGGCTGTGGCTTGCTCGGCCCTGGTTTCTGTACTACGTGCCCCTGTGCCACGCTTTTCACGTTTGCCACTTGCTTTTTCGCCAAAGAAGGCCCTACCGAAGGTTTCGGAAAATCAGGAGTCTTCGGATTCCCGTGTTCGGCAACAGCTTCTTCGTACATACAATCCTTCTCAATGATCGCCATGAGCTCACTCATATTCTTCGGTGGGTTTCTGGAAAGATCACGAAACATCGGAGAGGAAGTATCCAGCCCATTCATAAAGGACTCCGCTGCCACGGCTTGGTTACAGTCGGGGATCAGGTTGTAGACTTCCCAATATCGCTCGGTGTATAGACGCAATGTCTCCCCCGGTCGTCGACGCATGTTGACCAGCATAGAAAGTGTCTTAGGTTGAATGCTGCTCGTCACGAATCGTTTGGTAAATTCGAGCTCCAGCTCGTCGAAACATGTGATAGATCGTGGTTTCAATTGATTATACCACATCATGATTGGCTGTGTTAGGGCGAGGGGGAAGATTTTGCACATAATCGCGTCGGAAAAATTGTGTAAAGACATTATCTGTCGGAAGCGTGTGACGAACAACACGGCATCCTCCTTCGCTTCGTAAGGTTTTATCTTCGGCATAGTGAATCGGGTAGGGGGATGTTCGTTCAGGATAGCCTCGGTGAAAGGTGAAGCTTTCGCCCTTCCGAGCTTGGTATCATCTGCTGGGAAAACAGCCGTGCCCAGTGGTAACCTAGTACCTCGTCTCTCGGGATCGACGGCATTCGTCTGGTGTTGATAAATTGGTTCGTGACGTTCCCGAAGACGCGCGCTCCCACCTCTCGACTGTTCGGGACGATCATCATTGCCCCGTGGTCGTGCCAAACCGCTATCTACAGGACGGTAGGTAATGGGTTCGCCAGTGAGTGGATCGAACAGAACGACACTGTTATCTCTTTCCCGACGAAAATCCCTACTGTCAGCTCCGCGGTATCCCAATGTTTCCTCGCCGGAAGGCTGGAGATGGGAACGAGCGTGCCTCTCCCGAAGAGGAGGGTAATTCATGTCGAAATCCAACCGAGTCCTAGCCCCTCGTCGTTCTGGTCGGCGAAGACCCAGGGTCAAGGAGGGCCCGGAAACGTCGGACCTTCGGCTTCGTCCCGTAGATCCAGATGAATGGGTAGAACTTCCTTCGTGACCGAAACCCTCCAAATGCCGTCTTTGAGGCGTAATTGGATGATCTCCAATTCGGCTGAGATTAGGACGGTGCCTCGTCCTGGTGTTATCCTCAGTCCGAGCAAGGGCGCGCTTCCCACGTCGTTGTGTATCTATGTGTCTACTCGTGCCTGCGTCGTTGTTCCCAGGGGATGGTGTTATTGGAATATGGCCGTCTCGGCCTTCGAGTCGTTGCTGAAGGAGGGCTATCACGGCAGCTTGCCGCTTCTGTTCGTTAAGGGCGATATCCAACTCGGTTGGGTTTGCGTTCGGCTGACGGGCGTTGGGTGCGATGGTTCGGGCATGATGCGGCTGGGGGGTGTTGCTATAACCGAACCCAGAAAGTCCGAGAGTAAAATCTTCCGGCCTTGGCGGCGGCGTGCGCTTCGACATAGATGAAAGAGGAAGGAATGAGCCGAGTGAAAGTACTTGGTTTTCCCCAGCAGAGTCGCCAATTGTGGGGGGGTTAATTCCACCTTAGGTCTTTTCCGTCTTTTTCCGAGAAAGGAGAGGATGAACAAAGCGCTCCTGCGTACCTGCAAACCGAAGGGGGATATTCCTCCGGGTAGAAGCTCCGACGACCTAGTCAGTAGGTGGAGGAGAAGTAAAGGAGAAAGCTTTTTAGAAAAACGTATTGAGAGAGGGAGTAAGTGAGTGATCCGTTTTATACCTGGTTGGGGGTAGCCCTCTATTTATAGACAATTTCTGAAGTGCAAAGTAAGTTAAACCGACTCCACGTGTCATGTCGTATGATGTCGCGCTGTTCGGCTGACGTCATATGTCAGAGATATTTACGATCTCACCGTCCCACGTAGATGACGAAATCAATATCAGAACCGTCACATCAGATAGGGACGTCACTTTTGTCCTGACACCTTTTATCCATAGGATAAGCCGAAGGTAGGTACCTCGACTGCCGAACAAGGTTGTTGCCGAAGAAAGACTAACACGGGGAACTGGTTTTTCAATCCTAGTGACGAAGCCGAAGAGTTCAATATCTACCGAACATATAAGTATCCGAACGTAGAGGTGTTTCCTCAACCTGAAGTGAACAGAACTTCCTGATTTGTTGAACTGAGTACCCTCGTCAGCCGAACGTAATGCTCAAAGTTTTCCACCACTATTTTTAGATTCGCAAGCCCATGTCTTTATATCGTTTTGACCCTTTTGCCCTTCTGGTAATTTCGGCCCACTACAAAGACCAAATTTGAGATCAAGATTTACACGGTGGTGGAATTTAAGGATTACCTTGATGGTATTCGAAAGCTGAAACCTTAGTCGTGTTATTGAGAAGTTTATGTTATCTTCCAACTCTCGGTTGGATGATTTTTAGTTTGTTTTCTCTTTCTTTTTGGCAGCTAAGCAACGTTGTGCTATCTGCCTCCCCCTCGATGTTACCTTGTCAAGTTTTTATAAAAGTTTGTTTTGCCTATTAAAAAAAAAAACTGCAAGTTTTCCTATTAAAAGTTTGTTTTTATAAAAGTTTGGAATAAAGAGGAATTTGGAAATGTATTCACAGCTTTGGAATCAAGTCAGGAAGTGATTCATAAGCTGGACCTATTGGCAGAGGATAGACAACTCAATTCAGATGAAAAAGAACTCAGAAGCAAGGCCAAAACTGAGTTTTGGAAATTGGAGAAAATGGTGGAATCACTTTGGAAACAAAAATCCAGAGTGAACTGGCTGAAACTTGGAGATAGGAATACCAAATTTTTCCAGATTGTGGCTAACAGTAGATACCAGAGGAATTTGGTGGGTTCTATTAAATTCAATGGAAAACTTCTGGAGGATCCGATTGAGATTAAAGAAGCAGCGGTGGAATTCTTTAGCAATAATTTTTTGGAAGATAGAATATATAGAGGTACTTTAGGGGGAATCTTCCCTAGAGTTATCTCTGGAGAGGAAGCTCAAGGTTTGGAAAAACCTTTCGAAGAAAAAGAGATATGGATGCAGTAAAGGATTGCAATAATTTCAAAGCTCCAGGCCCTGATGGTTTCAACTTCTCATTTGTCAAGAAAGGATGGAGTTTTCTGAAGTATATGGTGCTCAAGTTCTTTTCAGAGTTTCATACAAATGCCAAACTTACTTCAGGTATCAACTCAACTTTTGTGGCTTTAACTCCAAAGATTGATGGACCAACTTCATTTAAGGAATTTAGGCCAATTAATTAGTATGGTTGGTTGGGTGTATAAACTTTTATCTAAAGTTTTGGCAAATAGATTCAGAAACATTCTTCCTAAGGTCATTGGGGAAACTCAGGCGGCTTTCATTGGTGGTAAGCAAATCCTTGATGGAGTAATGATAGCTAATGAAGTCAATGATTTCTGGAAAAACAGTGCTCAAGGTGGCTTACTTCTAAAACTTGATTTTGAAAGGGCCTACGACTGTGTAAATTGGGGTTTTTTAATTGATATGCTTACAAAAGTTGGTTGTGGTATTAAATGGTGTCAATGGGTCAAGGAGTATATCTCATCTGTTTCAATGTCAATCCTCGTTAATGGTTCTGCTACAAAAGAGTTTAAAACGTATAAAGGTCTTAGACAAGGGGATCCTCTATCCCCGTTCCTGTTCAATATCATTGTGGAAGCCTTAAATATAATGTTGGAAAGGGCTAGAGCAATTGGTTTAATAAATGGAGTCAGAGTTGGTAGAAATGGGGAGATGGTTTCTCACTTACAATTTGCAGATGACACACTCATTTTCTGCCAAAATAAGTTGGAGGAATTTGTAGCTTTGAAAAGGATTCTAAGATTATTTCAACTCATGTCAGGTCTGAAAATTAACTTCTCAAAGAGTGTGTTGTGTGGGGTTAAATGCCAAGATGAGGATGTTGAAAGGCTAGCTCAGGTGATGGGGTGTCGCGTTGGGTCCCTTCCTCTAAACTATCTTGGACTCCCTCTTGGAGCTAATCCAAGAAAAGTGCAAACTTGGCAACCTGTGATAGATAGGTTGGAGAAAAAATTGGCCGTGTGGAAAAGGAGATTTATGTCTTCGAGAGGTAAATTGACACTTATCAATTCGAATACAAGTAGTCTTCCTGTGTACTTCATGTCCCTCTTCAAAATGCCGATGTCTGTTGCAAGGAAAATTGAGAAGCTTCAAAGGCAATTTTTTTGGGGTGACTCCATTGAAAAGAAGAAAATCCATTTGGTTAGCTAGGAAACTATAACAAAGAGCAAAAAATATGGAGGTTTAGGAGTGAAAAGGATGATTGAACAAAATCATGCTCTTTCAGCAAAATGGTGGTGGAGATTCAGTAGAGAAAAGGATTCCTTATGGGCTAAGGTGGTGTGCAAAAAATACGGATTCTCATAGCAAAATTGGCTTCCTCAATTACCATCTTCTGGTCGAGCATCTATCATCTGGAAAGATATTTGCTCAATTGGGAATATGGACAGTGATGTGAGGAACATTATTCAAGCTGGTTTCAGAATTCAAGTGTACTCTGGGAATAACACTTCTTTTTGGAATCACAGATGGATGGGAGATCAAACATTACGGGAGGAATTTCCTAGACTTTATTTGAAACCAACACAACAAGATGAGTTGGTATGTAATTAATATGATTAATTCAGAAGGTGATGGGGATTGGTTTTTGTCCTTTCGGAGACTATATGTTTGGGAAAAGGAACAAATGGATGTGTTAAGTGGCAGATTACAGAATGTCTCTTTAGTGCCGTCAAGATTGGATGAGATGCTCTGGACTGGTAACTCAAACAACATATTTTCTGTTAAGTCTGTATATGATCTTTGGGAAGCTTATGCATTTAACACAAATTCTGGACTTGGGTCTTTGTGGAGAAATCTTAGCCCTCCAAAGGTGGAGATTTTTTCGTGGTTGGCTTGTCAGAGCAGGATTGCGACAAGGTCAATTTTGAGCAGTAGAAATATAATTGTGGGATTGGACGACCAAGCATTGGCTTGCCCATTTTGTTCACTGGAACTGGAAACACCAATACATGTGATTCTTTCTTGCCCATTTTCTACATACATTTGGACAAAAATAGCAGATTGGTGGAACTTAACTTGGGTGGCTCATTCAAATTTGTTGGATTTATCTTCCTGGTGGTTTTCGTCTGGATTCAAAAATTTGGAAAAACATATGGGGGAATATTGCTTTTATGCAACATTATGGTCTATTTGGATTGCAATGAATGATGCTATTTTCAACAACAAAGCTGTGGATCGTAACCAAGTGGTAGAGCTAACCAAAACAATGGCAGCTTTATGGATCAAAGCCAGATTTGATATCAAGGTGTATACGGTAGAAGATATTAAAAGAAATCTTGATGGTGCTAGACGTCTCATTATTTAGGAGCATTTGGGTGTATTTTTCCTTTTATTTACCTTGTCTTTGTTTATCTTTGTAAGGTTGGGTTGAACTTTCTGGTTCTCCCTTCCCTTTTACTCGATGTACCCTTTTCGAGTTTAATAAAATTTTCTTTTGCCAATCAAAAAAAAAAACTGCATGTTCCCTTGTGTGTGTGTGTGTTTTTTTTAATCCAAGGTGTTCCTTGTCGCACCTACTTTAGGCTAATTCCTACAGCCCCTCCCACAACCTTTATTCTTTTATTCTAAGCAATCAAACATGGCCTAAAATGCTAGGGTTGATATATATCATAGGGCTAGGTTGAAATGGTTGTGTAGACACCCCAATTTGAACTTTTCGAAATTCCTTAATTTGTGGCCCGGAGGCTCCCCAATGATGAGCTTGGATCGAAACAAGCCTAGTACCGATCGAGACTTTGCTCCTTGAAAGATTTGAAAATGGAATAAAAATGGTCAAAAGCATTTCCAAGCGCTTGGGAGAAGTCCCGAGCGCTCAAAACCATTTTCCAAAACCTCTGGCCTGGCTCACTCTCGAGCGCTCGAGAGTGAAGTCCCAAGCGCTCGAGACTGCTCCCGAGCGCTCGAGACTGATGTGTTGCCCAATGGATGGCAGTTTCACCCACTATCCATGCAACTCATCATTACCACCATCTTGAGCCGGCTGATGATTCAGTCAACACTCAACCTCTGGTGGAAGAGATCTTCAGGCCAAGGATTTTTCCATTTAAAAATGTTTCATTCAAATCCATTTGATTTTGAAAACCATAGGTTATTTTGCCTATAAATATAACTGGTCTTCAGCTGAGCCAAGGGCTACGAAATCCTTCTGCTGGAGAACCCTATTCTCTGCTCTCTCTCTCTCTCTCTCTCTCTCTCTCTCTCTCTTGCTCAAGGCAAATGTTTTTCAAACTCAAACTCTCTTTTCAAACTTCAAACTCTCTTTTCAAAATCACCAAGGAAAAGGGCAAGAAATCCAGAATATTCTCTGCTGCTGGTATCTTGTATTTTCCACTCTGCAGTCACTTTTCAAAGCCATTCCAAGAAGCAAAGCTCCCACAAAAAGGTAGAAATCTTTACCTTTGATCACAAACAAAGAGGCTGTTCTTCCCTTCTGAGGGGGGTCTCTCAGCCTGACCCAGTCTTCAATACTGGGTGCATGGTTGGGAGACCTTAGTGTAAAAACAAGAGCAATGGGGTACAAAAAAAAAACGTTTTCTCAAAACCCCTACTGGAAACACTCTCGAGCGCTCGAGAGTGATCCCGAGCGCTCGGGACTGTTCCCAGTTTCATGCATGGTCTTTTGTCACACAACAGGCTGGGTATGAGTTACACTTTTAAAGGAAAGAATCTCATCTTGGCATGCATGCACAGAAAATCATTTTCTCCTAAAATAGAAACATTTTCTCACAAGTTTTCATATGTGAACAAGGCTCCTTTCTTTTAAAATTAAAAGAATCATTCACTTCTGGGAAAAATCAAAACAAGGCATTTGCATGTCAAGATAGTACTATTTTCCATCTGAGAGCAAGTTAGCATGCAGCCCACTCCCAAGCGCTCTGAACCGTTCCCGAGCGTTCGGGAGTGCATGCATGCCTTGGCATTTCATTTTCCCCAACTTGTTGTGTTGTATACCCTTCTGCATGCATGAAGGTATCCATTTTCTCTTTTAAAGTTGTAGATCTAGTCTTGTTAAGGCAGGGATGCATGATCTGAAAGATTGAAGGCTTAGCTCAGTCTTTCAAGTCCTCTGCTGAGCTAGTAGTGTACTTAATAACATTTCAGTTCCCATTTTAGCATTATATTCTGTCTGTGCTAACAAAGCTTTGCAGGTTGAGAGTGTCAGCACTCCCAAGCGCTCGGGACCACTCCCGAGCGCTCGAGAGTGAATCCAGTAACAGTGTTGCATTTTCAGTCATCTTGTATATTTTGCATGGCTATTTCATCCCTCTACTGTACACATGCACCAGTATACACCTCTTATTTGGTATAACTGTGGATATCTGCTAGTTGTTAAATGAAACAAAATCCCTTTTAAAAAATCCCACAAACGTTTAGTAGAGACCGATTTCGAATCGGGCGAGGGGGGTGCCGTAAAACCCTTCCCCCCTCGTAACGTGGCTTCCGGATCCTCAAAACGATCTCTGGTTTTCAATTTCAAATCAATCATTTTCAAACAAAACGGTTTCTCGGGTGATTAACCACAAATCCGGGCGGCGACTCTTCAAATCAAACCAAAACAATTTTTCGAATCGATTTTATCCAAAACGGCACGAGGCGCGCGATTTTTCAAATCGGGCCGCCCCGATTCCAACCGCGGGGCTGTGGTAGCCCACAGGTTGGTTAACTTGGTTACGACGGCAAAACATGAAAAGACAATGTTCGGTAGAAGAGGGCAAGAAAATTGCACTTTCTCACTCCCTTAATTAGCACTTTGCTTAGTTTTACTTGGAGAAAGTATCTAATTAACTACCTGATGAACTTTTATCTGGTGGGGTCACACAAAGTTTTATTTTCCAGAGCAAACGCATATTTGGGCAGCTAAGGTGGTGTTCCGGTTTACCCCCTTAAAAAATAAATACTTATTTGCAATTTTCAAACTCAAAAATAATACGCTTACTGAAATTAAAAAAAAATGCAATATGGATCTTGTTTGATCGATCAAACCCTGCAAAAAAAAATTGAAAAATTATTTTCGTAAACCCATTATGTTTAAGTTTAAAAATAGGTCCTTATTTTGGAATGTGGAACGGAGGCTAATTAATTCCACAAATCAATCAATGTAACAAACGTTGCACCCGTTCGATACATGGGACAAACAATAAAATAGACAAATTGGGCCACCATGTGGCATTGAATAATTTTTCCCCCCTCTCTCTCTCTCTCAATTTCAATAAATGAAAAATCTGAGACCACAACAACACATTTGCTTAGTATATATTAATCGATGATTGATTTTTTTTTTTGAAAGGCAATCGATGATTGATTGATATGTAGTTTCTTGATCACTATTCGACAGATTAAATTAGACATCCCATGGAATTGCATGTTCTCTCAATATTGGTCAAAATTGAACCACAATGAAATTTCGACCTATACCATTCATAAAATTTCTTTGTCGTTCAAAAAAAATTTATCAAATTAATGTAAGCAGTCAAACATGGCACAATCAAACATCGCGGGTTTTTTTTTTTGGATATCTATTTTAATTCCCTTTCTCCTTAATTAATTATTTGCTTGCCGTAATTTTCTCTCAACCATGTACTATTTTGTTATATAAAAAAAAAAACATGGCGTAAAATGCTAGGGTTGATGTATAGGGCAAGGTTGTTTTGAAATGGTTGGCTATGACCAGTTCAAGAAAATTGACCTTCTCAGGACTCGTTTCGCTAAGGTTCTCATTTTTTAAGTATTTATTTTCCACTTTATGAAACAGATCATGATTCTCTCACAATGCATCACATTTAATTCAAAAAATAAGTACTTATTTAAAATAAATAAATACTTATTTCCTTTAGCGAAACGGGGCCTAGCATTTTGGTTAAGATGGAGAAACTAGCTGAACTACTTTGATCATAAATTTCCTTGATTAGTAAGTTCAACTAAAAAATTAATCTTACCACCTGTTGCGACGACAACTCCGTAAGTTTGGTCCAGGGTCACACAAAATTTTGTATATTATCCACAAGTGGGGGAAAAAAGAAAAAAAAAAAAAAAGTCATCGTCTTCTACGCGGAATAATGTTACGAAGAAATTAGTTTGTCAATTTTCAAATTCCCATTTTAAGAAGGTAATCGGGAATACTTACCCACAAAAAAAAAAAGGTAATTAATTGGGAATAAGTCATCGTCTTCTACGAGGAATCATTTTGAGTAACGCTTCGGAATTGATCCATGTAAACTAGTAACATATAGAGCCGCCACTGCATACCACAGAGAGATACTCATTAAAATAAAATTCAGAGGCCGAGTGATGATAGATCGAGTTGATCTGTTCCAATTACGTACCTCGTCAAATTAACCAGTTTTGTTTAATTGCAGTGTACGTTGCTATATATATACTTAACCAAATTGTTCATCTACTTAGTTGAATTTCTGGGCGATCGAGGAAGTCTAACTAATGCACACGTATACTATTTCCAAGGCACCAACTGCCCACATTTCAAGTCTAAGTAGTTCTAATTTACTAGGAAAATCATCAGCATTAATTGTTGATGGGACCGATGTTGCACGTTAAGTTTTTCCTTCATGCATGTTAAGATCATAGTCCTTTTTCTTTTCTTTTCTTTTTGGATTCCCTTATGATAACTCAATATTCGGTTCGGTGGACCAATTAATTTGAGAGAGAGACCATCTCCGTCGTTCACTAGTTGGAGTAATTAACGCCCGGGCAAAGTCTCGCGTGGAATTAATGGCCCAAGACATGAATTGATAACATGTAGGTTGGAGTCAAATATCAGACCATGGCTAGCTTAATTCCTAAGAAACCTAGATATCATGACTTCGCCAACCTTTAAGGGTTCATTTTTGCGTGGATTCTTGGAGATTTTACCAACACTTTGAAATTGCATTAAAACGCGATGCTTGGCTAACGAAATTAAAGGAAGTTTCTTGCCGTATGTAGAAAAAGTATCAAAGTTCTCGGCAAACTCTATAAAAATGATCAACTCGAATCATGATACTGTATCTCTCGAAGGATCACATTGAAGCGCACTATAATATTTCTGTACTAGAAATTGTCCGTGCCTGAAGGCACGGCTCGAACGATCATTACATACAAATAAACATTGCCTGAAGTATGACGCCACATCACCACCAAATCTTTTACGTGCAATAAATCAACCCCTCCCCAACGAATCCAACTACGCAAAACAATAACCCAATCATATTCATAAAAATTGTCCGTGCCTAAAGGCACGATACCACATCTATTTCCAGGAAGTTGTTCTTGTAATTCATGTGTATAGTCTAGTACTAATTAACTACCGAAAACAATGCCAAATTTAAAGCCATCTAATTCATGAGTATAGTACTTAAGGGATGTAAGGATTCAACTTGGCACATTGATCACAATTGGAGCATCACACTTTTGTACATGAATCCACCAACCTAAGGTAGTTTCAATTCACGATTGAAGAAAGATAAATGACTAATGAAACACCTACAAATTTCAATATAGAGAAAACTAAAGAATTTCTCTTCCATCTTCGTTCCCCGTTAGAGATTTCAGAAACACCCAGATGCTTTACTTCAACACCACTCTTTTGAAAATCCTGTGTACCAAAGCAAAAATAAATTTATCAAGTCAAGATAGAAAGAACAAAGTGGGAATTGCACCTAGAAACACGTAATACATATGTCCCCCCATTGCCATATGTTCAACCCACAAAATAGTATCTAGAACAAAAATAGGTAAATCACAGTTTGTTTATTTTTTGGACAGTCAACTTCAGAATCCCCAACATAATTTGAACTCGATCAAAAAAATTAAAGTAGGGGGTATTTAGCCACAACCATTATCCTCTCTCCTATATGGCCACCATCACCACTTCTTGAGCCTCGAATCCTCTCAAAATTTGCTTCTTTATTAAGCTTAAAACATGGTCCATTTAACATATTCCATTAAATTAAATTTCTAAAAAAAGAGACTTACGACAACCAACAAAACCCAAGTTACCAATGAACTAAAGCTATTTAATTTCAGCAAGTATATATACCAAACTATTCATGCAACAAATAATAGCAACCAACGGAATAAAGAAAAATAATGTATAAGGAAATAGAGTTTCTAACCGAGCAAATATGTGAGTCAGTGAGATGGAGTGAAGGGTATCTACTTACGTAATTTAAAGTTGTTCCATCGAGGCACCAACTGTTTTCCGAATCCTTCACCCCTGAAACAATTAGACACTAATCAATATTTTGCCCAATGAAATTTGGACACATTAAGAACTTAAGAAATGATTATTCTATTTCATAGTCTATCTAAAGTTTGTTATGGGATTGTCACAATAATAAAGATGTTCAGAGCATGGACACATTAAGATTTGAGTAACTCCTTTATACCCTCTCAAAATAAATAGCCACTTCAATACAGAACTATTCAAACCAAGGGTCAAGTCAAAGGCCGTTAGGCATGCCAATGATGCCACACTTGCTACTAATGTTAAAAGGCAAAGTAATCAAATGGAATGAAATAAAAGCACAGAAACTATCAATATAACAAAAAATTGATCGACTCCCCAACTATTTGAAGGAGGATGACCTTACATTCAAAGGCCTTTAAGAGAAGCCAACAATAATCCAAATTAATGTGCACTCCTCAAATTAATCAAGAACAAACCCACAATATTAGCCAGATTAAGAAACAATGAGTTCCATTATACCTTCAACCGTACCTGTCCATGTAAACATGCCCCCCCCCCCCCCCCCCCCCCCCGCCCCCACCAACACACACACACGAACACATAAAAGGTATGTCTTCCTTAGTCTCCAGTATCTAACCAACTTGATAGAATCTACCCAAACCATACCAGACCAAGCCTTAAGTCAACTCCCAATTAGAACCCCGAACTAATTTTCTAAACAACGTGGAGAGAGAACAAAGAGCTGGAAAAGAAATGGAGAATTCACCGTGGGGATAGAGAATAAAGAACTAATTTTCTAAACAACTAATTTTTCAATTCACAACTGTTTTAAAAAAATTAGAACAAAGAGCCATCCCTGTGGAGAGAGCACCAGAGAGAGGGCGAGGATCAAAGAGACAGAAAAGAGTAATGGAAAGAAAACGTTTAGGGAGAGACAAAGAAAACTAAAAATGAGAATAAATCATTACCAAAAATCAACGCCAATCTATCCCTTACCTAATTTTAAATCATTGCCAAAAATCAATACCCAATCAAGCTTTCATTACAAAAAAATGCACATGAAAATTGAAGATCAAGCTTTCATTACATTCTTTCATTACCAAAAATCATTACCCGAGCAAGCTTGATTGGGAACTAATTTTCTGTCATTATATTCTGTCATTACCAAAAATCGCCAATCAAGTCTTTCCAAAAATTAAGCTTCCTGTAAATTAAGTGACTGAATATAATGACTGAACATTTCCAAAAATTCAACATTCAAACTGAAAAAATCATTTCCAAAAATTGAAAAAATCACTCTCAACCGTCGGACGAAATCAATCTGAGCCATCCAATGCCAATGGTTGAATGAAGGGTGGAGATTTGTGAAGAAAAATGTGTGTTAAGCCAATGGTGAAGATTTATGTAGGAAAAATGTGTGGGCCACCACACCGTCGCGATTTGTATTATAGATATTATTGGTCATGTGTGAGAGAAAAGGACAAAGTGAGGGAGTTAGCTGGTACATGAGAGTGGGGTTGGCTTATGATGGGCTGTGAGACAAAAAGACAAGATGAGAGTGCAAGATTGAAGAGAGGGGCCTAGCCCATCAATATTTCGGTGAGTTAAGATGGCAGTTGAGAGAATGAGTGGATGAGAGTGTGCTTTGGTTTCTGAGTGCAAGAATGAAGAGAGGGGCCTAGCCCATCAATATATTTCGGTGAGTTAAGATGGCAGTTGAGAGAATGAGTGGATGAGAGTGTGCTTTGGTTTCTATATGCATGTGTGCAATAGAGTTGTGGGAAGAAGAGTGGGAAAAGAGAGAGAGAACAGATAAGTGAGAGAGAGACGTTGGGAGCCCCTAAGTGTTTGTGTGTGAGGTGTGAGTGAGTGAGAGTGAGAGTGAAATGTTTTGTTTGAGAAATAAATAGAAGTAGCGTATATAATTGTGTGAATTCTCTCTTTATTCCCAACATGGATGGATCCGTTCATGGACTTTCAAAGTTCTAGGTTTTTTTGGTGGGGAAGAGAATGGAATGAATAAATAATGGATTTTCCTTCCAAGTCCTTAAATTATGGAATTGTAATTGACCTTTTAAAATGTTTTAGGAATGATAAATCACTGGACCCATTCAAAGGAAAAAAGAATATTCAGGCTTGTCAATATTTCCAAATCCGTTTGGACTGATATGAGGATAAAGCTATCTCTAAAAAGGACACAATCATTTGAATCTACCTTCCCTGTTTTCCTCGGGTCAATTTAAGTCCCAATGAGAGCGATTTCGTCAAAATTGTTTAGAATTAATGATCTCTACCACAATTGCCACTACTACAATAATAGAGAAAGATCACGGTTTTTACCCGTGATCTTTGTGATTTTATCACAGTTTTAAAACCGTGGTCTATTGGGCCGTGATTAAAAGTCCCCTATTTTCAATCACGGTTTTTACCTATAATAAATAACCGGAGAAAACTGAGATTGAAGAATATAAAAGCGTGATCAATATTGACAATAGAGTACAGTTTTATCTGAAACTGTGATGTTATCCTACTTTAAGATCTCGTTTTCTGGAAAAACCGTGATTATATATTGTGTTATTACCACAGTTTGTAACATAAACTGTGATTGTTTTCAAGTAAAGATATCGCGTTCCAACCGTGATTAATAACCCTATGCAAGTTTAATATAGCTTTCAAATTTGTATCTATAACGTGAAAACAAACAATACAGTACTTGAAATTTTCTATCTCTATTCAATAAAAACCATAGACTGGCTACAAAGGAAAATGTATATAACCTTGAAATTTTATTACACAAATAATTCGGGCATTGAGAAATAATAATTCTTGATGTTCTGCAACAGGGCATGAAACTAAAATTACAGACCTAATTTGGCCAATCCCTCCCAAAAAGAAACGGAAAAAAAATGTTTACGCATTCCAAACTTGGAACTAAAGAAATAACAAAGCACAATGATCATAACTATTCACACAACCCCTATCTCTGACAACCCAAGTCCGCATTGTTCCAATCTCATCATGCCCTGTATTACACAAATAACAATAAGCATCTTAGCATTAGCAGAAAATATGTAGAATGAAAAAGAACTTATAATTTAGATTTAGTATGACAGATCCACATACGATTACAAAAATGGAAGTTGTTATTTTTTCTGTTGCGTCTTTTACTTTGACCTGAAACAATTGCCAAACATTGAAAGGAATAAAAAGCTAGCAGTTAGCCCCAAATACCATACAAACAGTCCCAGTTTCAATGAGTATTCAAGATTATTCAAGAGCCCTTCATTTTGACCAAACAGGATTGCCTAAATACATATAGGCATATGCTCCAATGAAACCAATGATAAAGCACTCGTTAGAATGTAATACATGTAAATCAATACGCCCATGGTAACTACCAGTCTCTACAATCATACCCACGCATAAGTAAATCTTAAATAAATAAACTTATGGGCTAAGGTGGTGTGCAAAAAATACGGATTCTCATAGCAAAATTGGCTTCCTCAATTACCATCTTCTGGTCGAGCGTCTATCATCTGGAAAGATATTTGCTCAATTGGGAATATGGACAGTGATGTGAGGAACATTATTCAAGCTGGTTTCAGAATTCAAGTGTACTCTGGGAATAACACTTCTTTTTGGAATCACAGATGGATGGGAGATCAAACATTACGGGAGGAATTTCCTAGACTTTATTTGAAACCAACACAACAAGATGAGTTGGTATGTAATTAATATGATTAATTCAGAAGGTGATGGGGATTGGTTTTTGTCCTTTCGGAGACTATATGTTTGGGAAAAGGAACAAATGGATGTGTTAAGTGGCAGATTACAGAATGTCTCTTTAGTGCCGTCAAGATTGGATGAGATGCTCTGGACTGGTAACTCAAACAACATATTTTCTGTTAAGTCTGTATATGATCTTTGGGAAGCTTATGCATTTAACACAAATTCTGGATTTGGGTCTTTGTGGAGAAATCTTAGCCCTCCAAAGGTGGAGATTTTTTCGTGGTTGGCTTGTCAGAGCAGGATTGCGACAAGGTCAATTTTGAGCAGTAGAAATATAATTGTGGGATTGGACGACCAAGCATTGGCTTGCCCATTTTAATCACTGGAACTGGAAACACCAATACATGTGATTCTTTCTTGCCCATTTTCTACATACATTTGGACAAAAATAGCAGATTGGTGGAACTTAACTTGGGTGGCTCATTCAAATTTGTTGGATTTATCTTCCTGGTGGTTTTCGTCTGGATTCAAAAATTTGGAAAAACATATGGGGGAATGTTGCTTTTATGCAACATTATGGTCTATTTGGATTGCAATGAATGATGTTATTTTCAACAACAAAGCTGTGGATCGTAACCAAGTGGTAGAGCTAACCAAAACAATGGCAGCTTTATGGATCAAAGCCAGATTTGATATCAAGGTGTATACGGTAGAAGATATTAAAAGAAATCTTGATGGTGCTAGACGTCTCATTATTTAGGAGCATTTGGGTGTATTTTTCCTTTTATTTACCTTGTCTTTGTTTATCTTTGTAGGGTTGGGTTGAACTTTCTGGTTCTCCCTTCCCTTTTACTCGATGTACCATTTTCGAGTTTAATAAAATTTTCTTTTGCCAATCAAAAAAAAAACTGCATGTTCCCTTGTGTGTGTGTGTGTTTTTTTTAATCCAAGTTCCTTGTCGCACCTACTTTAGGCTAATTCCTACAGCCCCTCCCACAACCTTTATTCTTTTATTCTAAGCAATCAAACATGGCCTAAAATGCTAGGGTTGATATATATCATAGGGCTAGGTTGAAATGGTTGTGTAGACACCCCAATTTGAACTTTTCGAAATTCCTTAATTTGTGGCCCGGAGGCTCCCCAATGATGAGCTTGGATCGAAACAAGCCTAGTACCGATCGAGACTTTGCTCCTTGAAAGATTTGAAAATGGAATAAAAATGGTCAAAAGCATTTCCAAGCGCTTGGGAGAAGTCCCGAGCGCTCAAAACCATTTTCCAAAACCTCTGGCCTGGCTCACTCTCGAGCGCTCGAGAGTGAAGTCCCAAGCGCTCGAGACTGCTCCCGAGCGCTCGAGACTGATGTGTTGCCCAATGGATGGCAGTTTCACCCACTATCCATGCAACTCATCATTACCACCATCTTGAGCCGGCTGATGATTCAGTCAACACTCAACCTCTGGTGGAAGAGATCTTCAGGCCAAGGATTTTCCCATTTAAAAATGTTTCATTCAAATCCATTTGATTTTGAAAACCATAGGTTATTTTGCCTATAAATATAACTGGTCTTCAGCTGAGCCAAGGGCTACGAAATCCTTCTGCTGGAGAACCCTATTCTCTGCTCTCTCTCTCTCTCTCTTGCTCAAGGCAAAGGTTTTCCAAACTCAAACTCTCTTTTCAAACTCTCTTTTCAAAATCACCAAGGAAAAGGGCAAGAAATCCAGAATACTCTCTGCTGCTGGTATCTTGTATTTTCCACTCTGCAGTCACTTTTCAAAGCCATTCCAAGAAGCAAAGCTCCCACAAAAAGGTAGAAATCTTTACCTTTGATCACAAACAAAGAGGCTGTTCTTCCCTTCTGAGGGGGGTCTCTCAGCCTGACCCAGTCTTCAATACTGGGTGCATGGTTGGGAGACCTTAGTGTAAAAACAAGAGCAATGGGGTACAAAAAAAAACGTTTTCTCAAAACCCCTACTGGAAACACTCTCGAGCGCTCGAGAGTGATCCCGAGCGCTCGGGACTGTTCCCAGTTTCATGCATGGTCTTTTGTCACACAACAGGCTGGGTATGAGTTACACTTTTAAAGGAAAGAATCTCATCTTGGCATGCATGCACAGAAAATCATTTTCTCCTAAAACAGAAACATTTTCTCACAAGTTTTCATATGTGAACAAGGCTCCTTTCTTTTAAAATTAAAAGAATCATTCACTTCTGGGAAAAATCAAAACAAGGCATTTGCATGTCAAGATAGTACTATTTTCCATCTGAGAGCAAGTTAGCATGCAGCCCACTCCCAAGCGCTCTGAACCGTTCCCGAGCGCTCGGGAGTGCATGCATGCCTTGGCATTTCATTTTCCCCAGCTTGTTGTGTTGTATACCCTTCTGCATGCATGAAGGTATCCATTTTCTCTTTTAAAGTTGTAGATCTAGTCTTGTTAAGGCAGGGATGCATTATCTGAAAGATTGAAGGCTTAGCTCAGTCTTTCAAGTCCTCTGCTGAGCTAACAAAGCTTTGCAGGTTGAGAGTGTCAGCACTCCCAAGCGCTCGGGACCACTCCCGAGCGCTCGAGAGTGAATCCAGTAACAGTGTTGCATTTTCAGTCATCTTGTATATTTTGCATGGCTATTTCATCCCTCTACTGTACACATGCACCAGTATACACCTCTTATTTGGTATAACTGTGGATATCTGCTAGTTGTTAAATGAAACAAAATCCCTTTTAAAAAATCCCACAAACGTTTAGTAGAGACCGATTTCGAATCGGGTGAGGGGGGTGCCGTAAAACCCTTCCCCCCTCGTAACGTGGCTTCCAGATCCTCAAAACGATCTCTGGTTTTCAATTTCAAATCAATCATTTTCAAACAAAACGGTTTCTCGGATGATTAACCACAAATCCGGGTGGCGACTCTTCAAATCAAACCAAAACAATTTTTCAAATCGATTTTATTCAAAACGGCACGAGGCGCGCAATTTTTCAAATCGGGCCGCCCCGATTCCAACCGCGGGGCTGTGGTAGCCCACAGGTTGGTTAACTTGGTTACGACGGCAAAACATGAAAAGACAATGTTCGGTAGAAGAGGGCAAGAAAATTGCACTTTCTCACTCCCTTAATTAGCACTTCGCTTAGTTTTACTTGGAGAAAGTATCTAATTAACTACCTGATGAACTTTTATCTGGTGGGGTCACACAAAGTTTTATTTTCCAGAGCAAACGCATATTTGGGCAGCTAAGGTGGTGTTCCGGTTTACCCCCTTAAAAAATAAATACTTATTTGTAATTTTCAAACTCAAAAATAATACGCTTACTGAAATTAAAAAAAATGCAATATGGATCTTGTTTGATCGATCAAACCCTGCAAAAAAAATTGAAAAATTATTTTCGTAAACCCATTATGTTTAAGTTTAAAAATAGGTCCTTATTTTGGAATGTGGAACGGAGGCTAATTAATTCCACAAATCAATCAATGTAACAAACGTTGCACCCGTTTCGATACATGGGACAAACAATAAAATAGACAAATTGGGCCACCATGTGGCATTGAATAATTTTTCCCCCCTCTCTCTCTCTCTCAATTTCAATAAATGAAAAATCTGAGACCACAACAACACATTTGCTTAGTATATATTAATCGATGATTGATTTTTTTTTTTTGAAAGGCAATCGATGATTGATTGATATGTAGTTTCTTGATCACTATTCGACAGATTAAATTAGACATCCCATGGAATTGCATGTTCTCTCAATATTGGTCAAAATTGAACCACAATGAAATTTCGACCTATACCATTCATAAAATTTCTTTGTCGTTCAAAAAAAATTTACTCCGTATCAAATTAATGTAAGCAGTCAAACATGGCACAATCAAACATCGCGGGTTTTTTTTTTTGGATATCTATTTTAATTCCCTTTCTCCTTAATTAATTATTTGCTTGCCGTAATTTTCTCTCAACCATGTACTATTTTGTTATATAAAAAAAAACATGGCGTAAAATGCTAGGGTTGATGTATAGGGCAAGGTTGTTTTGAAATGGTTGGCTATGACCAGTTCAAGAAAATTGACCTTCTCAGGACTCGTTTCGCTAAGGTTCTCATTTTTTAAGTATTTATTTTCCACTTTATGAAACAGATCATGATTCTCTCACAATGCATCACATTTAATTCAAAAAATAAGTACTTATTTAAAATAAATAAATACTTATTTCCTTTAGCGAAACGGGGCCTAGCATTTTGGTTAAGATGGAGAAACTAGCTGAACTACTTTGATCATAAATTTCCTTGATTAGTAAGTTCAACTAAAAAATTAATCTTACCACCTGTTGCGACGACGACTCCGTAAGTTTGGTCCAGGGTCACACAAAATTTTGTATATTATCCACAAGTGGGGGAAAAAAGGAAAAAAAAAAAAGTCATCGTCTTCTACGCGGAATAATGTTACGAAGAAATTAGTTTGTCAATTTTCAAATTCCCATTTTAAGAAGGTAATCGGGAATACTTACCCAAAAAAAAAAAAGGTAATTAATTGGGAATAAGTCATCGTCTTCTACGCGGAATCATTTTGAGTAACGCTTCGGAATTGATCCATGTAAACTAGTAACATATAGAGCCGCCACTGCATACCACAAAGAGATACTCATTAAAATAAAATTCAGAGGCCGAGTGGATCTGTTCCAATTACGTACCTCGTCAAACCAGTTTTGTTTAATTGCAGTGTACGTTGCTATATATATACTTAACCAAATTGTTCATCAACTTAGTTGAATTTCTGAGCGATCGAGGAAGTCTAACTAATGCACACTTATACTATTTCCAAGGCACCAACTGCCCACATTTCAAGTCTAAGTAGTTTTCATCGTCATTAATTATTGATGGGACCGATGTTGCACGTTAAGTTTTTTCTTCATGCATGTTAAGATCATAGTCCATTTTTTGTTTTTGTTTTTCGGATTCCCTTTTGATAACTCAATATTCGGTTCGGTGGACCAATTAATTTGAGAGAGAGACCATCTCCGTCGTTCACTAGTTGGAGTAATTAACGCCCGGGCAAAGTCTCGTGTGGCGGATCAAAAAAAAAAGTCTCGTGTGGAATTAATGGCCCAAGACATGAATTGATAACATGTAGCTAGGTTGGAGTCAAATATCAGACCATGGCTAGCTTAATTCCTAAGAAACCTGGATATCACTTCGCCAACCTTTAAGGGTTCATTTTTGTGTGGATTCTTGGAGATTTTACCAACACTTTGAAATTGCATTAAAACGCGATGCTTGGATAACGAAATTAATGGAAGTTTCTTGCCGTATGTAGAAAAAGTATCAAAGTTCTCGGCAAACTCTATAAAAATGATCGACTCGGATCATGATACTATATCTCTCGAAGGATCACATTGAAGCGCACTATAATATTTCTTTGTACGTTGTTGCACTACAGAGCCACCGAGTCCAAAAATCGATATCTCAAATTCCAAGACAAATTCCATGTCAAAGAACTCTACATGCATCAACAAATCTTTGTTTTAAACTGGAAGTGGAAAGTGGCTGTTGAAAGTTTTAGAGGGTGGAACATACTATGTGTGATACGTACAGGACAATTTTATAGGCAGTTGGAAAGGAAGACAATTAATGACTACATGGACAAACACAACTATCCCTTTTCAATAGATTGGTGTATTGAGCAATCCATAGATTTGAAGTTGGTGTATTGAGGAATCCGTAGATTTAAAGTTGGTTGTGGGTGGTTGATAAGAAGACTTATTTGTTGGAAAACCCATTATACATTGGATTAACAAAAATACATTTCTCAACTAAATTGTGTTCTCATCTGCGTGTAGGTGTTCTTTCCTTGGAGGGTATAATTTTCCTTTCTTTTTCTTTATTTGTTTCTACCCCTATAATGGATTTATTTTTTGCATTGATTGAGTTGTTGGGTTTGGTTGTCTCGTGAACTCTCACAATTGATGTAAATGATCTCTTCTATCGATTGACAAAAAAAAAAAACTAGATTGTGTCTGGGTCCTGAATTTATAGAGGGATAACAAAAATAAGAGAATTCTTATTTGTTTCCTTCCCTTTTCCCAGATTATTACAGATTTTCTTGTAGGGTTTCAACAAAAATATTATTAGAGGGGGGGAGGGGGAGTAACCTTTAGAATATATTAACCAAGCCTGGGTAGCTTAGATAAGCGATATGGAACAAGTCTAACACTCTCCTTCACATGCAGCCTGGATGCATGTGGAGGTGACACACCAGGAGCTAAGCGATTGATTCGGGCGACGGAAATGACAGAGACTTTCCCACAAGGGATGAGGTCACCCACGAGCTGAATCTGATACCATGTTAAATTTTCTTGGAGGGTTCCAACCTAAAATCAATTAGTAATAGGTGGAGTAACCTCTAGAATATATTAACCAAGTTTAGGTAGCTTAGATGAGCGATGTGGAACAAATCTAACACAAACTTCTTCGCATAACCAACATCTGAACACAGCCCGATATTATATATAAGAGTAATATTCAGCTATACTTTCTTGAATGCAATGATGAAGAAAACTATATATAACCAGCTACATGAACTTTAATTTCTTGAAGGCAATGATGTATAGCTTATTGCATCTCTTTATCATACAGCGGGTGTCGTGCCTAAGCTAGCTAGGCATTGGTCGCAACGATTCCACTATATGGACAGAAAGTCTATCCCACCGCTGATGTTTCACCACTCCCTCCACCGCTCTCAATTTCACCGTCCAAAGTGTTTTGGATGGTTCGAATTTTAAAAGATTTTTTCAGGTAAGATTTAAATTCTTTGCAAACCCGGATTACTGATTGCCAAGACGGACAATGGAATTAAGTGGAGCGGTGGGAGAGCGGCGAAACAGAGCGGTGGAGTAGTTTTGCTCTTCTTATATGGATTTGAGTGACAAAAAAGTCTCTCTTTTTCTTACTAGGGAGACTTCTCTTATGCAACTTTGAATCCTAAGATTTCTGGGTTCAGTGTACCTATCTTTTTTTGTTTAAGGTGTACCTAACCTAATTAACCACGAAACTTTTGTGCTGCCAACTTATCCATTAGTACTAGTTTTTTAGGGTTCCTACTTCCCTATATAGGTAGTGCATTAGGTAGGGTTTCCTTTTCTAGTGTGGGTGAACCATTTGGCCTTTAAAGAGGACGAGGTCATTGTAATCCCTCTCATATTAGCCAAATAGAGGACAAAATTATGTATTAGTACAGCCATGGGAAAAATTAATTGGAATTAGTAATATGTAGATTTTTATTTGATTAATTTGAAAGTTAGCTCCTCGTATATTAGCAAAAACTAATGGATCTCGAGACTGCAAAGAATTTGAGGGTGTTTGCGATAGCCGTTGGAATAGTTTGGGGCCTTTGGCAAGAAGTGATTTTTTGGTAAGCCTTCTTTAATATAGCTGTGAGATTATACTACAGTAACAGTTAGTCGGGTTTACTGTAAAAGGTTTACTTAAGTTGACCTGTTCGTTTGGGTTTTGAAGGAGATTTTAAAGTGTAATGAGTAGATAGAGAAGGATAGAGAAAATTTATTAGGGACCGTGCGCAGAAGTTTTGAGTCCCTTAAACGAACAAGCCCTTGAGTCTAAAATCTCGTCTTGAAAGCACTCCAACCCCGAACTTTTTAAAATCATATTTTCTGCTATATATCTTCTGAGTCCTGCTACACACACAGACAATCTGTGCACAGATTTCGTTGTGGGGCCCACCACGGGTCCCACACAAATCATCCGAGCCGTTCATGAAATGTAAAATATTTTTTCAAGGGTCCCCATAAAAAATAAGCTCAATCCGATACCTATAGGTGCTTCATCCAACCATCTAACTTTTCATTCAGATTTCCGGATAATGAAAAGTTATATGGTTGGATCGAGCACCTATAGGTATCGGATTAAGCTTATTTTTTGTAAGGACCCTTGAAAAAATGTTTTACATTTAATGAACGACTCGGATGATTTGTGTGGAACCCGTGGTGGACCCCACAACGAAATCTGTGCACAATCTGTGCACAGATTGTCTGTGTGTGTAGACTTACGGATATCTTCTAGGAATTTCAAGGAATCTTAGAATATATTCATATAAGAATTCTTAACAAAAAAAAAAAATCTTAAAGGACCCACCTGTGTCTTCCAAAAATTAAGAGAATGTCATACAGATAAGACTGGTTAACGAGCCAAATGATATTGACATATTATTCAAGTTTGGTTTGAAAAATTAATGATTAGAGAATGTATTAGAGCTTACCTTGTTTTTTCACTTATCATGCGAGTCGATCGTAAACGAACATTAATCGGGCTGAACATGAGTTGATCTCAAGTGGATTGAAGTTGATTTTTATAAATCATAAGTTCAATAAGTCGAGTAGTAGCTTGTTCGAGTTTGGTATTAAAGCTTGTAAAAAAGATATTCAAGTTAATTTGGTTTGTTCATATTATAACTAGGGATGGCGATTACCTCCGACCTGTCCCCTCCTCCCCGCCCCGATTTGAGCGGGTATTCCCCAATCCGATAAGTAAATAGGGTGGGGATGGTATTCGCTTCTCCGGCCCGCCCCATTTTAACCCAATCCGACTCCGATTATAGGCATTTATATTTTTGTATCTATATGTCTAAATAAATTTCATTGTTTTGATATAATAAGAACAATATACCAATTAAAAAACACTAGTTTATGTCTTGTTTTCTTTATTTCTAGTACTTTTTTTTAACTCTCATCAATCATCAAAT
Organism: Rhododendron henanense subsp. lingbaoense; assembly: GCA_020567845.1. Classification (NCBI taxonomy): domain Eukaryota; kingdom Viridiplantae; phylum Streptophyta; class Magnoliopsida; order Ericales; family Ericaceae; genus Rhododendron; species Rhododendron henanense. The sequence goes on from CM036321.1 coordinate 38,868,732, forward strand.
TTTATTTTTTTTTATCAAAATCCTCTAAAAAGAACAAAATTAGTCAAATTATTACGGTGAATGGAGACCCGATTATTCCCCGACCCGGTACCTCCCCAATTTCTCCCACTCCAACTCCAATCCGATATAGAATGGGGCGAGTTTAGGGGACGCTAAATCCAACTCCGCCCAACCCCATTGCCATCCCTACATATAACCAATCGATCTTGAACGAGATTTTAATAAACAACTACAAGATCAAATTCAAACAACTTGGTTCGTGTATCAGCTCTACGAATTAACGACCGTCTTACTCTAGCTAGTTGCTACCATTCTAGTAGTATTTCATTGCACTCACACAATTAATATTCATTATTTGCCTTTTTGTCTTTATTTCCTTTCTTCCATGTGAGAAATCCATGTCATTCACGTTTAATGCTAAAACCTTTGTACTCCAATTATGACATCATTCTAAACAAAAAAAAATGTCGTCGTCATTTGTCAGGGAAGGCCCGACACATTTTGTCGAGGGATCCATCTTCTCTGCAGTTGACTGCCAAGAAACGTGTGCAGTCCAATCTGAAACATTTATATTGACAATTAACAATTCTGAAAATACAATTCGATGGTTACAATCACTTAAACTGCAGACAAGCCATTTCCTTTGTGGAGCCCCCATGTCACCTAAACAGACCGTCCTAAACGTTTATTTCATTAAATGTCACAAAAAAAGGCTAAGGAAATTGCAGACAAGCCATTTCCTTTGAGGAGCCCCCATGTCACCTAAACAGACCGTCCTAAACGTTTATTTCATGAAATGTCACAAAAAAAGGCTAAGGAAATTACAATAAAACGTGAATAAGAAACCAAATTAGCAAAGGACATATATATACCACACAACTATTGTAATTGTCATGTCAAACGTATTGTGCCGCCAGTGCAGAGCCGGGAATCGAAGTTGAAGGGGGCCAAATTATCATTAGTTTTTTTGGATCACTATGCAACGTAGATACCACATTTTAATAGCATATTAGGGCCAAAAAAGTCGCAGTTTACAAAAAGTTGTTCGAACTCGAAACCTCCTTAAGGGAAATTTGAAATTGCAACCTAATGAGCTAGCCACAAGTAGCTAGATAACAAGAAGTTGGGTATGGCCGGGATTGCATTGGATTATCTTAAAAAAAAGAAAAAACAGAAGTTGCAAGGATGGTGTCAGTGGGGGCAAGTAGAGGCTGTCGCCCCCCTACAATTGAAAAAACTCATACTTTTACATTGGAAAAAAAAAAATGAGTGCAATTTTTTATCAACAAATTTTTTTTTTTTTTTTGATAGCGTATATTCGCCCCCCTAAACAAAAATTCAGGCTCCGTCTCTGAAAAGTTGGGTATGGCTTATTACATTTGTCCCAAAACAAATTGACCAGGTTCAGTCACTATTGTTCCTGAGCAAAGAGGGGGGGGGGGATTGCTTTGAGGCCCCCAAAAATATTTTTCTGAAAATATAGGGGTTCAGTCGAAAAAGTTCATTAAAGAAGGGAGCCTAGACTCAGTAGAAAAGGGGGCAACTATTCGCAGTCGCGTATTTTCTCCCATAACCCGTTAAAAAATTTCGAAGATTATATTTCGATAACTACATGTCGAAAATATGTTCAACCTTCGGTAAACAACTGCCGAACATACATTTCGGTAAATAGCTGTTGAAAATAAGATTATATTTCGGTAACTACATGTCGGAAATGCACAAGAAACATATATTTCGGTAATTAGATGCTGAAAATGTATCTCAACTTCAGTAACTAACTGTCGAAAATGTATTTCAATTTCGGTAACTAACTGTCGAAACATATTTCGGTAGTTGAAAATTTTGAATGGGCTAAGGGAGAAAATACGGAACTGCGAATAGTCGCACCCGTAGAAAAATAGAAAACATGTCATAACGCCAAAAAAAAAAAGGAGCTATGCGGTCGACCCGGCCCGGTAACAAAGAAAAAATCGAAAAAAACTGAGGATTCGACATGTTCAATTGCAGAAGCCATTCTAAGGAAGATTAGGTGCTTATATAGTAGCCTACCTCGGCGGAATGTTACGCAATAAATCGTAAATCAGTGCAAAAATATAGTTATACTTTAACAATGATGTGTAGCAATTTTCTTTTTGAAATTGTTTTAAATTTTTTCATGATGTTTGTAGAAATACAAGAGTTTGTAGCTTGTAATCAACCTTACACTATAAATCCAAAAAAAAAAACACATTTTATTATATAGATTTTAGTTAATAAAATGCTACTATTAATTAATCAATCAGGCATTGGATTCGTTGTACTCCGTAGTTTTTTATTTTTTTTCTTTTGAAAATCAGGCATTGGATTCAAAAACAAATTTGGTGGAACAGAGAAAAGAATGAGACTTGCAAATCAGGCCTAACCAAGCTGAGTGAAACCAAACTTATGGGCCTACAAATCAGGCCCATGAGGCTTGCAAATCCTGAAATCAGGCCTAACCAAGCTCAGTGGAAACAAAAATTATGGACCTGCACAATTCGCAACTCTCTTATTTGTCCTAATCATTATCAATTTACAATATTAACCTTGGATACGTGAAAAAGTGGATCGAAAAATGGCAACATAGTAAATTCATGTGAATAAAGGTAAAAAAGGGAGTGTTGATACTAAAAAAAGAGGGTGAAAATCAATTCTCAAGATTATTGGTGAATTTATTCGTCTAGATATGAAACACGTATCCGAAGAGAAATGTTAAGGAGCACGGCTCTGTTGTTTGTTACCGATTTGACTTACCGGATGGATGATGTGGCAGGTGACCTGTCAACAATACTAACGTCCACGTCAGTTCTGTTCCTCTCATTGTCAAACTTACAAATATAAGAACAAATTCAAGGGGAAAATGTTGCTCAAGAAAAGACCTTACATTTTTCCAATCAAGTAGAAGTAGACGGACAATTTGTGAAATTTATACATTTTCCCAATCTGTAATAATATGATACATCCATCATACAAATTGTTAATAGTTGAACTAATTAACAGATGTGGTTTGATCAGGTTCAAAGTCAGGAAGTGGTTCATAATTCATCATTCAAGCAAGTTTAGCACTCACTATTTGGGTCGTCCTCCTCTCTTCACATTGTGTCAGAGCGCAAGTAGAGCACTACTGGAAGGTGTTTTTGGAAAGAGGAGCCATCCGCTACGTATATATTAGGAGGGATTATTGTAGGAATTTCAAAACCAACTTTGTTAATTTTCTATGCCTGCTGGAAGATACGCATGCATGCGAATCCTCAACTGGCCCTGAACTAATCGTGGTAGGGCCAGTTGCAGCACGGAGACTCGATTAACACGTGATCGAGTTATTTCTGATGCTTTCTTTTTCAGGTGACGGAACAGTCGAATTTGGAGAATCCGGCGTGTGTATAATTTCCAAATAAGCCATATGTTCTCCCGCCACGGCATAGGCAACACAATGCTCCCAACCGGGGAGTCATGTCGTCACAATGCCTCTGAAACCCTCTCCTCCACATGCAGTTGTGTCACGACATTCTGGGTCTAACTACTCATGCAGGAGGAGAAAACCCACTCACACCACCTTTCTTTAGGATGGCTTTAGGTTTCTCGAAGAGCACATTCACATATGAAGCATTGGCAATGGCAATGGCAATGGCAAAAGATGGCTTTTCAAAGACCAATCTCTTTGGACAGGGTGGATTTGGGTACTTGCACAAGGGCGTCCTTCCAAGTGTGAAAGAAGTTGTGGTTAAGCAGCTGAAAGCAGGGAAAAAAAATCAAGGAGGCAACTGGGTTATCTTCATACTTATCTAATTTTCTATTTTCTGCTGCTTTTGTATGGTTATACAATGGTAAGGACTCAAGGGGTTGGTCGTTTTCAAGTTTGCTTTTGTATGGTTATGCAATGTTAAGGACTCAATGGGTTGGTCATTTTTAAGTTTGCTTTTATATATAATTTAGTGTTTCGGGTGTATTATTTTAGTATTCATGATTGATAATCAATCATATTTTTGTAATTGCAGTTTGCACTCGTGTCATACTTATGCTGAACTCGTGCAGTGCCTGATTCGTGCTCATGTTGTGCTCGTACCGTGCCGTTTTCGTGCCATGCGCTCCAAAATTACTACCTAGCTCGGCTCATTTATTATGATATTGTTACACCAGGATCATTACCGTTAGACATCCTGATACAGTTATTTAAACCTTAAACGTTTGGTATTGGACCATTTAAAATAAAATACAAAATTAATGGTTAAAATCATTACAAACTAATCATACTAAAGAGACAAAATTGAGAATACAGTAAAAGTAGAGGGACTTTTGTGTAATTAACCCTAAATTTAATCTGGTCTGCCCATTCGAACTTATAAACTATTTTTTGTTTAAAGTATGCAAAGCCAAAAAAATTCTCCGATTAGCTTTGTTCAAATTAAATTTTCCAAGATTTTTTTTAACCAACATCATTATCATTATCCCATTGTTGTACGAGTGCGCATATTTTGTACTACGACATTTTGTTTCCATTTTGGGCAAATAATAGCAAGAACGGGTATACCAAGAGCTGACCTTATCTCTAGACTCTAAAAAATTCCTCGCTACCATCTTTAGCACATTTCAAGTGTCCAAGGCTTCCCAGCTTTTTACTTTGGAAAATTCTAATACTCACTCCGGTCGCTAGGCTCTACAACCGTCATTTCATGGGCTTGGGCTCACAAACTCCAAGTCTTGTGAAGTCATAAAGAAATGAAAATAATAATTATAAAAAAGACTTTTTTTTAAAACCATGCGCAGAAGTAGGGGTTGAATCTAAAGATCACAACGAACATAGTCGTGAAGTTTTCATTGCCAACATGCCTTTTGAGAGTATGTCTGAGGTCATGTGAACTAAACAATTTTTTAATTGTGCATAAAGAATCTGAGTTGAGTTTTGTTTACCCTCCATTTAAGAGAATAAACATTACCCTTCTTCCTATTGGTCAAAATGGTGTGGTCCCATCACAAAATGTGTGGATCCCACCACAAAGTGATGTCATACTTACCAAAAAGCGTATTGCACGGATGGAACCTACACCATTTCAACTAATAAGAGGGAGGATAATATTCACCCTCTTTTAAAGAGGGTGAACAAAATTGCACTCAAAAGAATCTAGAGAGTAGCTTCAAACGCCAGTCGGTAAACTTCTTTAGTTTTTTGTTTTTAAAATCATATCGAGAAAATATTTTTTAAAAAAATCTAGAAATATTTTTAAAAAGATTAAAAAAAGATAATTTTGATATTTTAAAATTTTCTCTGGTGATTCAAAAAAGTTAAAAAAAAATTGCAAAATATCATTATTACCTTCGTCTCAAAAATTTGTCCGGTTCACAAGACGAGTACTTAAAAGATAATTTATTTTTCTCAAAAAAAAAAAAAAAAAAACTTCTTTCCATAATCTAGACCCTTCATCTAGTGACGTGGCCATTCACCAGCGCCCAAACAAACAGAATCCATTCTACTACCGTCACACCGCACTACTTCCCACAGCGGCGAGCGAAAGCCACAAAACAATGTCGACGGCGAGGATAAGCCCGTCGGCGTCGGCTATATCGACGACCATCAAACACCTCACCGGAAATCTCCAATTCGCCCGCACTCACACCTTATCGCCGCTCAAGGGTTCGGGCCGTTCACGGCGGAATACGCTCCGTGGGAGAACACTCACGGTGTCTGCTTCTTCGGCTGCTGCTGTGTCGGAGCCTCTCGAAGTCTGCGTCAAAGCTTCCATTACTACCCCTAACAAGCTCGGCGACTGTAAGTTTTTGCCCTTAATTTCACGGGTTTGGTTGGTCGGTAATTGGAAACTATTAAGTCTAAGTGTCTGGACGGCTACGCGCACCTCGATTAATCCTATAGGATCAGTTCTACCAACCACTGGCGGCCCAATTAAGGCAAGAGAAGTTTTGAACCTGGGACTTAAAAGGGTCTCCAATGGCATAATCGAAACAAAAAGATTTCTAAAGTTAGCAATGTCGGTCCAAAATGTGACTGGCGGTATAACCAAACTTAGCAACACCTTAATCAGTAACTAAATTTTGGCTTTTGAATAACCATATTTAATGGAGACCATACTATCTGTCTTTCCTTTCTCTCTCCTCTCATCACTATCAATGGAGTCACTTACTTACATTTATTCTCAACTCTCTCTTTCTCTGCTAAAAATGAGTTTTTGATTATGGACTATTGTGGGACTTCACGTTAATCTTAGCAATCCCTTAAATAGATAATCAAAAGATGAGGTGGCAAGTTTTGATTATCCAATTTTGATTATTTCATTGGAGATACCCTTAGGAAGGAGCAAATCCCTGTTCCGAGGTCTTGACCTGCAAGCTGACCCCTTGGTTCATTGGAGAAGGAATGTTCATGGTTTCCATTTTCATGGTTTCCTGTTGTTTTAATATGGGACTAAGAGATGTTGTAAGCATGAATTTGACAGAAAGATTGTTGTAAATATTGTATATTGAAATTTGACGTTTAAAGATATGAGTAAGAATTTGAGTCGCTCCTGATTTGAGTAAAGGTTGATTTGATGTAGGTTTAGGATTGAGTCAAGGAGTTGACGGGGTGTTCAGTCCATTTTCCATGGAATAGTAAATTGTGAGTTTGAGTAGGATGGAGATGCTCTGAGACCATCGCCATTCACCAGCCATTACTCAAAGTCTCAAACTTCTACTCAGGTTTGAATAAGTTTGATTGAAAGCTTGGTTTAATGTGAATCACTTGAATAGGCAACCTCAAGTCTAGGGATGAATTTAAGTAAAAGCTGCATGTTTAAATGGTTTCTTGACATTTGGAAGGCATAAATTGCCTTCAAATTTTTGATAAAGGATTGAGTCACCTTGATTAACTCAGACTAGTATAGGTTTGAGCCGGGGGTGGAGGGAGTTTTAAGGTGTTTTTACTCAAATTTGAGTGCGAGTAAGAATTTAAAATGCACTAAGAAGTAATCCAATAAGCAGGCGCAAGTAAGCAAGCATAAATCTGAGTAAAACTATATTAACAGCCGTGGTAAATTTGAAGGCTAAATAACCTTGAAAATTTTGAGTACGAAAAGAGTTATATCATACTTTTGAAGCTTTTCTTTTATACCTTGCTGAAATGTTAATTATAAAGTGGCAATTAGGGAAATAGAGGGCAAATGTGTCAACTCCGCCATTGATTTTGATAACCGATTGCCACTTCTTTAAAATAGGCTAATTTAAGATCTAGGCAGAGTGTAAGCTTATGTTTCTGTTCTACCTTACTGAAATTTTAATTATAAAGAGGCAATTAATGAAAATAGAGGAACAATTGTCTCAACCTGCCATTGGTTTTAATAATTGATTGCCATTTGTTTAGAATTGGCTAATTTAAGATCTAGGCAGAGTGTTGAATGTACTTGTAGGATAGTGTTGGATCGAAGGCAGATGTGGATTTACTTGTTTGCATTCTTTTGGGATTATGGTTTTCAGGCCCCTTTTCGCAAAGGGTATTGCTGACGCTAGAGGAAAAGCATCTCCCCTATGACATTAAGTTGGTTGATTTTGCTAAAAAGCCGGAATGGTAATTTTTGATCGACTGGTTTATCTAGTTGGCATTTATACGATTACCACCTTTTTGTCACCTTTTAATGATGCACCAACTCTGTACTTGATCTAGGTTCTTAAAAGTAAGTCCTGAAGGTAAAGTTCCAGTGATAAAAATTGATGAGAAGTGGATTGCTGATTCAGATGTCATCACCCAAGAACTGGAGGAAAAATTCCCCGATCCACCTTTGGGAACACCACCTGAGAAGGCTTCAGTGTATGCTCTCTCTTCAGAGTGAACATTTTCTGAACAATTATTATACTACCACAAACACACACACTCACATCTTTTGGTGGGTTCCACACACACTGGAGGTGTAGTGTGTGTGGGCCCTAATGTGAATGTGAGTGGGTTTGTATAAATGTTTGTGTAAGTGTTTGTGGTTGTAGAATGATTGTTTTCTGAATGATATCCCCAAGTAGGTATTAGGTCCTTGTGAGTTGCATTCAAGCTGGAATAGTTTGTGTGTACTTGTGCTATGTGGTTGTGGAAGATTCTGACTTCCAAATCCCCTGAAACACGAGTTGAAAAGCCTCCCAATTGACACATGTTGGTGATCACTCCACATTTCTCTGTCATGAGTTGTAGAAAGTGTCTTTACATCTCATACTGGTGGCCTGTGAATGATAGCATTTGATGGTGTATACACAAAAGAAGAGGTAGGGTAGAGAATGGAAGGAACAAACAAGTTATTTCTTCCTTTGATTTTCTTTTCATTGCTTTTCTTTTCTTTGTCAAGAAATCAAACATGGTCACGATCAGTGCAACGGCTTACCTTAGCAATGACGTTAGAAGTCAACTATCAGTGTAAAGAAAATATATGGAATACTCCAGAAAATGCAAAGGATTGATTTTAAACTTGTTTGTCTTTCTCGATGTTCTCTGGGTAATTACAAAACCTATAGACATTTATGTTAATCTTAGCCTCGAGAGTCATCAAGTTTGCACATCTGTGACATTCTATATCATTGGACATTGGCTACTATTATGTTTCCTATCTACCTCTTATGCAACATATTGTCTTTTCAAGCGTGCAAATTGCAATATCAGATTGTGGTCTAGTGAGCAGCAATTATTCTCTTAGTTTTGCTTTTGTAGTGGATCAAAGATCTTCTCCACCTTCATTGGTTTTCTCAAAAGCAAAGACCCCAATGATGGAACAGAGGAAGCATTACTGAATGAGCTCACTGCTTTCAACGATTATCTCAAAGAAAATGTGAGCCCTGTGTCTTACCACATCATTAGAATTGTTGTTATTTTTGGCTAAGGCAGCTTTTAGTTGTTAGTTCTATTTCACTTTCTTCTTTAAGCAAGGAAAAAGTTGCTGATTCTGTGGTCTGGAAATAATAGGGCCTTTGCTTATGCAACTTGAGACCCATCTGTCACCATATAAATACCTAGCCTCGTGGTTTATTAGTGCATCTCAACTTGAACTATTCTGTCACACGTGCTATCCTTTTGGTTATAAAGCTTGTTGATATGATGGTTTGGTCATAGTATCATCGCTTTTGGTAGTGACATGTGTGTTGAAAAAGAGGACTTTGAATGGATTATTTGTTTTCTCTGGTGAATTCGAAATAATGTCTCCAATATTTATTTGTCTGAATCTCTCTTTTCGTTTGAAGGGCCCTTTTGTGAATGGGAAACAAATATCTGCTGCAGACTTGTCCCTTGGACCAAAGTTGTACCACTTAGAGATTTCATTGGGGCATTACAAAAACTGGTCGGTTCCAGATTCACTTCCCTACGTGAAGTCCTACACGAAGGTATGTTAAGTAAAACTTGTTGGTTCCAGGTTCACTTCCTTCCAGATTCCTTCCATGCTTTTATCAATACGATATCCATGTCAAGTCATGGTTCTTCATGAGCTATGTGGAATAACCATTAATGAATGGAGAAGCATTCTACGGACTCATTTAAAATGTTGCATAGCTTGAAATGAAGTGTCGTTTCACAACCTAACCAAGATTATAGGACCAGCTTGATATACGATATTGTTAAGAATAAAGAGGGGAATAGAAGCTTATATCTGTGGGATCACACGTCTTTCGGACACGTGTAGATTCGGTGAGAGTCTGTAGGCATAAGAGCAACATGATTCTTCTATCGAATAGTTAAAACTACATGCACCATCAGACACTGTAATACCTAGTCATAGTTAAGAAACTAAACATGAGAAGAAAGGTGACAGATGTGATTAAACTTTTTATAAAGCACAGTAGCAAAGCAAGAATATCGAGAGAGAAGAAAGAGCGGATGTAAAGAGTTAGAAGAATAGGAAAAGGGGGAAGTTGAAGAAGAATGGAGACAAAAAGAGATATAGCTGAGAGTCTGAGATTGAGAGAGAAAGGTAAGCAAAATTATTCGCTTGCCATAACGTATACAGTTAGAAGAGCAGTCATTATAATAAAACAACTCATATTTGGAAAAAAGTAATGTAAGCTCTTAAACGCTCGTTTGCCTCCTAAAGTATGTTCACATTCCTCCATCATCATCCCCAGCCACAACTTCATCAGGACTTTAACGTTTCTCCTGCAGTGAACATGATTTGACTCTTCTGGTGTCATTTTCTTGCCATTCCAGTTTGGAAGAATAAGAATGTGCCAATTACATTCTGAATTCTGTTTTTTTCGGACACTCTCTCCTCTATGTTACTTGGAACTGTATTGTCTAGTAGCACATCTTCCTGAAAATGTTTGCTTTGCATAAGAAGTTAGTTTTCATTTCATGTTGTTTGATGCCTTATAAATGTGAATGCTACTGCTGGAATCTGTTCCTATAGATATGTTTTATGTTTCCAATTTTGTTCTAATTTTCCATGCAGACTATATTCTCCATGGATTCATTCGTCAAAACTCAGACTCTGCCGGAAGATGTCATTGAGGGTTGGCGACCGAAAGTGATGGGTTAGTCTATTTATTTTACCCTGTGCGAATGTATGTGGTCTACATTTCTCAACACGATGCAAATATGAAACTAGCAACATTCTGTCTACTATGTTCAATCTTGGTTATGTGTATGCTACCCTTGAATGAGAATACAGAACTCTTGCTTTAATTGTTCTTGTGATTGGATTCATGCATGAGAGGTTTCTCAAATAAAAAGCCTCAATTCCAAACGTCTTCATTCTATTGTGAATTACTGTTATGGTTGAGGTAGTGTTCTAAAAGTCGGTCTAGGAGGCCGACTAGTCGGTACCTAGATGTTAGGCAGGGTCCAACGCCTAGATTAAAATCAGCTTAGGTGGCCGACTAGTTGACTGCCAGGGGCTAGGTAGGCGTTAGGCGCCCCTCCTCTGCCCAACTAACGCCTAGTGACTTTTAGAACTCCGAGTTCAAGAAGGTAACTCCTTGCTTATCGGTATTGATAATTCAAAGAGCTGCATGTTACATTTCCAATCCTGTAATGCTCATGTTAATTTGTTAATTCCTTGTTAACCGCTAATTTTTTTCCCAGTGGTGCTACGCCCAGCGCTCTGTTTCCCTGCTTAACATCTCACCGTCCATCTTGGCAATAAATGGTTCAAAACACTTTTGGAAGGTGAGATTGAGAGCGGTGGGGGAGCAGTAAAAGTTGAGCGGTGGGTGTAGATTTTCTGTTAGTACACATGCTCTGTGGGAGGGTGCCCCTGCGAATTGCGATGCACGGGCTACTGAAGGCATAATTTTAGGCCTTGATTGTTTTGTGCAAACTTTTTCGACTATACTGGTGTTTAAAATTTTTTTTTTCTAACTTTATCCTATTAGTATTGTTAGGCCTGATTTGGCTTAAATAAGTCACTTGGCTTCTTCTTCTTTTTTTAGACTTCATTCAAATTTTTTCACATTTGTTAATTTCTCGTCAAATTTTTGTAGTAGATTATTGATTTGTTTCGACAAGAGGAATCATAAAAGTATAAATTTAGGATTGAAAACTCAAAAAAAAAAAAATTTTGAACAAATTAAGCCAAATGAAAACCATCTAGACCCAGGACTCAAAACCATTGGTTTCTCTAACCCAATGTCCAACGATCATCACTTTCGCTTCGCGTCTTATGAAGTGTCGCTTACATGGTAAACTCTCTTTAGAAATTGAGCATAATTTTCCTATCGGAGCAAATTGAGGAAATGGAAAATCAAGTGGTTAAATGGAGGAAATCATTTCTTTGTACAAACCGAAAAACAAATCAAACAAAGAAGGGGTAAATTGCTACTTACAAGTTGCACAACACACTTCGTATCCTTGGTCACATAATTCACATCCCTGAGCGGAAGAGTAAAATTCAGGAGAGTAATGATTGAGAGTCGAAGCATAAGATCTTATCTGTTAAGAATTATGTGACCTAGCGCTTCTATCTTTCACGGATACAAAAAAGCTTCTATCTTCCTTCATTTTTTCTCAAGTGTTCTGCTATATAAGTTATTGGTAGACAATGTCGTTAGCCAAGTGATACAACGGTGCAGCCTTAGCTGCATCAAATTAGTCAAGCTCTTCCATGGCTTTATTCATGAGCTCAGTTGCAGACTTCTGAGACTTACCAGGACCCATCTTCAGCTTCGGATACGTATCGTATCGCTAAGCAAATAGCTCCCGGTCGTTTTCCCCTATCATTCCGACGACTTGGCCAAATTGAAGACATCAACCACCACCTGATACGAGCACCCGATACACCTACCGTACTTCCTCCGCCTCACTAACATTCCCTCCTCCCATAATTGCCCTGCACACAATCGAAGCCTCCAACTCCCTTTATATCCACAGTCTTTCCCTCGCTGCAAAGGTCCACCACTTTCCCTCCCAACAAGTCCTTCTGATCCGGATGCTGAACTCAGTTTGGCAATGGCTTGGAACCATGCAGTCCGGCAACAAGCCGATGGTTTTAGCAGTCACGTGCTCAAAAGCGAGGGATTAACTGGCTAAAACAATCTGTCTGTTCACCAAAAACCTTGTGGATGGAGAGAATTCCTCTTCTAAGATCGGCGTTGTCCATACTGGGTTGGTCGTCGTGAATGACCGACATAGTGTTGATCATTTTGACCGCGCAAGCTATGGGAACAGTCATCGACTCGTGGACTGGGACCGACTTGCACAAGGCGATGCAGGTGTAGTCGTGGGGTGCCTGAGGCGTTCTCTTTTTTTGGAGTTTCTTCCATAGAAAGTCATTGTAATCTACCGAAGCCAATAACCAATGCTGTCAAAAATCCGCATTTTAGCACAATTAATAGACAATACAGCAACTTCGGAGTCCAATCACAAAAAACAGATCACGTTATTGGATCTAAGACATCGAGAACAGTTAGAAATCGCACGCAACTTGGCGTAAACCAGTCCGAACAAGGTGAAAATATGTTGAACTGAAAAATTTTGGGATGATCTAGATGTTTTGGGTGGACTGGCCAAAAATCAGTGTGATGACGTGGCAGCCCGGTCAGCACACATGGCGCTCATTGTTAGGGTCCACCCTAGTGGTGGGGTGTGTTTGTGATTTTTTTGTTAGTAAGGGCATTCTTGTCCTTTTGGTATGTGTGTTAGGGTAAAAAGATTAGTGTTGATAAGTGAGTGTTTAGTGTGTGCTTTGTGTGGTGTGTGAGGTTTGAGAGGAAAGAGAGGGTTTTTGTAGCTATATTGTGTGTTTAATATAGTGAAATTTTTCTACTCAATTTCGTGTGTGTTTCTTGCTCATCCATGGCTTGATTGTGTGTTTGTGCTTCGTTGGTGAGGTCTTGGGCGTGCCCCAACAGTGGTATCAGAGCGTAGGTCACCGGAGAAGCAAGGTTCGGGTTCGGGTTGCGTTTTGTTACTGTTCACGGATCTGGTCAGAAATGAAGATGTTCGAAAAAATTTTGACCAGTAAGGGTTGTGCACCTCACTGAGACGAGTCTATAGGAGGTGACGGGGTCGAGTTTCGTCACCGGACGAAGGCTCGGGAGCCATTCGATCGCAGTGGGCGGAGGCGGCGACAAGCAGATAGGCTGTTTTGAAAAGCCCGAAGTTGTGGATGATCGAAGACGAGTTTTGAGCACAGGGTTTTGTTTGTCTTGTCAAGGCGAGCACGGGGGTGTGTAGAACGTCGCCGGTGGAGTTTGGAATCGCCCGGAAAACACGTTCGAAAGGCTGCGGGCGGAGGCGAGTGGCGGCTTACCAGTCGATCGTCGGAGGGTTGACTGGAATCGAGATTTGAGCACAGGGGTTTGTTCGTCTCGAGGAGACGATCTCGGATCTGTAAAGCTCGTCGTCGGAAGTTGAGGGAGTGGCCCACACGCGCCGGTTGAAGACGGCGCGTGGCTGACGTGAATCTGGACCAGTCGCGGGTTCAGAAGGTCCAGATCCGGTTCAGAAGGGACAGACCGGCGGTCAAAGGGTCCGGTCAACGCGGGGTCAGCAGGTGCTGAGTCAGCCGGTTTACACCGGTGTCGACTCGGAGTGTTTCGGCCGGTTCGTTGGTTTTTCGGCCGGTTCGTTTCGATACCGACCGGTTCGTTTCCGGTTCAGACCGGTTCCTGACAGGATTTTTCATTCCGGATCTGTTTTCGGCCTCGGTTTGGAGTGATTCGACTCGGAAATTTTCGGTACGTCATTTTACAGCTTTGAAACGTTAATTTTGGCATTGGTTGAGTTGATTGGGAGTACCTAGGGTCGATTTATTCCGTTTAGCTTATTTTTGGGTGATAAAGTAAGATGGCGGATGCGAGTATGAGTAGTATGGTTCAATTGACGTCTTCCAATTACGCGATTTGGAGAGCGAGAATGGTGGATTTGTTGTCGTGGAAGGATTTGTATGAGCCATTGGAGTGTGAAGGGGTAAAACCGACGGCGATGAAGACGGAAGATTGGAAAAAGTTGAACCGAAGAGCATTAAGATTGATTCGGCAATTTATTTCCGAGGAAGTGTTTTATCATGTGTCCGAGGAGACCGATGCTTATAATTTGTGGATGACGTTGGAGGGTATGTATCAACCGAAAACATCCCGAAATAAAGCGTTGTTGATGAGAAGATTAGTGAATTTGAAGTTGAAGAGTGGAAAATCGGTTGCTACACATTCGAGTGAGTTCCAAAATTTGGTGAATCAACTTAGTAGCGCGGGTTTGAAGCTTGATGACGAATTGCAAGCCTTGTTGTTGCTTAGTTCCCTACATGAGGATTGGGATATGCTTGTGATTTCTCTCGGTAACTCGGCACCGGAAGGAAAGGTATCTATGTCAATGGTTAAGGAGGCCTTGTTCATCGAGGAAGCACGACGGAATGAAGGGATGGGAATGAAGTGTGTTGATGATTCGCAAGCTTTGGTTTCGGAAGGGGCTAGAGGGAGAACCCAAAAGAAGGGTGGCAATTCACAGTCAAACTCGCGTTCGAGGGATCGGGGTGAGAATTGGGCTTTGTCTTGCTTTTATTGCAAGAAAGAAGGACACATGATTCGAGATTGTCCAAAGTTAGCCGGTCGAACTTGCCATTATTGCAAGGAAGAGGGACATATGATTCGGGATTGTCCTAAGTTGAAGGGCAAATCGAAGGAAGCGGCGGTAGTCCAAGATTCGGATGGGGATCTTATGTTGGTCGAGAAAAAGCCTAAAGTTGCGAGAGGAATGGATTGGGTACTTGACACGGGGTGCTCATATCATGTTTGTGGGGATAGGAGAGAGTTTTGTAGTTATGAGGCTTTTGATGGTGGTGTTGTTCGGATGGCGAATGGTTCGAGGAGCCGTGTCGTTGGTAAGGGGATAGTGAAGTTTCGCTTGCCGGATGGAAGGTTTGTGAGGTTGTCGGATGTTCGACATGTGCCGGGTGTGAAGAAGAATTTGATTTCGCTTGGAGTATTTGATGAGAAATGGTACACTTTATCGGCTAGTGAGGGTATTCTTCGGGTTCGGCAAGAGGAGCGTGTGATGCTTGAGGGTAGATTGATTGATGGTCTATACCGGCTTGAGGGTTCCGTTGTGAGAGGTGATATGCGCTTTAGAAGTTCGGTTGGAAGAAAAGTGTGGCGTGTGAAAGAGCAAGCCAATGAGTTTTTGTGTGAAGCACATTGTTTGTTGAGTTCGGATGGAGCATCGATTGGAGGAGTTGGTGAAGAAGAATTGTGCACAAAGAAAAGGGTTTCTTTTGCACAAGATTTGATTTCCGATGTGTTCGTGTTTGCACCAAATGAAGAGGTAGGAGGCTACCAAGTGAGGGGGTGCGGGGCATCCGTTAAGGGGGTGCGAGCTATCGAAGTTTGGGATCGCGGACGCTCCGGTCGGGGAGCGAAGAGATGACCGTCCACCCACTAGGGTAGAGGGGGTGATTGTTAGGGTCCACCCTAGTGGTGGGGGTGTGTTTGTGATTTTTTTGTTAGTAAGGGCATTCTTGTCCTTTTGGTATGTGTGTTAGGGTAAAAAGATTAGTGTTGATAAGTGAGTGTTTAGTGTGTGCTTTGTGTGGTGTGTGAGGTTTGAGAGGAAAGAGAGGATTTTTGTAGCTATATTGTGTGTTTAATATAGTGAAATTTTCCTACTCAATTTCGTGTGTGTTTCTTGCTCATCCATGACTTGATTGTGTGTTTGTGCTTCGTTGGTGAGGTCTTGGGCGTGCCCCAACAGGCTCATGATGCGGCAACTATTGGGAATGACCTAGCATTGTCATTGAGCTGACATGCTAATGGCATATGGTTGATGTGGCAGACACGTGGCCTTGATGTGGCAGACACGTGGCGATGAGATGGCACTGATGTGGTCGGGGAACTTGGGGCGGCGGTGGTAGTGCTTCGATTTCTGTGGCAGCAGCAGCAGTTTGGATAGGATTAGGTATTTGGACTTCGGCCCTTTAGGTGTGAGCTTTGTCTTAATGGGTGTCTTTGGTTGGTTCCTTGCCAATCGAGAGTTTGGGTCTCGGACTGGGCACAGGATTGTTCTTAGCTTTGTTAGGAATATGATACCGTTCTCTTTGTCCTATTGTCTTTGTAACAACTTTAAAGATTTTTTTTTTTTTTTTTGTTCAAAAAAAAAAAAGAACAGTATAGAAATTAGACGGTCTCTTTAACCAGAAAACATCTTATCTGCACTGACTAGGGTTTGCTTCATTTACCCACAACAGTGGTTTTGAGTCAAGTTTGCATCAGCTTCTCTTCTTGTCCAAGACGTCCATCTTCCCAGTCTTTTTATGCAGATGAGGCAATCAAAATATTTGGAGTTAGTCTGTTTCTCTTCTTGCCCAACGCTCATGCCATGTTCTGTCGTGCTCGTGCAGTACTCTCGTGTAATACCCGTGCAGTCAGTGGCGGCTGGAGAAATTTTAGAAAAGGGTGTTCAGAAATCTCTCCTACCTCTAGAAAAGTTCATTACCGCTTCGGCTTCACTAATAAGCGATCATTACCCCTTTGTCGATCTGTTAGGAAGACAGTCATCCAAAGAAACAATAAAGAGGACTTAAAATGGAACAATACCTTAAATTTGACTCCAGGATGTTATACCTCAAACCCTATGCCACTACGGTGTTCAAAATCAAGAAGCATTCCTGGAGGAGGGAGACTAGCTGGAACTACCGACAATAATAATTTTATGTGGAAGTAATAGACTCGCCATTTTGAAGTTTAGAATGATGAATCAATTCGTGTCTTGAACGTGAAATCGTGAACCGTAAAAAATAATAGTATAATTGAATAAAGACAAAGTAGAGAGTTTAATACGGTGAAAATCTAAAGAGTGACTTGGTAAAATAGAGAAAGTGGATTTCTTATCCTCTTCAAACCTTTTTTTTTTTTTTTTGGGTTTTTAGCGAATTTTTTTAAAAAATTCGTCATATTTTTATATTTTTTGGGATTTCTAGGATTAATCCAGAAACTGAATATCAAATTTGACAAAAAAATACAATCTTCAAACTACTGGTATAATCCTTTCAAAAAAAAAAAAACTACTAGTATAAATACAGCACTAAAAAAAAAAAGGGAAATGATTTTGTCACTCCATTTTTTGTTAATGCCACTCCCCTGTAAATGTATTTTTTGGTGCAAAAATACACTTGCAGTGGAGTGGCGTTAACAAAAAAAGGAGTGGCAAAATCAGCGGCCAAAAAACACTCCCATAAAATTTATTAGTCCCTCCAATTTTCTCTATCTTTTTTCTTTTAATTTCCCATCCTTTCCTTTCCATTTTCACTCTCTCCAAACAAAGCAAAAAATTCACCAAAACCAGCCATTGAAAATTTGGAACCCTGGTTCACCCCAAATCACAGAAGAGACTCGAACACAAAACCAAGGCCCTGGTTTCATAGCCATGGACTCCACCCCAAACCCTAACCCTAACCTTTCCCTCAAATCCAAGCTTCCCATCAAACGCAAAATCTCCGAAGCTAACCCTAACCCTAATCTCGCCCCAAAACTCGAACACCTCTCCACCGCCACCACCGGCGACGGCGAATACGACGGCGGAGACGGGAGGCAGCCGCCGTTCAAGTTCCACAGGATATGGACGGAACCGGACGAGATCCGGTTCCTCCAGTGCCTCCTCGACTCCACCGACCTATCCTTCCCCAGGGACCTCAACCTCTTCTACTCCAGATTCTCCTCCCAAACGGCGACGTCGCACCCCTACACCAGGTCCCAGCTCTACGAGAAGCTCCGCCGCCTCCGCAAGAAGTTCCGCGACGTGTCGGCGCGGCTCGCGCGGGGGCTGCACCGGGCGGTGCTGTCCCCGCACGACCGCGCGTTGTTCGATTTGTCGAAGAGGTTGTGGCACCCCGATTTCTCCTCTGCCTCGCCGTTTTCGGCCGGCAGTGGTGGTGGTAGCGGTAGTAATGGTAGGAGTAGCAAGCAAAAGAATAATAACAAGTCCAATTTGGTTGGGATTAGGGTTAGTTTCTCACCCACCCTTGAAATCGACAGTCACATGGTCTCTAATCGAGTTGGTGATGATGATGAGGATTTCGAGGACGATCATGTTATTGATGGAGGAAGTATAGATGTTTTTGATAATGGTATTGATGTGCAATTGAGTGAGGTGAATGTCGAGCTTGATAATGATGTTGTTCAAGAACAGGAATTGGCAATGCCGAGTGGTGGTGGTGGTGGTCGTGGTGGAGGTGGAGGTGGAGGAGGAGGAGGAGGAGGTTTTGGAGGTGAGATTGGGGAGGTTGTGGCGAAGACCGTGATGAATGTGTTTGATCAGTCTCTGAAAGAGGTTAGAACTGTTCTTGTTAGCGATTTGGGGTCAGATGGACCGGTGGTGGACGGTTTGGAGAAGCGGTGGAGGGAACAAAGAGTTGCGGAGTTGGATGTATTGGGTCGACGATTAAGGTTGGTTCTCGAGCATTCTCTTCGGAAGCAATGAATAGAACTAGTTGTACATGGAATCGGCATAGCATCTTGTTTTCTTTGTTTTTTTAAACTTGTTCAATGTTTTTCCAGATGCCTATTTGAAGAACTTTTTATCTTCTTCTTTGCATGAGAAATTGTGTACATTCCACAGTTGAGAATATCTTGAAATATCATGTTTACCTTTTTCGGATCCTTGAATAAGATAGCAATCGCGTACAAAATCACTCTTGTCATTTGTTTGTCTATATACTTTGGTAGATTGCTTCAGTTGTTGGTAATGAGTTTGTTTGTGTGGATGGTAATAAGATGTCCCATGAGAGAAAAGGATATGACTTGTGAGTGAACTATTTCTTAGTGGGAGAACAGTTTCATGGAAATTGTGGTATTTTGGAGCTCCTCATGTTTGTAATTGTGTTGAAAATGAGTCACTGAGTGGTGGTGGTGGTGGTGGTGCTAGGACCCGACACTATTTGCAAAAGGTTTGGCAAAAATACTGGGATGGAAGATCAATGGCTAATGCATTTGTGGTAATGATGATTGATGTCTACGTTAGGGTAGGATAAGGTAGGTGTGTTGGCTATAGTTACCCGCGATGAGATTGCCAATAATATCATAGTTTGAAAAGAATGGCACTCCTTGTGATGATGGTGATTTCTGTGAAATGCATGGATGGTGGCTGCCTGTGTTACATGAACTATTCAAAACTTATGAAGTAACCGCGATGGATACACAACCCTTAGTTAAGGGTACACTGTATGTTTGTCGTTAGACATCCACTGCGATGCCTATTTAACATTCAAGTTTACTGCAAAGTTTGGTAGCTCTCGTAATGTTCATACAACGGTTTTATGACACCTTGAAAACAAAGTTTACCTGGGAAATTGAATGAAATACGCTCTAAATGCACAATTTTGTCTTAGAAAACATACTAATGGAAATCATGAATTCTTGAAAGGAATATTAGACAAACTACCGAGCCCATGTATCATAAGTCATAACATATATGCCATGCCAATACTAATATCCGAGTCTATGTAACAGAGGTGACAGCTATTGGTGGGCTAAGGTATCATAACTTCACGAAGTTGGTTGACATGATGGCTAACTATAGGATCCTTTCTAGTCAATTGTAATGTGGACGTTTTTGTTAGGATGCCAGAGGTGAAGCCAGTGACAGCAATTGGAGGCATTGAAATGTTTTGTCTCTTTTATGAGTTTAGTGGGTGTGGAGCTCTAGTTCTAGCTAGGAGGTACAATAGTTGGTGATTTAGGCATTTATTAGTGGTGAAAGTTACCATAGCTATTGGTGGCAAGTTGGTAACCATATAGGCGGATTGTACCATTTGTATTTCGGAACCTTAAAATGAAATTGTGATGGTTATTGGTTAACTGTAGGTTGTGCTGCCCTGATGCTCAACAGGCCATGCTGTGAGTGAAATATGGGTTCCATCCCGGGCCAAAAAGGTGAGTCGAACGGTTCATTGTGTTCGGCTTCTTGAGTTTGTCGTGTTTGCAAAACATCACACTGATCGGACATCGGTGAAGATATGATTGAGACACATTTGTGATGAAGTTCTGTCTCAAATTCATGGTAGTCTTAAAAACTTTCAAGAGAAACATGTTCCGTTGTTCACGATCTCCGATTAGTGTGATTTTTTGCACACGTGTCAAACTTAGACCAGCTGAACAAAATGAACGGAATGAGTCAGATCCTTTTTTTGGACCCGGGGATGGGCACATGTTTGGGTCATATCACTGATAACAGGGTATGTTGTGCCCCAATCTCAGCAGGTTGTATTGATCCCAACAACGCTATAATTCGAATCATTCACCTCCAGACCATGAATGTCCGGAATCCACTGTCATATGAGCCTTGATATAGACCTTTTATCTCGAAAATTGGCTTGCTTTTAAGATGTCGAATCTATGTTGAATCACCATTCAGCGAGTCTTGTAAGGCCTGGATCTCTTTCTTGGCGGAACATCAAGTACATATTATGTGTACTCACGGTTCAGTCATCAGGGTCAGTTCTTGCGTTCTGAGGGATGAAATGATGTGATTGTCCACTTTTACTACAGTTCAAGTCAAATCGAATTTTGGTGTAAAATGATTTCATAACATATTGATCTTGACAAAAATAAATTGCTCCACTAGATCAAAAATCCATTTACCTTGTGATAAATTTGTTATGATTATGTGTTTATTGATATCCAATTAACATAATTTTGAATATAGTTTATGTTCTTAACAAATTATGAAAATGAAGGATCGTCGAAATAGACCTGGAAAAGGTCCACATGTGACCTCGACAATGTGGTCCAGTCCCCGGTCCGAAATTGAACACGAGCCTCCTAAAATTTTCAAAAAAAAGAAGAGGAATGCTAGGTACAAAGAAAACTTATCTCGAAAGTACCCCGAAAAAAGCAATCCGTGGTTGAGAATCACTTTGATGATTGGATCACACACATCAAAGTGAATCTCAACCACCAGTTGCTCTTTTCGGGGTAAGTTTTCTTTGTCCCTAGCATAACAACCCCCGAAAGACAGTGACAATAAACATCACTTAAGTATATCCAAAAATAAGCTAAGTGTTCTGGTACAAATGGAGTGGCAACCAAGTAACAAGCGTCTTATATTCTTCTTTGCACCACGTAATGGTTCAAATCCTACCATAATGGACAAAGGGAAGTGTAAGAGTGGGGTCGCCATGGCTGGCGACCCCAACCTTACTAGAATCACCTTATATATAGTATAAAATACACGTTGAATATATACAATGTGTAATATATCGGCCCCTCCAAACTTTTTTTAAAAAAGTGACTGCGGTGAAAAACAATTACTCCGTACTACTTTCTTTTATGTTTATATATACGTATGTTTTGACAAGTACGAATAGAGAATGGCTATACTTAAATTTAATTTCAAAAATCTGAAAGGAAAATTTTAAAATTTTAACTCATGTGAATATGTGAAATTTCAGATTTTAAAGTTCCGACATCTCGTGTGTGAATCCTAGCTCCGTCCCTGCCTACCATCCCCATCGCCATTTTTCAGTGCCGGGTGGGTACCACGTGGTGTCCGCTCAGCGTATTCAGGCCGTCCATTTCGGTTTTTGGACGGCTTGGATTTGGAGAGAGAAAGAGGAGAGAGAGTGGTGGGGTGAGAGGAGAGAGAGGGTTTCAATCCGGGCCGTCCAACACACTTTTGGACGGCCCGAATGGGCTGCTCGGGCACCACGTGGGCACGGCCACGTGATACCCACCCGGTACCCAAAAATTTCTCCATCCCGTGATACCCACCCGGTTTTTGTCTGGTTTTGTTTAGCTCATGATACCTGTTGAGCATGCAATATGTATTGTCGCATACTGCGCAGCTGGTTAGCAGTTTGTCATCAACCTTAAAGTTGTGTGCGCCCACCAAAAAAGCCTCCTTTGGCCGGGAGCCTCTCCCGTCCAGTGTAGGTGTGGTCCAGTCCCGTTCAGTCTCGGCCGATTGTGGACCTTTTTTGGCTCAAAACAATGATCGGAATCGTTTACTTTTCAGATACCGTCGAGAGCATTGGCCGCGTCAAAAATCACGTTGATCGAATATCGTTTGATATCATTTCGGAATGAATTAAGTTTCAGAAAAATGTGTTGAGGGGTTGCAATCTAGTGTTGCACATTTTGTTTTTACAAGATTAGTGCATTTCGAATCGATATCAAACTATATACGATTAACGTGGTTTTTTGTGTAGCCAATATTCTTGGTAAGCTCTAAAAAGTGAACGGTTTCGATCATTGTTTTGGATCCAAAAAGGGCCCACAATTGGCCAAGACTGGACGGGACTGGACCAAACCACACTGAACGGGAGCCTCCCCTCCTTTGACCACCATTTTTTTCCAGTAAGTCTAAGGGTACAGCAGTTAGGTATAGATTTTGGGTACAGATTTTTTGTGGGGCCCACTATGGGTCCCACACAAATGATCCGAGCCGTTCATTAAATGTAAAACAGCTTTTCAAGGGCCCCCGCAAAAAATCAGTTCAATCCGATACTTATAGATGCTCAATTCAATCATCTAACTTTTGATTTAGATTCCCGGATAATGAAACGTTATATAATTGGATTGAGCATTTATAAGTATCAGATTGAACTAATTTTTTCGCGGGGGCTCTTGAAAAACTGTTTTACATTTAATGAACGACTCGGATCATTTGTGTGGAACCCATAGTGGGCCCCACAAAAAATCTATACCCAAAATCTGTACCTAACTGCTGTACCCTTAGACTTACTGATTTTTTTCCCTCTTTCTGATACTATAAAAAGTGGAACAAGAAAAAACGCTTTTCGTGAAAAGTAATAAATCGGATAAAAAAAAAGTAAAAAGTAAAAAATAATAAATAATCTTTTCCAGATTGCTTTCCTTTATTTTACCCCACCAACCGACCTCGAATTGGGGATGGTGCTATGCAATGGTGTAGACAGCATCATGATACGCACCTTCGAGCCGTCGGATCATGTATCCAACGGTTTGGATCTCATCTTGCAATGAACAACTCTCGATCGTTGGTTACCGAGAGGAGATTCGAGCCGTCAGATGCACGATCCGATAATTCCGAGGTGTGCAGCACAGTGCTGTGCATCTCACCACACACCATCAACCCGAAAGTCACAAGACTCACAACCCATCTCCGTATCTGTCCCACTAATGAGGACCATGATATCATCAATCACAAATTAAGATTTCCCGTTTGGTTCACCTTTTTTTTTTTTTTTGGTCAAACCGAAATTATGATCAAATTTTTCTTGGACCAAATTATTTATTTTATCTTTCATATTTCCTCCATCCCAAATTGGATGTCAATTTTTGATATTCGTGCCAATTCCAATTCCTTATATCTTTTAATATGAATCTCAAAAAATATACAATATGGATCTCATTTGATAATTCTCGATTAGTTCTATTATACAAAGTTTTCAAATTCATGAGAAACATTATAGATTGAAAGATATAAGCGATGAAAAATGACACGAGTTTCAAAAACTGTCATCTTTTTTGGGACAGAGGGAGTAGTATTTTTTCAAATATTATGAAATTTTTGTTAATTAGTTTTGTTTTTTCAATTTCTCTTGACGAGGAAAATTTAAAAAATTAATTACTATGATCAAAAGTTCGGATAAACAGAGAGGTTACTTTAGATTATTTTCGTTTTTACCAAAAAAAATTCAGGTTCGGTTCGAAATGTTTTACTTTTATAATTTCTATCGTTCGAGATGAATTCAAAAATTAAATTATTTAGACAATGTACTTTAAAAAATTACTAACAAAAAAGTAACTTAAGAAAATAATTAAAATTAATCCAAACTCTACTTGAATACATTCGTTTTCATTTCAAAAGTAATGACACACAAAATAAAGTAAAATTGATTGACAGCTCATTGACTTATGTTCTTATCCAGTCTAGGTATTTTATATTTCGTTTTTTCAAGTAAATAAACTACTGTAGAAAACGATTATCCAATGGACGTGAATGGGGCTATCTTTACTCCATGAACGTTTGTTCGGTCCGCAAAACAAAAAATTAATCATATAGTACTAGATATCATTGACTTCTTTTAATTTATGGAAAATGTTCAAATTTTTTCTTGAAAAAATGGTTTGTTTATAAGTTCTTGTTTTGCTAACCGGATAACCATTTTGGGACGGGTAGTACTATCTAGACCCTCTGATTCGATCCTATTCAGACGATGCTATACGTATCCAATCTAACAGCTCATGTCCCTGTTCCGCTAAGTTTCTTATTTTGTGAGTACTTTTCTCTTACTTTACGAGACAGGTCATTCTATCACAATACATTACATTTAATTTTTTTTTAAAATAAGTATTTCGGAGTACTTGAAAAATAAGTATTTATTTTAGTTAGTAGAACATAGTGACCCAATCTGTTACTCCCTTCGTCCCAATTTAATTGTCTTTTTTAAAAATTCATACCACTTTTCAATTGATTATTGTGATTTTGAAAACATCGTATTATAAAACTAATCGAAATCTATCAAACAAGATCCCTATTAGATATAAAACTCATTATCGATTTAGAGATATAACTAGTTTTTTATCCGGTTAGAATAGAACGAGAGATTTTTAAATTAGGACAGAGGGAGTATTTTTTGGTCGACCAGAGAATTGGTGGGGCCCAGTAGATTAATTTTCTTGGCAAAATTAGCAGATTTACAAAATCACAATATGAGATTTAGGAGTAAATGAAGATTATGGTGAGCCACCTCCAAATGGGCCCACATGAAACCCGAAAAAGTCCTCGTTCAAATCGCTATCTACCACCACGCCCCTCAAAAACAAAAAACAAATCGCTACTACAACTATACCCATTTTGCCCTTGGGGATGTAAAATTGCAAAATGCAACTGGCATTTCCTCTTTAGTCTTATAGTCGAAGAAGTAGTTGACAATTAGATCCTTCGACCTCTTGCATTTTCATGTAAGGACCCAACCTGATAATTGCGTTCTTTTTTCTCGATTAAATAGGTGAAAGCAGGGACAATCGGTAATAGCAATATATTCTAGACGTGACATAGGGACTCCATACCCGCATCAAAATCCGAGAATGATAAATCAGGTATCTACTGTTGGGAAAAATACAACATGATCAGATAATTCCAGATATAAATTCCATTACAAGAAGATAACCGAATACGGATTGCAAATACATAAGCTAAATTCGTAATGAACTGTTGTACATAAACCAAACCTAGCTCTGTAAACAATCTTCTTAAAAAAGATTCACCGTCTCATCGATGGGTGTCAGAGGTTGATTGTTGTCTGTCTCCCAGGATAGAACAACTACACACCACAACTGTCGGAACACAACTGAAAGTTGCCTTGCGTGAACTGAACTTTGCGTCTGCCTCTCTCTCTCTCTCACACAAGCACAATATCAGAATGTTGCTTTGAGGATTTCATGAATTGGTGAAGAATGGAGTAAGGGATTGATTCTTTTATAGCCAAAGAAAGACTCTTGAGTTGATGCCAGAAAATGAATTCTAAAACCGTTGTCAAGAATTCTGGAATTAATTCACTCATCATGGAGTGGTCATAAACTAGTGGAAACCTATGGCCTTTGAGCAGCAACGTCCGAGTACAATGAACCAATGAGGGATCTTTCGCTTGCCTCGAGAGACCATCCAAATTTTCCAAGTTAATTCACCAATATTTCCAACATCTATTGCCCCACCGAGGGGTAAGTAATGGTCACAGCTGGGTCTTGGGATGAATCAATTCGATTTCATCGAGAATTAAAGTGAGCCGTTTGTCACTAGTTGCAACCCCTGATGGGGTGTGTGTGTGTGTATATATATATATATGTTGTTATCATCATGATATGCATCTTTTGTTTTCAACTTTCATTTAGAAATAATCCATAACACTTTTGGATTGAAAGGATCTAAGGTTCTAAATCTATCATAACAGTAATGATATCGCTTTTATTATTGACTAATTTTAGATATCATCAAGATTCTATATCAAAAAAAATAAGTCATTTATACGAGTTGGTTATGTGATATTTGAAATATCATTATAAGGTTTTAAAATTTCTTTAATCGTCTTGAGCTAGTATGTACTGTACAAATGGAATTGTATGTGAATCAAAATCTATCAAATGATTCGTATACGCTAAGGGCCCGATTGGATGCGGTATGTGTTTTGGGTGTATTATTTATGAAGGGGGGATAAGATAGTAAGGGGTATTAGTTAAGAAAGGAGGACCCACATTGATGTGACATTTATAGAGGGTGTATTAAAAAGTAGATGGTTTGGATGATGTATTAGAAGGAAGGGTGTATGATGTAAAAAATTATAGAATGACTCTTTTGCCCTTGTGCAGTCCCAAATTTTATTATGCCTAATATTAATTATACAATTACAAAACTTAAAATATTTAATGACTTTTCTGATAATTCTAAGTTATAATAATTTACTATACCAATAAATTAAATAATATAACAATTTTTTAAAATATAAATTTATTTACTCATTATAAAAAAAACTTAGAATGTTATTTAGTTTAAAAAACTTTTTCAATTTGTCCCAGCCGTTCATTTTTTTTTTACTGTGTTCCAAATACACCAAATCATTTTTTCTTGTTTCCCCTCGTTCTTATCGTTTACAAGAGAGAGAGAGAGAGAGAGAGAGAGAGAGATAAACAGACGGAAGCGAAGAAGAAAAAAGAAGCAGAGCAGCGGCAGTGGCGGCCACTGATCCTCGCTCTCCGACCGTCTCTCTCTGTCCCTCCGATCGTCTCTCTCTCCGTCTCTCCGATCGTCTCTCTATCCGATATGTACGGAACCCAGGTACGTCTTTCTCTCATCTCTACATATACATACATATTTTGTGTGTGTGTTTTTGTGGTGGTGGTGGCCTGTTCTTCTTCTTCTTCACTATCTCTGTTAGCAGAGAGAGAGAGAGCCGTTGGGGGAGGGGGATGAGGAGGGGTGTTTTGGTCAAAAACAAGGCTTATACACCCGGATTAGCTATTGTTACCCTCCAGGGTAGCAATAATTTATGGTTGTTCCCAGTGTATTAGCGAATACGGGGATTAATGAATACAGGGGGAAAAATGGTTGCCAAACGGTGTATTAATCCCTTATCCGGGTGTATTGTGTAATACACCC
Source organism: Rhododendron henanense subsp. lingbaoense (assembly GCA_020567845.1). Classification (NCBI taxonomy): domain Eukaryota; kingdom Viridiplantae; phylum Streptophyta; class Magnoliopsida; order Ericales; family Ericaceae; genus Rhododendron; species Rhododendron henanense. The sequence continues at coordinate 38,896,264 of CM036321.1, forward strand.
ACCGAATACACCATCCAATCGGGCCCTAATATTGTTAAAAGACATATGGGTCATTCATGTTAATGTGTTGAAAGAAGAACTGAGTTATGAGTTTTCCTTTACATTGCGCACGTAAATCCATTTATCATTACACCTTAAACAATTCTCTTCTAGCTCTAATTGTACCATGATATTATCATTTTTATGATTTAGAGCAAGCACACAAACAAATATGTATTAACTCTTGTGTAGCCCAATGATTATTCTCACAACTTTTTACAATTGGGTGATAAGCCCTAGAAGCACCTTTAAATCAAAAGTTTTATCTATGTCAACTACAAGTCCATGACCCCACACATATATGAGATGTCAACATGATGCAAACAATGAAACCACATGACATTTGTAGCATCCGACCAATGAAAAGTTCCAAACTATGACATAAAGAGGTTGCTTGATTAGCTAAATAGGAGATAAGGCAATCTCATTATGTGTCACAGGGATTCCTTGCAATAAATTTGAATAAAGATAAAAAAAATTAAGTCAAAATGACTTTTAAAGCCAAACCCCCCTTAATTGAAAATCGTATTAAACTAATTAATCAAACATGTAATAAATAACATATAATGATTTCATAAAAAGTCAAAACCTAAAATGTATTTAGCTTTGATGACTTATTTTATTAAAGCGTGGCCAATATGCATGGTTGTGATATCTATATGTACAGTCCGGTTCAAGTCAGGGATCCCTGATTTTGTTATGGGTTGCACCTCATTATTCCCTATCAAATTTTGATGATTTGAACCGTTCAATGTGTTTAAAACGTGTTTTTAAGGGTACTCTTTGGAAGATATGCTAACAAGCAACTTATTATACACCGTAAAAGTTTAATAAATATGAAATTTTGATATGCTACATGGAACAAAGTGTTGGTAAAGATGCAATCTCCTTCATACGACTCAACAAACGAGCAATGCATGTGGATCACATAGGAACACCACCCTTATAACATCTCCAAATTGGGCAAGAATATATTGTAGCCATTACAAAGAGAGTTGATAGGTGGTCCCATTAACGTATGAAGTGAAATTAATTTCTAATGTCACTGATTAATTTATTTAACGTAGAGTTTAGTTGGTTATAACGACTGCGATATAAAGTAAAAGATCTTTTAACACATTGCATTGTATCAGAAAGTTGGTCGGACAAGGTGCCCAAGGGATAAAATGCCATTGTCATGAGTGGCACTAGAAAAACGGACATTGTTAATCAAGTAAACCACACAAGACATTATTGAAAGCTAATCAATGATAGAGTAAAGAGCTCTAAGGTTGGAGAGCGATGATTTCCCGACTGCATAAAACAAGGATTGACAAGACAGTTAGTCGAGCATGCGTGTATCTCCTCGATAAAGCACGTTGTGTGTAAGGAGCACTATAGCAATGAAAAGGTGCGGGGCGTCGGGAAAGGGTTTGTTCGTTTGTGGTTTCAATCTTCCGCCCTAGTGTTATTCCCCAAGCCTCATAAAATAGGAAGGGACTACAAAGTGCATTCTACTAGTACTTGCAGGTCGGAAACGTACTATACAAATCTTTCTGTAATTACGAATAGCTCCCCAATTGTGGAATCCAATCTCGAGTTCAAAAGAATCCTTAATAGTGGCACTTGTGATATTTTGAACTGTAGAGAGGGTACGAACGAACTATCACAAACAAACTTTCATCCACGTGTTAATTTTTCAGTGCCCTTTCTTGTCCTCTTCCCCACCACTCCCCTATATATGAGTGAGAGAGAGAGAGAGAGAGAGAGGGGGGGGACACAGTGCTTGTTTCTAGAGAGAGAGAGAGAGTAACTATGGACGAGAATTCAGAAGCAATTGAGGCAATTCTGAGGGGAGAAGAAGAGAGCAGCAAAATCGAAAACGATGACGGCGAGAACGGGTGGAAAACGGTGTCGTACCAGAAGCGAAACAACAGGAAGCAGGCGTTCACTAAGCCTCCCGAGACCTTCTCCGATCAAACGGCGTCGTACGGTGGCTCCGGCGACGTGTTCCGGTCGATCGAGAAGCAGTCCGAGGATCGCCGCAGCCGCCGTTCGGAAGCTCAGAGGGAAGCCGCCGCGGCCGTGGCCGCGGCCGCAGGAGGAGGAGATGCCAAATTGAACGGCGGGGAGGAAGACGGCAGCGACGTCGAACGCGTAAGCGGCGGGGAAGAGGCGGCGAAGAAGGCGAAGGTGAAGAAGCCGAAGAAGCCGAAGGTTACGGTGGCTGAGGCCGCGGCGAGGATTGATGATTCTGATCTCTCTGATTTCCTTGCTGATATAACGGTGAAAGTTTTGTTCTTTTTTAACGGCAGAAGAAATTTTCTTTATTATAAAGATTAAAAAGTAAAATTGATACATCAAAACTTTAATGCTTCTTCTACTCGCAGTATCTGAACTTACCTTAGTTTCTCGATTTCTTTATAAACAATTGAAAAAACACAGACAAAATAAGAAGACTTGATGTTGAAAAGATGCCAATAAAAAATTTTAAAGGTGAATTTTGAAAGTCTTGTGTGTTTTGTATCAGTTCAATTTTATCGATACTAATGCCTGATTCGTTGTTCAAATGTGGATTTTTTTTCTCAATTGTTCTGTGTTCTGCTTTCTGTTTAGGTTTCGTACGAATCACAGCAGGATATACTGCTGATGCGATTCGCAGATTATTTCGGGCGTGCATTTGCTTCAGTGAGCGCGTCTCAGTTTCCGTGGGCAAAGACATTGAAGGAGTCTGCTGTTGCTAAGATGATTGATGTGAGTTTCTTTCGCATTTGAAAAGTTAGTTTCTATTTGATTTAGTATTTGATAAGTTAGGGGGTGTTTCCACTGAACTATATGGACTAAAGCCCATATTTTTACGGATTTCTAGGCAGGTCTTTTTCCTCACATACATCAACTAAAATACCATTTAGCGGGAAAAAGTTGACTATTGTCATTAGCTTGAAGCGAAAAAACATATAGTGGAAACACACCCTATAGTAGAAACAATGTCTTTTTTTTGGCATAACTTTGGTCAAGTATTTAGAGAGAGATAGAGTTTGCCGTCTTAAGATATGTCTTAAAAATGTGGATGATTTGTGTGGCCAATGAGTTTGTTTTGTATGCAAGAAGTGTTGTATTTCATGCCAACATACAGAGTTGTAGACTCTTGAGTAATTGTAATTTCTCGTTGATATAGTTCTTACAATACGTGCCAATGATTTCTTGCCGATTGGAAGGGGAAAGAATGCAGAATTGTAGGTTGTTGCAAGTGGTTTTATACTTTCTTCCAAGCTTCACCAGTTATATTTTTCCCAAATTTTTAGTTATTCTACTCTTCTTCGATTTGAACATTTGGAAGTAGGGATATATTTTCATTAACTAGGGAGATGTCTTTGATATGCTTTTCTGGAATTGTTCAATCCTTATCTGATTTAACCTTACCTCAACAGTCAAACAGCTTCAATTTGTTATTCATAGTAATTCATATCATCTTCCAGTAGAAGGAATGGATAGCTAAACTTGGCTTACTATTTTTTCGAATAGATCCCTCTTTCTCATATTTCTGAAGCTGTTTATAAGACATCAACCGATTGGCTTAGCCATCGATCGTTTGAAGCACTTGGGTCCTTTGTATTGTGGTCGATGGACAGCATACTTGCTGACCTAGCTATCCATCAAGGAGCAGCTAAGGGGTCAAAAAAAGTTGTTCAACAAGCATCTACAAAATCTCAGGTAATTTTTGCTGTTTTCCTTGATAAGCTTTTTGTCGTTTTCTTTAGCTTTAAGAATAAGGTAAAAGCTTGTTGTCACGTTGTGATCGACGTAATGACTTGGAATTTATATGTTGGTTATTTAGTTACTAAGATTTAATGAATTTGAGGCTTCTGACTTTAGGTCAATGAATACGGCACATTAGAGAAGATTCCTAACTTAACTAAGTGTTTTGATGATTCATAGGACTGGACAAGTGTCCTGTATCCGAAACTTGAACCTCTCGGACTCAGATGTAACATGGACAGGTTGTCATCGTGTGATTGTGTTTGTCAGTTTAGCTCCCCAAACTTATAGGGCAATTTTGAAACATTCTGGACGAACTTTTAGTGATCTATAGCACGTTTTATTGGGTAATCCATAGGGCAATTATGAATGAAAAGAGCATTAAAAAGCTAACTAATATGTTAGTCATGGGATTGGGCGCCGCTAATCTTAATTAACATGCACAGCAGCACATGAAAGGCTTGGATCACATTCGGGATGGGATATGACACGTGTTGGTTGTTAGTTTGTCCTTTTCCTAAAGGCTTGGATCACATTCGGGATGGGATGTGACACGTGTTGGTTGTTAGTTTGTCGTTTTCCTAAAATATCTCCAAAAGGAGTATACTGAAATGTGGGACGTGTTCTTTGAGCATTTGGATGCCATTGACAAATGGCCACAATTAATTGAAGTGGTAGTGCTCCGTTGTTATGATGCCCATATGAGGAAAAGGGAACTGTTTGGAAGGGCTGAACTAAATGGCAGTTGTCTGGCACACATTTAATTTGCTTAATGGAAGAATTGCTCGTATATTGTGGAGTGTAGGAGTTGATTACTGCCTAAATAAGGACGAACTAATAGACCTTCCTTGTGCAGTTTGAGATATCTTTTCCTTCCTGGAGCTGTTATGTTTAAGAAACTTTGAAACAATATATGCTTTTAATTGCATGATTGTATGATCCACTATATTATGCTTTGAAGCAGGAACCTCTCTCTGCTTTTAAGCTCATCTATGCAGGATCAAGGATTTGAGAAAATATGTTCAGAAGATAATTACGCTGTATCTTCTTTAATGATTGGTGCTTTTTCAGAAGGGTGTTGTTACTACTGGAACATTTTCCCTGTAAAATTTCCTGCTTCTACCATCTGAACCGTCGATATTGATAAAATTCTGGAACTGCAGGTTGCCATATTTGTGGTTTTAGCGATGACTTTGCGACGAAAACCTGAGGTGTTGATCAGTCTAATGCCCATAATAAAGGAGAATCCGAAATACCAAGGCCAAGATAAGCTTCCAGTCACAATCTGGGTGATTGCTCAGGTGAAACTAGAAAACACAATTCGTTGAATGGACGTTTTTTTTTTGCTGTTTTGTTTGAGTAGTTCTCAATCAAGATTCAACTGTTTTGTCTTAGGCTTGTCAAGGTGATTTGGTTGTGGGGCTTTACATGTGGGTACGTTACCTCTTGCCGATGCTGAGCAGTAAATCAAGTTGCAATCCGCAGTCAAGAGACTTGATTTTACAGTTAGTGGAGAGGTTCGAAACTATTTTAATTATTTCAATGGCTACCCACTTCTCCTTGTTTTATTTTCATTCTTATTTTCTTATTCAAAACTCATTCTGATATCTTACAGAGTTTTATCCTTCCCCAAAGCTCGTCCTATTCTTTTAAATGGTGCTGTCAGAAAAGGGGAGCGTATAGTGCCACCTTCTGCTCTTGAGCATCTTATGAGAGCCACATTCCCTGCACCTTCAGCTAGAGTCAAGGTTTGTATTCTATGGTCAAGGATCAAACTTTCGATCTGGTGTTTTTTTTCGACAAGCATAGACACGGAAACATTTCGGATATGTTTTGGAGACGTTTCTAAAATGACGAAAGGAAGTTAACATTCAGAATACAAACTAATTGGAAGTACCAGAAATATTTCAATGCATGAACTAAAATTGATCCAAGCGCATGAGTAATTGGTAATCAGATTTTGATTTGTAGATTGATTCACTTATTCGTAGAAAGGAGAAAGTATAAAGTCAAAATGTAAAACGTTGGAGTATTGCTCAACAAATTGTACTTGTCAAATGAATCTCAAATCTGTATTTACACTTTTGTATGGCTATGTTTCATTGTGTTTTGATGTGTCTCGCTATATTCCGTTGTTGTCTTCCATTGATAACACTCGAACTTTGTTTCGGTCTCTTAGGAATTGGATACAAGTCGGTTGTTTCAGTGCAAAAGAGTTGAAATTTTAGAAGTCAAGGCATAACAAAAGAAGTAAACTTCAAGTGTTGCGAAAGGCGAGAATGATACACAAAATGGAACGTACAGGACGTTTAGCATATATGACCACCAAACCAGAGACCAAATGTCTATTATCTATGAAAGCATGTGCTATATTTATTTTGCATTCTAGCTGGACCACTCTCTGATTTTCGCATAAATTGGTGTATGAGGTGCTTTGAATCATGCTCTGTTCAGGCAACTGAGAGATTTGAAGCTGTATATCCCACCTTGAAAGAGATTGCTCTTGCTGGTTCCCCGGGAAGCAAAGGAATGAAACAAATGACACAACAAATCTTGCAGTTTGCTGTCAAAGCTGCTGGAGAAGGCAAGACAAACTGATAAGCTACCTTATGGTGCCTGTTTTGATTATTCGCTTTGTATGCCTGTAGGGTTAGATTGGGGATTGATGTATGGTGTTGTTTACAGGCGTGGCTGATCTATCCAGGGAAGCAAGCACTGTAATCATATGGTGTTTGACCCAAAACCCTGACTGTTACAAGCAATGGGTAAGCAGTTTTGATTATTATTTCTTCTACTGCTATCATTTTGTTTATTAACTTGAGCTTACTTCTTTCATTATGCATGCTGCAATTACTTATTTTGTTGTGGTAAAACGTACAGGATGACCTTTATCTGGATAATCTCGAAGCAAGTGTTATTGTTCTCAGAAAGCTGGTTGCTGGATGGCAGGAACAGTCGGTTAAGCATTTTACTCTTGAGCCTTTGAAGGTTACTTTAACAAGTTTCAAGCATAAGGTAATCAGATACACTATAACATACACTAAGATGTTCTAAATATGCAGCTTGCCGTGGTAGGAAAATGGAATATGAGCCCTGTATAACCATGGTTTGATTCTCTCAGTGTTCTTTGTGTGAGATGATCCAAATTGTTTACTGAGATTGTGTCTGGATCTGGATTTGTAGGGGCATTGAAGGGAAAGAATAACCAGACAAAAAATAAACAGCAGAGATAAAAATGAAGTCAAGAAAAATTTATTTCTTTGATTTTCCTATCTATAGCTTTCACTTGGTAAATCCATAAACCAAACACACTTACACACCCTAGGTTATATTGCATCAATCTGGTTTTGATGCTTGCTGAAAAGTAAAAGTTGCCCAGTTATATCCATCAATGTGGTTTTTTGACGTTTATATCCGATCTTCCGTGTGATATGAATGATGCTTGTTCTTGTTTTTGAATACGAAATCATGCTTCATTGCTCTCTTTCACTCCCACACAACCCAAAACCATCTCACTGAATATAACTGTGGTATCTTCGTACTTCATTCATTTAAGTTTTGAATTCCACAAATATTGCATGATCTTGTTCTCATTTGTGTTATCCTTGTTTCTATCTCTATTTCCATTTCACTTTCTTCACACTGCTAATCAAGTTCGAGTGTGTATCAATAATGATCTTTTACCTGACCATTTATTTTGATGTTTTCTTGTTGTAGAATGAGAAAGCATTGGCCACCGAGGAGGATGCTACCCGCCTGGCCTCCTTCAAGGATGCACAAAAGCACTGCAATGTGCTCATGGGACGACTGTCAAGAAACCATGGATGCATGAAGGGTATGGTGCTCATGTCCGTTGCACTAGCCGTGGGTGCTGCTGTCGTGTCCCAAAACATGCACTCTTCTGACCTGAAAAAGCTTTTGGTAGATTTTGACTTCCTGAATCTTCTGAGTTAATTAACTACCTTAATAATGTCTGGTATACATGACCAAAATGGTCAATATAGAAAAATGGGGAGGGAATGAGTTTGTTACATCTCAAAAAATGGAAATAGTTATAGAAGCTGCAACCGAAGAGAGGACTGTATTTCTGTGTTGTTCCTGGGTTTTCAATTATAACTTTTGAGTTATAAGTTTCCATTTTGTCATAAAGAGTTGGAATTGGATGGTTTGATGAGAACTTTTTAAAATTAAGTTCAATTATTTCAACTTCTCTGTTTTTTTTCTGAATCAGTAGTTTTTATTTTTTTTATGTGCAGTCTCTATTATGTTGCCTGCTGGAATAGTATCTCCTTGCATTGATTGCTGATGCATGATCTGTCCAGAAAATATTACATTTTTTATTTTGAAATTTTCTTATTCCCAAAAATCCCGGCCGTTCTTTTTCTCTTTGAGATTTTGTTTGTGTCCGGTACCTATTATGTTGCCTGGTGGAATAGTAGCCGTCTCCTTCCATTGATCGTTGATGCATGTTCTGTGTAGAGATTATGATGTGTGGAGGAGAAAATCTAGAGCTACTTGTGCCAAATTGCTGGGTCTGTGGCCTCTTGCTTTAGCAGCAAATGAATTTTTATCTGCCAACTGGTTTGCAAGGTTTTTTTTGCTGATAATTTTTTTTTTCGTGCTACGGAAAGATAAAGAAATGTTTAAACTTTTTTTTTTTAAAACTTTTGTTGCATGGAGTATCTTTGTGTGCATACCGATGCTCTGGACTATCAATGAAGAAAGCCTGGTAATGTGCACATAAATTGATTTGGGTCTCTAGGCATGCCCTTTCTGATGCCATTTGGCTTTGATTTAGGGGCATGGTTCTACAACAAAACGTCCCTGTAGCTCTTCGGTTCTTGGAGGTTTAGGGGGGCCACTGTTTCAGTGGTATTCTGAGAGCAGCCACTTTGTGCATATATTGCCAAATGTTAGGTCTGTCTCCAATCATCTCCCGCCCATACCCCCAATGATTGGGGACTAGATGGGTTATGTTATGTTGTTGTTGTTGCATGGAGTATATATACTTGTTGTCCAGACTTCAAAGCCCTGAAATTGGTTTTTTAAAGTTCAACCAATGCTATCATGACCATTTTTATGCTCCACATTCTTTTCTTTTGTTGCACATAGTGGGTGATGTGAAAAATTCTAGGAGAAAATTTTGAAAATCTAACTTTTAAAAAGCTATTGCAAGTGTTTGTCAAAAATATCCCGATCAATAGATTTGGAGAATCGAAAGATTCCCACAAGCTGAAATATGAAATAAAATCTGATTCTAGAGAAGCTGGATTTGAGGTGCTTTTCGGAGAGTTGATTTTCAGCATTTTGAATAATCTAAAAGACTTGTCGTTCAAAGCCCTGTAATTGACTAATTGGTTGTCGAAGGTCGAACTTAACTAGACGGTACTATTTCTGGAACAACAACGCTATAATGACCATTTTGTGCACAACATTTTAGATTATATCATCTCATGTAGCATTAACACATATATTGAATGGATTCACACACATTCTAAATTTTACCTTGACGGTGGCCGAACATGAGGTTGTATCCAATAATATTATTCAAAATGTGCTTGCACAGGCATTTTCACATGTTTATGTCACCACATAAATAAAGAAAATTGATATCCGCGCTCCCAAAATTATTGATGGTGCTTCACTTTGTTCATGAAATTGAAGTTACTAGTAACTTCACTTTATAAATGAAGCGCCATCAGTAATTTTTGGGAGCGCGAATATCAATTTCCTAAACAAATGTGAGGGAGGAAGTTCCAATTTTGCCTATAAAAAAAAACAGTTCCAATTTTGTGAAAAAGTAACAACTAAAAGTAGAAGAACCGGTTAACTACATTACAAAATTGCAACAGCACAAAGAAAAAGGAAAAAAATCAATGAGAGAGAGAGAGAGAGAGAGAGAGAGAGAGAGAGAGAAGCAAGCCGCATGAGGATTGTGACATACCTCAAAGTATCATGTGTAGCAACAGTTCCTGTTCTTCTAACTACCCCACAAACACATTGAGAGTCAAAAAGACAATAAAGGGAATTGGGAGCACAGAAATGCTGAGGACATGCCTCTTGGGCCCTCGGCCACTCCCCAGACACTTCTCTCTCAGAAGTAGTGGGCTCCACACATCTGCGGGTTCCACTGCTTGCAAAGTCGGTCATGAGATTCTCGGGGCCTAAGACTTGAACCATGGGAAAAAAAAAAAAAAAGGAAGGCCCCTAGGACTTGAATCATGTACCTATTGAATAGCAAAATAAACTTTTCCATTGGGCCAACTAAATCATTTGTTATAGAAATGCTAGATCAAATATGTGTTACATATCTTGTTATACTTATTTGTACCCTAATTTTGAATCAAAATTCGGGGGCTTAAGAGCATCTCTAGCCTTGACTCAAACCCTTTCCCAAATTTAAAATTTGGGCAAAATTTTCAAAAATTTCTCTCCAATCCTTGACCCAAATCCTCCCATTTTGGGTTTTACCCATTTTTTCCCCCAAATCTGGGACAACCGAGACCCTTTCCCCATTTCTCCAACGGCTAGTTAGAGAGAGGAGAGAGAGAGGCGTACAGGTGCAGAGCTTCGCCGGAGTTGCTAATTTTTTGCCGGATATGGTGCAGATCTTCTCTGGAGTTGGCGAGTTTGCCGGAAATGGTGCAAACCATTGCCGGGGTTAGGGGTTTGAACCGTGAAGGAGGAGTGAGGAAGAATCTAGTGCAAACGAAGAAGATATAGAGAGAGAAAGTGGTGGTGTGAAGCTGCGAGCAGAAGAAGAAGACGAAAGAGAGAGATAATAAGCAGAAAGAAGAAGAAGGCGTGAGCAGAAGAAGATACGTGGTCCTTGCTCTATCTTTTTTACCATTAGAAATTAAAAATATATATTTGAGTAAAATTTGGATTTGATGATTGGAGATGGGTCTACCCAAAATGGATTTTTACCCATACTTTGACTCAAATTTGGGAGAAAAAATGGATAAAAATTGGAGATGTTCTAAGTAGAGTCTGCAGGGCTGGCGTCCTGATTGCTTATGACATAGGATTGTATGGGGAGTGATCGAGAGCATGATTAATTGTTGAGAGCAGAGACCAAAAAACAAACATGGCGGTTTTAACGCTAACCTTTTTTCCTCAATCATGTGTGTGTGTGTATATATATATATATATATATGCATGCATGTTGATGTTGTCCAAATCTATTATTTGGCTTTTATGCTGGCCAAATCTATTATTATCATATTATTTGACTTTTACGTAAAATTTCCCCCCTCCCCCTATATTCACGCCTCAAACCTCGCATAATTATATCCCAAACCCAGCCTTTTTCCTTCCTATAAATTCCTTTCGCAAATTCCATTCCCATTCCTCATTGTGCTTAATTTGTGAAAGCTCAGATCTAAAGACAAGTGATCGATCATTTCCAAGTAGTAGTGGACCACTAGCGGTGTGTCTGTGCGCGAGCGGGATAGAGAGAGATGGCGAGACGTCCGCACAACACTCTCTTGTTGCTTGTTCCACTCCTCCTAATTTTGATTACTTTCTCCGATGTGGCTGAGGTAACTTGGCTTTCCACTTTGCTTATTGTAAGATAAACGTACTATCGAGTGCAGAATCCAAAAATCACAAGAAATGAACGTTTTGAATTCTCATTATTATACTTTCAAATACGACCCTCCTAATCCGTTTTGTATACTTCAATCCAAATGATTTCCAGTTATTCATAGAAGGTGTTTTGGCCAACACATTTTTGCATTTTGCAGGATTGCATTCCAACTGTTTGGACACGGATTCTTAAATGCTTCTATCAAATTGGCCTTGAGATCCCCTGTCCGTCGTGTCCGACCCGCCTGTCCCACCCCTCTCGGTCATTGATCTCGCAAATCAACGGCTGAGATGGGCCAAGCATGTTTTGCTCCAAAACGACGTCGTTTTGAGAAAAAAAGTGTTTGGCCCATCTCAGCTATTGATTTGCGAGATCAACGGCGGAGAGGGGTGGGACAGGCAGATCGGATAGGGGGAGTCAGGGGATCCGGACTTATCAAATTGTATCCTAAAAAAATGAAATTCAAAATACCTCCAAGAGGAGCTTTATGAATTATGATTATACTTTCACTTACAAAGCCCTTCTGCAAAAGAAAATTCTACGCATATCTTCCAAACGCTTCGACAGATTCTGATTATAATGCAAAGTCCTATAATTGACAATTTACAATTTGAGAAATAATTAAGCTCCCAACAAACAATCCATAACAGGGCTAACTTTTCATTCCTCTTTTTGTTATGATGATTCTTGTAACAGGGCTACAATAGGCTCCGTCCTGCAGGTACACTCCTTCTTGCCCATTTGTTTCAACGTATTTTTAAGAACAAGTAATTAATTTCGTCGAAACCGGAACTGATCGATCTCCCCGGCCCGGCCGGCCCCGATTTAATTATAACAGATTGCAGGCCAAGATGCACATACAGGTGCTCGGCGACGTCGCACAAGAAGCCGTGCATGTTCTTCTGCTTGAAATGCTGCTCAAAATGCCTCTGCGTTCCACCTGGGACTTTTGGCAACAAGCAAACATGCCCTTGCTACAACAACTGGAAGACCCAACAAGGCGGTCCCAAATGTCCTTAAATTTAATTAAAACCACTTTATATTACTCTTAATTAATTATTAATCCCAACTTATTACTGGGTTCCATTAATACAATATTTCTGTATTTCTTTATTGTAAACTGGGAGGCTTTTTTTGTTTGTTTGTATTATGCTGCGAGAATATTGATGGATAAAAGTCCTTCTCTTGAGGTTTTTTGATAACTTTCGAATGGGGTGGTGGTAAAATTTTCTATTACAGGGTCTTTTACTTACTTGTCATTACCGTATGAAAGTTTAAGCTAATAGAGAGAAAAAGAGTAGTAACTACTAGTCACTTTACTGTTTTATGTCCTTAACACACTTCCTCAAGTGTAGTTAGGTTCGGTTGCTCGCGCGTGCAAGTATTTACAACGTAGACGGTGAGATTTGAACGGTGCAAACCTTCGCCGGGATTGGGGGTTTGAATTTTGAAGGAGGAGCGAGGAAGAATATGGTGCAAACGAAGAAGATATAGAGGAAAGTGGTGGTGTGAAGCTGCGAGTAGAAGAAGAAGACGAGAGAGAGATAATAAGTAGAAAGAAGAAGAAGGCGTGAACAGAAGAAGAGACGTGGTCCTTGCTCTATCTTTTTACCATTTTGCCATTAGAAATTAAAAAAAAAAATTTGAGTAAAATTTGGATTTAATGATTGGAGATGGGTCTACCCAAAATGGATTTTTACCCAAACTTTGACTCAAATTTGGAAGAAAAAATGGGTAAAGATTGGAGATGCTCTAAGTAGAGTGTTACCCAGACAGCAACCTAGAGGGGGGGTGAATAGGGTTGCTAATTAAAAATTATCAATTAAAAACTACAAAGACAAATAACTAATTAGCAAATATAGAGAGAGAGAGTTAAGAAGCGCAAAACCAGTTTATAGTGGTTCGGTCTGAATTTGTCCACGGTCCAGCCTACTCCACTTCTCTCCAAGTCAATCGCTTGAAGGTTCTACTAATAAAAACAGAATTACACCAGTAAACCTTGCGGGTGTTTACAATTACCGCTGCTCCTAGCTTTCTGGAGGAGCTAGACAACCGCAAGGATTTAAAATATAAAATCCTCAAAAATCCCTTCCAAAAACAAAACCCCTGTTTTTGGAATTACAGAACCAGTGTTTGATTTCTCAAACACTTATGCTTTGTTTGGTTTGTGTTTTGAAATTTTTTTTGAAAAATAGTAGGGATAATAAGTGGAGAGCGATAGAGAGAGAAATGTTGGAAGTAGGAGGAATCTATGGGGAATTTTTTGAAATTTTTTTTTTTTGAAAAAGGAAGAGAACAAGGCATAATCTCTCAAAAGATAATAGAATTTGTAGTTCACAATTACAACACTCCTCAAAGAGTAGATATACCAATTTTGCTCACAAATCTCTCAAAGTAATTGTATGAAAAATGAAGTGTAGGAGATGATGAATATTGCTAGAGTTCTGAGTAATCTGGTAAAGCTTGGTGTATTTCTCTTTTGTTGAAGCTCTGGTTATATAGGAGAGAGACTTGAACGTTGAAATGTTTCCGTTGAGGTGCAAATCTTGTAAAGCAGATTTGATCTTCTGTTAATGCATTATATAACGTTGAGCCCAATATTTCTTCTGATCTGATTTGCAACATTGAATGCCAGGCTCCAAAGTCCACAACAATAAAGAGAAGACGAAAAGAGAAGACTGAAGCAATAAATGATTGACGCAAAATGAACCATTTCTTTCCCTATAATCTGGACGACCATTTCCATTTAGCTAGTATAATGAAGCAATAAATGATTGACGCAAAATGAACCATTTCTTTCCCTATAATCTGGACGACCATTTCCATTTAGCTAGTATAATAAATGGTGTAGGGCTACTAACATGGTTTGAAAATGATTTCATTATGGACCAATAAAAGTTGATTTGGACCAATGGCTTTGAAAAGTTCACTAAAATTAAGATTGGGTCCAGGGGTTATAAATCAATTGGTCTAATTCATTTGCCTAAAACTAACATTATCAAGGGCTGGTAAACAGCTTAAATTCGAAGACACATTTCGGCTTAGAGAAATGATATGCTTCATGGAGTAGAAAAATAACTTATCTTAATAAACTTCAATAAGCTTTTAACAAAATCAAATTTGTCATTAAACATAATCAAAATCAATTATTTCTAACATAGAGTCTGCAGGGCTGACCATGACTGCTTATGACGTAGGAGTGTATGGAGAGTGATCGAGAGCATGATTAATTGTTGACAACAATCCTCAATCATGTGTATATATGCATGCATGTCGATGTTGTCCAAATCTATTATTTGGCTTTTATGCTGGCCAAATCTATTATTATCATATTATTTGACTTTAACGTAAAATTTCCCCCCACCCCTATATTCACGCCTCAAAACTCGCACAATTATATCCCAAACCCACCCTTTTTCTCCTTCTTATAAATTCCTTTCGCAAATTCCATTCCCATTCCTCATTGTGCTTAATTTGTGAAAGCTCAGATCTAAAGACAAGTGATCGTGTGTCTGTGCGCAAGCGGGAGAGAGAGAGAGAGAGAGATGGCGAGACGTCCGCACAACACTCTCTTGTCGCTTGTTCCACTCCTCCTAATTTTGATTACTTTCTCTGATGTGGCTGAGGTAATTTATAAACTCCAATTCGATCTCGTGCTTGGCTTTCCACTTTGCTTATTGTAAAATGAACGTACCGTCGAGTGCACTTCAATCCAAATGATTTTCAGTTATTCATAGAAGGTGTTTTGGCCAACACATTTTTTGCATTTTGCAGGATTGCATTCCAACTGTTTGGACATGGATTCTTAAATGCTTCTATCAAATTGGCCTTGAGATCCCCTGTCCGACTTCCCCCTGTCTAACCCGCCCGTCCCATCCCTCTCGGCCGTTGATCTCGCAAATCAACGGCTGAGATGGGCCGAGCATGTTTTGCTCCAAAACGACGTCGTTTTGAGAAAAAAGTGCTTGGCCCATCTCAGCCGTTGATTTGCGAGATCAACGGCCGAGAGGGGTGGGACAGCCAGGTCAGAAGGGGGAGTCGGACAGGGGATCCAGACTCATCAAATTGTATCCTAAAAAAATGAAATTCAAAATACCTCCAAGAGGAGCTTTATGAATTATGATTATACTCTCACTTACAAAGCCCTTCTGCAAAAGAAAATTCTACGCATATCCTCCAAACGCTTCGACAGATTCTGATTATAATGCAAAGTCCTATAATTGACAATTTACAATTTGAGAAATAATTAAGCTCCCAACAAACAATCCATAACAGGGCTAACTTTTCATTCCTCTTTTTGTTATGATGATTCTTGTAAACAGGGCTACAATAGGCTCCGTCCTGCAGGTACACTCCTTCTTGCCCATTTGTTTCAACGTATTTTTAAGAACAAGTAATTAATTTCGTCGAAACCAGAACTGATCGATCTCCCCGGCCCGGCCGGCCCCGATTTAATTATAACAGATTGCAGGCCAAGATGCACATACAGGTGCTCGGCGACGTCGCACAAGAAGCCGTGCATGTTCTTCTGCTTGAAATGCTGCTCAAAATGCCTCTGCGTTCCACCTGGGACTTTTGGCAACAAGCAAACATGCCCTTGCTACAACAACTGGAAGACCCAACAAGGCGGTCCCAAATGTCCTTAAATTTAATTAAAACCACTTTATATTACTCTTAATTAATTATTAATCCCAACTTATTACTGGGTTCCATTAATACAATATTTCTGTATTTCTTTATTGTAAACTGGGAGGCTTTTTTTTTTTTTTTTGTATTATGTTGCGAGAATATTGATGGATAAAAGTCATTCTCTTGAGGTTTTTTGATAACTTTCGAATGGGGTGGTGGTAAAATTTTCTATTACAGGGTCTTTTACTTACTTATCATTTGCTGAGTTTTGTTTCATAATTTTTTGGCTCAGATTGTTAACCAGTAACTAATACCGTATGAAAGTTTAAGCTAATAGAGAGAAAAAGAGTAGTAACTAGTAACTTTACTGTTTATGTCCTTAACACACTTCCTCAAGTTAGTTAGGTTTGGTTGCTCGGGCGTGCAAGTATTTAGAATGCAGGTGGGGAGATTTGAACGCGTAATCCACTGGATCATTCTATTTTGATAGTAACTACTAAAACTCTTATAACCACCCCAAAAAAAGAAAAGATATCGGGGGTGATAGCCTTGAAATCCCCAAAACAAACACAAATCCAAAGACTCAAACAGAAAGGGCAAACAAATTAAAAAGCCCCAAATCAAGAACAAAACTAGAGGGTACATCCCAAAAATCTCTGATTCTCAAAGACTCAGAAGGCTTGATTGCCTTCTAGAAGCATAAACAGGATCCGGGGGTCCTGTAGGCTGTCGCCAGCCAGCCATCTCATTCGAATTTAAAAAAAAAAAAAACTCTTTTCATGGAAGAGTATTATTCTCTTTCCTAGAAGAATTCTTCTTTAATTCAAACCATTGAAAATACTTATGGATGACTGAGATTTACGTCCTACAAGCTAGCCCTCAAGTCTTTTGAAACTCTAATCTCCACATCCGAATTAGACCCTAGCCTGGAAAATGTGACAGTTCCTTTCTCATTAACAGTTAGTATCTCTAGACCCAAGAGACAAACATTTCTTTTAAATCTTATTCCCTATATGCTATGAGATCATTATTGGATTGTTAGACAATACATTTTCAAGTCCAGAGTACCCACTTTCTTTATTTGGGTTAAAGACAGCGTTGGCTTGTTACTTGTTAGTAGACATTGGAGTTACACTTAAAAGATATACCTTAATCAATAGAAGTCGAACCCGGAACTTCACAAGAAGATTGACATTGCAACTTGATTTGGTAGGGTTATTGTGAATCGATACAATTTACACTTGAAAAAAGAGAGGGCCAAAGTTGATTAATGCAAGATCCGTTGCTCTACGATCCGACCAACAAGGCAAAATATTTTGTGCCAAGGGATTTTCCCGTCATTTTTTTTTGAAAACTTTAAAAAAAAAATCACACAATCTAACGGCCGAAAAATTCATCAGCACAAGGGTTGGGACAGAGAAGATCGGACCCGACCAACACCTAGCATCCACCAATAAAGATGGCTTGAAACACTGACGTGGCAGAAAATGTGAGTTTTTTTTTGAGTCCTGCTATAGGGACCGTCGAAATTAGAGCCCCTAGCCTGGAAAATGTGACAGTTCCTTTCTCATTAACAGAATCTCTAGACCCAAGAGACAAGCATTTCTTTTAAATCTTATCCCCTATATGCTATGAGATCATTATTGGATTGTTAGACAATACATTTTCAAGTCCAGAGTACCCACTTTCTTTATTTGGGTCAAAGACAGCGTTGGCTTGTTACTTGTTAGTAGACATTGGAGTTACACTTAAAAGATATACCTTATCAATAGAAGTCGAACCCGGAACCTCACAGAAAGATTGACATTGCAACGTGATTTGGCGGGGTTATTGTGAATCGGTACAATTTACACTTGAAAAAAGAGAGGGCCAAAGTTGATTAATGCAAGATCCGTTCCTCTACAATCCGACCAAACCAGGCAGAATCTTTTGTACCGAGAGATTTTCCCGTCATTAAATTTAAAATTTAAAAAAAAAATCACACAATCTAACGGCCAAAAAATTCATCGGCACAAGGGTTGGGACAAAGAAGATCAGACCCCAACCAACACCTAGCATCCACCAATAAAGATGGCCTGAAACACTGACGTGGCAGAAAAGGTGAGTTTTTTTTTTGAGTCCTGCTATAGGGACCGTCGATCCTCCTATTGAAATTGTACTAATGGCCACACCGGGCTGTCTCCAGCCACCAGACGGCCGATCCGAGCCGTCCAAAGATTCTATAAAAAAAATCAAGGGGCCCACTCAGGAATCAACGGCATCCGATGTGTGTAGGGTGCTTGATCCAAACACCCTATTTTTCATGTATATATGTATATCCCTCGGGGGTTTTTTTAGAATTTTTGGATGGCTTGGAGACAGCGCGGCGCGGCCGTCGGTACGATTTCGGTAGGATATTGGTCGGTAATATCATTTTCGTTTTTTTTCCCCCACATGTAACAAAACTAAAATATTCCGTCCGCACAAAACCAGAACCCGAAACATTCCCACAACTTTGCTAAAGTGTTGGCTGCCTGGGGGCCACAGACTCAGCTTGTGGATGAAATTTAGCCGTACTATACTATACTCCATTCTCCTGCCTCTATTTCTCTCGTACAATTTTCACTCTCATCCTCTCTCTCTCTCTCTCTCTCTCTCTCTCTCTCTGGGACAGTCAAGGGCTGCACTTCTCAAGGTGCGTACTGTGCTGATGAGTATCTGCATCTCTCTCTTCGTTCTTGAATCTTCGACGTGATTTTTTCCACGGTGCTTTCTTTAATCGATAGATCTGATTGGATCGTTACATTCTGGGTTTGAGTTATTAATATATGTTTATTAACGTTTACTTAAAACCGGTTTTTGGTGCATGGCACAATTTGTAATGTCCAGATTTAGTGTGAATTACTATCTGTTCTTCCTTTATAATTTTGGTGAGAAAAGTTCGCTAATGTGTGGAGACTTTCTTGTAAGTTGTACGACGTTTTCTTCATCGTACGAACAGAAAATGATACTATGAGGATTATGATTCTATGGTGTGAATGAAATTCAGTAATCAGTAGTGTATTTCTATATATGGGGGCAAATTGATACTCCTTCCGTCCTAAATTGCTAGTCCTTCTCCCCCTTTTATGGATGTCCCAAAATGAACGTCTAACATAAAAATTTCTGCAACATTACCCTCATGTCATGTCAACAAAGCATTAAATAAGGATAAATTGGAAAAGTGTAACACCAATTAAATTCCCCATCATTCTGCCCTTAAAAATTTGCTTCCCCATGAAGGGCAAGAAAATTGGGAAGGAGGGAGTGAAAAAGACTTCGGCTTTGTATACAAGACTCTGTCCATTTTGGCTCTCTAAAACCAACACCTCTTTGCACGCAGTCTCCAATAAGTTTTCTCTCCGATTATTACTCTCATTTCTCTATCTTTCCACTCATTACCCCAAAAACCTCCCTCAAAACTCAAACCAAACAAAGATCCGAGAACCACCCCCTCTCTCAGCACAGTTTCCAATAGTTTTTTATCCATTTATTACTCTCGTCTTTCTATCTCTCTCCATGATGTGGAAAGTCCTGAGTATGTTAAGAAAAAGGCTCAAGAATGCTACCGCTTATCTGCCGCATCATATAGGTCAAGCTCTTGGTGTAGAGATTCTGCAGATTAAAGTTTTGGAACGCATAATTTTCCTTTTTGATGGCAATATAGTACTCAGTCACATAATTTAAGTCTCTCATTTCATTTTTGGATGTCCTGAAACACATGTCCGCTTTGAAAAGTCAAAGTTACAATCTTTACAAGTTTCCAAAAGTATCCTTCGTAAGTAGGTAGGAACGCTTTTAAAGGTTGGGATAGAGAGACAATTTTAGTAAGAAGCACATTTTGATTGTACTTAAAGTGCATTAAATATATGACTCCTTAAAAAGTTGGAATTCCTAAAAAGGGACTAACATTGTGGGACGGAGGGACTATATTAGTATGAACTGTATAGAACAATACCTGATTCATATCCATAAATATTTGGCGTTGATACAACCAATTACTGGACGAATGCAACTGTTAAATAAATAGCGTGTGAGTGAATCCCTTAATGTGGGAAGGCTGCATTTTTTATAGATGCTAAATATGAAGAGATAGAGTGATTGACAAGGTCCAACTTATGAAAAGAGCACTGGTGTTGAGATGTTGAGCTGATTGATTATTTGTTATTAATGATAAATAAAGCGCAGTTCTGTCATGCATTTGTTGCGTATGATTGTCCTGGTAAGGATTCTGTTGCAGTCCTATCATTCATTTCTTAGACAAGCTTAAGTGCATTTTTCTGTAGTTTTGATCTTGTAATTTGATTTTATTTCTAAATTTAAATTTCAGCTTTGAGCCTATTCGAAGGATGTGGTGGCCGGTATTATAAGCTTATCTTGAGTCTTCATGGCTCTTACTGCAAGCAAAGTTTTAAAAGGTCATGCGACTACTGATGGGATAATTCTCAATAACTTACATGGTACCAATTATATATTTGCCAATTCACCACAGCACGCAAGATTACATGGTACAAATCAAGGAGTTGAGCCTGGCCAACAGAGTGATTTACATCCCTTGACATTAAAGTGGAAACTCTCTAAGAAAGCATTTTGGCACATTTGCAGCAAGCCTAGTAGTTCTATTCTTTCTCGAGGACTTTCTGTCATTTGTCGATCCAGAGGGACACAAAAGACTGAATCACGCGAATGTGTCAGAGACCATTCTGATGTATCTAGGTATGAGGCATTAAGTTTTAATGATACTCCTGCAATTCAGCTCTAGCAGGTATAAAACTTGAACTACTAGCCATAACTTTACTATGCGGTTCTTACAGTCGTCGTTCTGGTGATATGATTTGATGATCTGTTTGTTTGCCATTTTATGGTAAATAATTACTTTGATTGGAAAATCTCTTTCCATGAGCGATGGAAAACCTTTTTTTTTGGCGAATCAGGTTTCCTGTAGTCATTTTCACCAGTGTTTTAAACTTCAGACTATGGTTGCATTGAGTGGAGTTTTCTGCTTTGATTTGATTTTCTTAAGTAGTGGTCATAACATTCTTAATTACATGAATATGAAGCTTAATGTCCATTCAGATTTGGAAGGAAGTGCTATATGTACCCCCCTAAGTTGTGAGGTCAGGGCAGCTAGGAATACTTGGGATGATAGGCAGCAATGACATAATTTTTGTTACATAAAAGTAAAGCATAAGTGCCTTTGAATGATAACATGATGCTGCATTTGACCACAGGTTCACGATATTGTGACCCAAAGCCTACGATTTTAAGTAATAATGAAAATAGAAGGATTACTAACTACCTTTAAGGAAAGAAGATAAGATTATCTAAGCTAGGGCTGTTTACTACTGGAAGTAGCCTTTCATTTGTTGTTTTCCATGGAAATCATACATGTAAACAGTACTTATGTATATACATTGGGCGTGTATCAATCTTTTTGTTCCTTTTCCCTCTCTTTTTGTTTGAGAAGTACTAAAATATTCTGTTCTCTAATGTTCCATTGCTAGGCTTACTCTAATGTCCTATTTTTATAAGTTTTCCATGGTGCAATTTATTGTGTGTTACAGCTTGGTCAAAGTTTTTTCTTTTCACATTCTACTTAAAAAATAGAATTTTGTATCAGAGTACAGAGTTGTCACGAGGATGATGAACATCACATCAGGCTGGAAAGAACTAATCACCCACACCAGCGGTTGGCCGAGGCATGCCAGTTTGTTCACAACGACGCCAAATTTGTCAATGAAAGGGCTCGAAATGACATTGTCTTGCTTTCTCGGTAAAGTTCGGTTCTCATTACCTTATATGCATAAATTTTGCTTCATAGAACTAGCCATAGCCTGTGATTTCAACCAATTTTTCTGTGCCCTATTCAGAAGAAATGTTTCTTGTTGCATAAATTAACCCTGACCTCTAGTGGCGGATCCAGAAACTTGACCTAGCGAGTACTTATTACTTTTAACCTGAGAAATGTTTTTCTATTATCAAAAGCCAATGTTTTGTTCAACACATGTTCATGAGTTTGAATGATGGATTATTTTTTCCCAGAATTAAGATTTCGAATTTCAGAATACAATCACCACATCAATTAGAAAAGAGAGGGAAGATGTGTTTTTAAAAGAGTAAAAGTAGTGGACCGAATTGATTTAGGAGCTACTTCTGAGAATTAGCTTGGTGATATCCAAATATCAAGGGGCACTACTGCAGTTTTTAGGGAACGAATGAAAGATATCCCAAAAATCTAGGGACTCAAGTGTAAGTGTCAAAAAATCGGGGGAGGGGTTACCCCCCTGAGCTGCATGTAGATCTGCCAGTGCCTCCCCCCCAGTTGTAGGCCCTTGTGATGGATGATGGGCATGGTTAGGCGTTACTCTTGGCCCATAGAATGACACAAGTACAGAGTATATGGGATGAATGTGTACATGGAACCACCTCTTCTAGGCTTTCGTCTTCTGGGATATTCAATTTTGGTTGTCTATAACTTCCCTGCCCATAACCTCATCGATTGGGATTACATGGATACTGTTATTGTTGTATAGAGTATATTACTAATTTGGCAACTACTTTTCTCTTTAGTTGGTATGGTGGTGGTCGGTAGGATGTCTATAGATCTTTTTTGCACTTTTTGGTAACTTGGAATATCTACATGTTATTTTCAGTGGCATCATGAGGTTGGATGCCCGCGCTCGCCAGGATGTTGCTATTATTGGTTCAGAGTTTCTTAAGCTTGATGGTAATTTCTCACTTTCTATGCTACAGCCTACAACCAGTTCTACCATTGTTCTTGAATTATGGAGATCTGCTAATACATAATCATCTGACAAAGTCCCTGGACACTATGTTTGTGTAGAGTGAATTAATGGATTATTCTGTTTACATTCTATGTTCATCTGTGATAACAGTGTTTTGGTCCATGTGTAGTGGGGTTTGAATTTTCATCAAGGTTACCAACTGTTGTCCAAAGCGACCCATTTTTGTTCCGCATGTAATGACTACTTTCTGTGTTCTTTTTTCCTGTTTCACATGAGGAGATTGGGGATGGTAATGACTCCTTTGTACAGAGTAGATTGTTCGTCAACTTCATTAATTTGAAAGATCAGACAATGCATTGCGAGTGCTTAAAACATGAGATTTCTCAACTCACTCAACTTGAAATGACATTTTGCTTGGTAGCTCGGGCAAGGAAGGATACTAAGAAAATTGACAATGATGTGAAGAAAAAAGCCGAGCGCCTTCATCATATTGCTACTGTATGTATCATAAACATTCACAATTGTTCTTCCTGCAGTTGTATACTTGTGGCCCCCTTTTGAGCTAATTTTCTTATGGATCCTGTATTCTTATCAGATCTTAACAGACAAAGCTCAATCTAAGTTGAAGAAAGTCGCTGATAAGCACTGGAGTGATGGAGCCTTGGAGGTGCTTTTGTTTTCATAAATATTCATTGCTTGCTTCTCTTGACGCATCACATACTTGCTTATTGCTCATTGATTTCTTTTGTAACTGGATTTTATGGTTGTGTGTGTGTGTGTGTAACTAGATTTTAGAGAGAGAGAGAGAGAGAGTACTTAGTTCATACACGTGTTTTCGTTTGTTACCCTTGAGGGGTGATCCACCAAGCCTCCATTCTTTGAGTTCTTCAATGTAATACTCCTAGAAGAGCTTCAATTCCCCTGGTCTTCAGTCCAAGGTAATCACCAAGAGGCAAGAAGTAGATAGATGAACACAACCCATTATGATCTTCAATTATGTTTCATTGCTTCGATAATTCTTACATGGACGATAGATCTCCAAGTATCAATAGAACTTTTGCTCCAAGTGAGACAAAATAGTATTTGCTGCTCTGGAGTCAGGTACGGCACTCAAACGGATAAAAACTAAAGTACGCATCTATTATCGAATATTGTGTTGACCTAAACCTCTCAAGTGGATTCCAAACTGTTTGAGCGGCTTCTTCAGAAACTTTATACTGGACAAAATTCTGGCTAACCGTGCATAATGTGCATGGAAAGATATGCTGGCCCTCGTGAATGTAATTTACTTGGCACCAGCTCAAACACAGTTTTTACATTTCTTACGAAGAAAACGCTTCTTATTTGATTCCTAGGCTGATTTGAGGCGTGCAGACTTCTTTGCCAAACAACGTGCACTGGAAGATGCCTTAATGGCTTTGGAGGTATAATTAGTTGAAACTTAAAACTGTGTTACATTATTCCCGTGCTTACACTGGATTCAAATCAATGTACTTATTATTGTCCAGAAAAGACAAGTTTGCACTTCTACCCATTTCACGCATTCCATAATATGCTATCCATAACTTTGTTTTCTCTGGCTTAAGGGTTTGTGTTTTTGTTTTACTGTTCAACAGTTAGTCAAAGATGTCCATGACACGATGTTAAACAAGATGTACAAGTTGTAAGTTGCTTGAGATATGACTTCTCTTTCCATTTTAAGCAGGGAAAAAATGCAACTTGTGCTCAAGTATATCAAGCCTCGATCTTCCAAATGCTAATATATTGTTGTACCCAATTCTGTGAGCAGGAAAAAATATTCTCAATCAACCGATAGCATGGAGGGGAATATAATGATTGAAAAGAATGGAAAAACTCTGGACTTCTTTCCAGGGGAAGTATCCACGGGTCGCATTACTGCCATCCAGGTCCCTTCTCATGCTCTTTGTTAGGACACTGAAATCTTTCAATAAATGCATCGGGGTCAAAAAGTCATTTTACGATGTTTTGGTGATGTGCAGGAAGCTTATTGGGGTATGGCATCTGCGCTCTCTGAAGCTGATGGAATTGACTACACTGATCCAGAGGAGGTTTCAGTTTGAGAATGCATTAATATTTATGCTATAGTGTTATCCTAGATTTATTATAATTTGTCTCAATGTCCGCCTATTTGACTATTCTGCCCTGTATGAACAGCTCGAGTTATTGGTGGCTACACTTATTGATCTTGATGCAATGGATGGTAAAAGTAGCGTATCTTTATTAGCCGAGTGTTCAAGTTCCCCTGATGTTAATACTAGGTGAGCTTTCCACCTATGAATTTAGTATACAACGTAATACTAGGTTGAGTTCTACCCAAGACCATGCAACAATTATACCATATGATCTGACATGGAAGCCCCTGAAACTCACGTCTCAGATTTTGTTGACTTAATTTGCTTGGCAAGGGTTGGTTGTACCTTTATTTTCATATATCTTTTCAAGCTTTTCTATTCTGTGTGCAGAAAAGCACTTGCTAATGCATTAGCAGTGGCACCATCCATGTGGACGCTTGGAAATGCAGGAATGGGAGCATTGCAGGTATAATACCTTAATAACTGTGTATTTGGCAAGTGGAGTGGTAGTCAAGTGATAGGCGACATGTGCTCTCATGCATTACTTATTGGTTCCCTCACTAATTACAACTAATAATGCCGACTTTCACTGAGCCAAAAAAAAAACTGTGTATTTGGAAAGTTGATATTTGTCTCTTTATATTTCTCCTTTGCAATCCTCATAACCAGATGGTCCAGATCACTTGTGAGTGTCATGGTGAGTCCAATCCTGGCTCGGGATTCTTTCCATTCTACCCATGCATTATTCGTGAAGGCGTAAGTTTCGAATTTTCAAACTCATGATTTTCGGAATGCAATTTGTTCTACACACAGAGACTAGCAGAAGACAGCAACCCAACAATTGCTGCTGCAGCGTCGAAGACTATCTATGAACTCAAGAAACAATGGGAAATAGAAGAGGGAGATAGCTGGAGATTCACGATGAATCAAATGCCAATGGATCAGGACGAAGTAGTAAGTGAAGAACTCGACGATGATGATTTGAAAGAGTGAAAGAAAAAATAACAATAGACAATCATACTGTAGATACCAATGAGGGCCAAATACTGTGGTTTTAAGACCATCTCTCAAAACCCCAGGCCACAACTCTGCCACTAAAATCGAGGAAGCAGGCTACCAATGATACGTTGGAATCCCACCAAAGAAAGGTTCCTGGAGTGATCTCTAAATTTTCATTTTCTTCGAAAATGTATCATGGAATTTAACATTTCTGATATTAGCAATGTCCTTTCCTCCTAAAATGTATCCTACTGTACTGGTGGCATAAAACATGGGTCTGGTTCGCCCTCATGCATAATCACTCCAAATTGTTCAATTATTGTACTTTCTACCTGAAAAGTTTGGGGAAAAAATCCACCACAATATAACCACAAGAACAATAGACGAGCGAAATGAACACCATAAGAGGCCAAGAGCAAGTTCTCTAAGAGCATCTCCAACCCGTACTCTATATTTCTATTTGAGAGTACCAAATCTCTCCGACCCATTCTCTCAACTCTCCTCTGTTTGAGAGTATTTGATTTTGATACTCTTTTAAAGGGTGACTGGCTGAGAGGATATATAGAGGATCACCTTTATAATACTATTCACATTTTTCAATGGCATTTTTGTCCTCGTGAGCTTTTGTTAATAAATGGTTATACCAATCATATCCTCATTGGAGAATCAAAATAAGAATTCTCTATCCATGAAGTGATTTTATAGACAAAAATAGAGGATTTGTGGTGGGAGGGGACATGACTAGTAATATCCTCTCTAAGCACTTTGAGTAAGAAACATGTTTTTGATACTTTCAAATAGAGTGTTGGGTTGGAGATGCTCTAATGAGCCGTTTAAGTTGCTAAAACCTAAATCTGAATTAAAATATGACAAAATTGCCTTTGGAGCATTTCCAACCGGAATTGCCGAATTTGATGTGGAGCCAATAACTGTCTTTCTCCCTGCCAAATCCATGTGTGACGGGAGGCTCACTGCTGCCAAATTTGAAGGCAAGGCTGGCAAGCTCACCTCATGTCAAATTACATTTTGTTAAAAAAAAAAAGTGACAATAAAACAATAAAATTTGACATTTAGGGTAGGAGAAGGGAGGGTTTGATGTCAAATTTGAGATGCTAAAGCCTTCATAAAAGTTTGGCATCTCCAATTTAAAAGCCGTAGGTTGGAGATGCTCTTAGTTGCCAATGATCTCATTCTCATGGTGCTCCAGGAAAGCAAATGAAGTTACCAATTGGGTTGCCAAAAACCCTTTTTGGCATTTTACAACAATTAAAAAGTAGGGTTATCGAGAAATTTTCAGTTTGCAAAAACAAAATCATTACTATAACACAGCTTTATTGGTATAATGGATGGGAAACTATATTCCATGAAAATAACTGTCTGGCTCAGGATGATGTTTAGAATGGTACTTTACTCTTTTAGTTTAATTGAAACATAGTATCAACTATGGGCAGGGGCGGACTGAAGGGTGCAAGCAGGGGTCCGGGTCCCCGCAAACCTCACAATTATTGCAATATTTTTACTCCAGTTTAGGTTTTTGTTTGTAAAAATTATGAAAAAATGTCCTCTCAAAATTGTGTTATTATTATTTTAGGATGATATTTGTTGTTAATATATGAATACATACGATTCGCTCCCGCATCAAGAATCTTGCGTCGGCAGTTGACTATGGGCATTCTTGAGTTGGTTTTAGCACTAATTATGTTCTTCAATAGGAAGTAAAAATACCGGCACAGGGAAAGTTTTCCAAGTCCGGCAAGTTTTCACGTCGGGGGGAAAAAATAAGTTAAAGCAAAAGCAGAAACTGTAAGAGGCTCCACCGCATTATACTTGGTCTTGCTTGGGATGCTGCCGAGCGAGTGCAGAGTAGTCGATTCGGCCGTTCATCTCGACACGGATGGCTAGGATTGAATCTGAGCGCATACGAATATGAACCATCTATTACTCAATTAATATCTGAACCATCAATTGCCGAAATGAGCGGCTGGCCGGATCAACCGCTTTGCACCGTTTTGCATAGTGCAGCTTTTGACAGCATCCCCTCCCGCCTTTTTGGTACATATATAAAAAGGCTCATGAGTCACCGTCAGGATGCCCAACTTTATCCACTCTGTTTTCCATTTCCTTTCTACTTTCTGCTTTTTACTTTCTTCTACCCCTTTTTTCCATCATGCTGCCCATTGTTGACAGCTTTCTTTTTGGGGATGGGCCTTGACGAGCTAAAACTAAAAGTCTCCACTCTCCAAAATGAATTCCCCCCCTTTTTTTTTTGTACTGATCACGCCTTGATGTGTGGAGATAAAAAAAAAAAGCTTTTTTTTTTTTTTTGGGTGCATCGGAAATTTTAGAGACAAAAACTTATGAGTGATCGATGTCGTTCAATATTCGTTCATCACATGCAGGGGCCGAACAAGAATTCGTAAAAAGTGGGGTCAAATATCAAAATAATCTTCAATTATAAATTAAAAAGGACAAATATTGTGACTTTAGTGGGTTTCGGAGGAGTGTTTTTTAACACTAACTGAGTTAAATTCGCAAAACATTAACTCAAATCTATTCCTGTATTTTAGTAATTTTACGTATAAATGGGTCAAGTGACTTAGCGCAACGTAGTTCTGCCTTTGGTTGCGAGTATGGACTCCTCCTGATCACGCTCAAAGGTAGCTACCTCCCTCGCCCTCATTCATTAGACACGCTTGTGTTATTTCACCAATATTGTTGGACCATTTTTCTTTGCCATAAAATGGTCATTTATGATCGTTATTAAGCTCCATGCAATTACTTATTTCAGAAGATGAAGCACTCATATGGTTGTGACATACATTGATACACACAAAACCTATATTACATCCTCCTTTTATGTTGAGAAAAAACTCTGCTGCTTTCTGCTGAACACAGTCTCTCTCTCTCTCTCTCTCTCTCTCTCATGGCTGCCAACAAGTTTGCAACCATGTTACACAGAAACACCCACAAAATCACTGTAATCCTAGTCTATGCAGTCCTTGAATGGTTCTTGATATTTCTCCTCCTCCTAAACTCCCTCTTCTCTTTTCTCATTTCCAAGTTTGCCAACTACTTTGGACTCAAGCCCCCTTGCCTTTTGTGCTCAAGAATTGACCAAATCTTAGAACCCAACAACAGAAACAATGCCTACACAAATCTCATCTGTGAATCACATGCCACTGAGATCTCCCAATTGGGTTTTTGTCCCAATCACAAAAGGCTGGCTGAGTCACAGAAATTGTGCAAGAATTGCTTACCAAAAAACCCGAAAATCGTTGAGAACTCCATTGAAATATCAAGAAGAAATGGTCTCTTCACATGGGTAAACGAGAAGAGGATTGCAAATGGTGTGAGGAATGTGAAGTGTTCATGTTGTGATGGGATCTTGAGCAGAAAATTCCACCCTTCTTTTTTAGTCTTTAAGCCCTCTTGGGGTACTCTGGGACATTCATGGAGAAGAGATTTGACTGCAGAAGTAATACATGAGGAAAGCAATGAAGGGGAAGCTTCAGATACAAGTGATTGTGATTGTTTTCTAGATCAAGGTGGCAATGATGATGAAGCCAAAGAAGATGATGATGCCAACACCCTTCAAGCTTCTTGTGGAGAAGATGGTGGTGCCATTTCTTTGATTGATTCTTCAACTATGGTGCCAGAGGCTGCTTCACATGTAGTGAGAGAGGTTTCAGAGGAGAGAGTGAATGGAAACTTGAAACAACCAGGTAAAAATTCATCATGTAGAAACTAAGTATTTGTTTTGTCTGGTTTTTCTTTGACATTGAAATGCTCTAGCCTAGATTCAAGGGAAAGGGAATGGGATCACCCCAAACTGCCCCCATATGGGCTCGAATCTCAACCTCCACATGGTGAGGAGAGAGGTTGGGGCAATGCCATTTAGGCTACAAAGGCCTTGGCGAAACTATTTACCTCAACCGGGTTAACTATTTACTTGTTGCGAGTTCTTGAATTTGAATGTACTCTCAGAGTTGCTACAAAGGCCTTTTACATGGAAGTAGTCACAGTGCCGAACCACATATATAATGTGTTATCTTGTGTCAAGCAAGAAAAAGTTTGCACCAAGTGCAAAAGTATATGGCTAGGTGCACAAAAGTTTGTGGCCATGTGCAAAATTTTGCGGCCAAATGCAATACTATTGCTCTTGGCCGCAAACTATTGCTATTGGCTGCAAACTATTGCTCCTAGCCGCAATTTATTGCTATTGGCCACAAACTATTGCACATGGCCGCAAACTTTTGCACACCTGGCCGCAAAGCCTCAAACTATTGCTCTTGGTCGCAAACTATTGCTCCTGGCCGCAAACTATTGCACTTGGCCGCAACCTTTTGCACAATGTGCAAAAGTTTGCGGCCAAGTGCAATAGTGTGTGGCCAAGAGAAATAGTTTGCGGCCAGGTGCAATAGTTTGAGGTTTGCGACTGTTGTGCACACTAACATGATGATTTCAATCCAAACAAACAATAAAGACGGGCAAACAATGCTTTGTGTTCATTATCACACCCCAAACTCATCCACATTTATATTAGATCAAGAAGTTCTTTAAAAAAAAAGCAAATTATTAGCTCAAGATACAATTCTTTGATTATGGAATAAAGGTGGAGAAGAAGAACATGATTATCGAACTTTATTGGGCGATGATGAAACCAAACCTGCGACCATCACAGGCAAGAAGGAGTTTGAAGCTTTAACTGGCCCTGAAATGTCTGGAACCAGCAGTATTGATCAAGGTATACTTTTTTTATCTTCTTTTCCTTTACCCAGTACTTAACTCATCTGCATCTTTTTTGAGTAAGGTAAGCAGTGTAAAGCAAAAATTCATCTATATTATGCAATGCAACAGAGACTTTGTTATCTTGTTGTAACCTTATGGTACCGTAAACAAGGGCGCCATTTGTCCCGGGGATGTTATTATTGGTATTTTTGCTACTTTACCTTCTGTAGCTGTAACCAGGATTTTAAATAAAGGCCGGTTTGAACCTCGATACAGTTATTTACTTGCATATCGGCCAATATGTGGCTATATCACCTATACCGTTATGTTTCCAGATACTGTGATTTAAAACCTGGCTGTTAGCAATAGGGAAGCTCCATTGTATGCTGTAGTTCTTGTCCATCATAGTGAAAAATCTGCAGTGAATGTGGAGATGATTCAAATTGGTTGAACCATGTAAATCTTCTGTTATCGTGTGACTCTACTTCGTTCTTTATTGTCTGCATTCGTATTGCCTAGATCTCGTTTTAGGCTAGGATTCCTCAAATTCCAAAAACGGAGTTCTGATGATTGAAGTTTGGTATTGCAAGGTTTACAGAAAATCCAGAAAGATTGTCAAGGCACAAATCATCACCTATCTAAAATTTCAGACCTATCTGGAGCAGAGGAGTCTTGGGATGGTAGTTTTATTAGCGAAATGGAAAGTGGTGACGGGAGTCTGACCGTTGAAAAGCTCAAATCCGCCCTACAGGCTGAGCACAATGCTTTAACCGCTTTATACACGGAACTAGAAGAAGAGAGGAGTGCTGCTGCAATAGCTACAAGCCAAACAATGGCTATGATAACACGGCTTCAAGAAGAGAAGGCTGCGATGCAAATGGAAGCGCTGCAGTATCAACGGATGATGGAAGAACAATCTGAATATGACCAGGAGGCGTTGCAGCTTCTAAACGAGCTGATGCTAAAGAGAGAGAAAGAGAAGCAAGAGCTCGAGAGGGAGGTGGAGGTGTACCGAAAGAGGTTTTTTGATTATGAAGCAAAAGAAAAGACGGTGATGATTAGAAGGAGAGACGGTAACGCTGAGGACACTGATGAGCTGTCTATTGATCTCAATCATGAGAGTTATAATAACACTTTTACCGATGGAGTTTTGAATTTTGAGGAAATGGGGAAAGATTTAAGCTCACTTGATGACTCATTGGCAGGATTCGAAGAAGAAAGAATTTCGATTCTAGAGGAGCTCAAGTCATTGGAGGAAAAGCTTTTCACATTGGCAAATAATAACAATGAGGAACTGTTTTTTCATAACAATGGCTATGGTAGTCCAAGAGAAAATGGGGGTTCAAATGGGTATTTTGGGAATTCAAATGGGGAAGATTTTTCAGAGAGCAATGAAATGGATTCCGAAGGAAAGAATCTCCTTCCTCTTTTTGATGCAACTGCGGTTGTCGATGGAGAAGGGGAGTTGGATGAAGATGGGATTGAAGAAAATTTAGTGGATTCTAAAATTGAATTGGTGGACAAGAAACTTGGTATAGAAGAGGAGGTGGATCATGTGTATGAAAGGCTACAAGCACTTGAAACTGATAGGGAGTTCCTAAAGCATTGTGTCAGCTCATTGAAGAAAGGCGATAAAGGAATGGATTTACTTCAAGAAATTTTGGAACATCTTCGGGATTTGAGGACTGTTGAGCTACGTGCAAGAAGTGGATGCAACAGTCCTCTATCGTGATCTCCCTGATCAAGGAGAGGTAAAATGATTCTTTCTTTCTGCGATGCTCAGAAAATTTGGTCGTCTTGTGTTTCTCAACAGATGAACTTTACATAAGCTGAAAACAGGATACATTTAGAGAGCCTAGAGTTTCTGCATTCGCATTTCTAACTCATAATATGGTTCTATTGCTACGTCGCCGTAGTATTCTTACAACAATGCATCTTCTTGTTTGGTAAGTGCAGATGCGTATGTCGGTTTAATGGTTGAAGTTGATCGAGTTAAGTGTTTGATTTGATGGAGGACTACCTTTTTTCAGGGTAGACTTCAGAACTGAAGCTTGAACTTACTGTGAATTCAAGTATTTTGAAGGTTCCCTTCATTACTTGTTTGAAAGGGATAAGAGAAAGGTCAAAAATGAAGAGACAAGAGGTCAAGTGCATTTGCCATTTCATTATCAATGTGTTTGATTAGAGAAGGGCAAGGTTGTATTTTATTGATTTGTAAACATGCTTATTTTTGTATCTAAGTTGATGGATTAGGACATTGTGGAAAGTGATACCAAGAAATAGGGAAGACCGATCGTTTCACATTACATATATCAGTAACCTGTGATTTTCAGAATTGGAAAATACCATTTGGCATTCTTTCAAAAAAACCTAAACATTGTCATGTGAGAGAAGCTTTATTCTGCTCGTACCTTGGTGTGGCAGCAGAAACGTATAGGTGACCGATTCCTTCTTGTCTGGTGCGGGTTTGAAGTTTCTATAACAGAGAGGTAGCTACGCCTGTCATCCTCGCATCTTCTTGGACTTGGAGAAGAAAAGAACCCTAAAGGAAGAATCAAGACACCTTTCTTTTCATTTTCACCCAAGTGTACATTTTGGCAACTTCTAATGAACTGCTCGAGGCAAAAACAAAACTTGTTGTGTAGCCCAGTGGTAAATGATGTTGCCATTCAAGTTAAAGTTCATCAAAACTTAGCAAAAAGAAATGGAAGAACATTTAATTGAGCCATTTCCGGGTTGTTGAGAGTTTGCTGTTTGCCATGCTAGGGCAGCAACAAAAAGTTACAATACATATACGTCAATTGCAATTCCTTCTACTCGAAAATTACATTAAAAAAAAAAAAAGAAGGGGAAAACCTATTTGCTGGTTTATGGCAAAATCAAGCAACAACATAGGTCTCACCTGCTTTCTAGTGGACAAAAAATATATTTACATCAGGTGGCCAAAAAAAAAGCGTCTATTTCGATGCTTCTTCCTCTTTCTTGTACCGCATAAGTGTATCTCTAGAAGCCACCATGACAAATGGTATCAAGTCGGAGCTGCTAAAACTCCTCCACTTGAATCGAAAATCCACAACGACATCGCTTTGTCCTCGTAAAACTCTGTTCATCAACATCGTGATCATCTGTCAAAAACACATGCTCATGTTCTTCTGTGGTTACCATTGACACAAATTCCGATTTTTTGGGCAATGTCTGTCCCTCACATTCATGAGATTTTCCATTATCCTCACTACCACCAACCCCTTCACTAACTTTTTCTTTTGTATTTTCAATGTTGTTTGAGGTTTGTGAAGTCGAATGATCCCCGTAACAGTTGTTCAGCCTTTGACGGGTAACAATAGATGAGAGAAGCTGATACCACCTGGAAATAGCTTGCGCTTCATTCCTTTTCTTCTCCAGAGCCTCTCTTCTTTCTTCTTCCTCTGCATAGGCCTAAAGAACCAAGAAGCCAATTAATTTGAGAGTCAAATACAATTGTGATGCCATGACTAGGAGCACAACCCATTGAGCTAATGAAATTCATATCCGGATTAGAAACAAAAAACATCCAAGGGCAGAGCCACTATGCGACTGACTTACGAAAACTCAAGAATAGGTGTAGCATGTAACTGTATTCTATACATTTGAACCTGCAGATATTAAAAACTGCTCCAAGGGCCACCATTAAGATACTATGTTCACCCTTTTCAATTTATTGCCAAACATGCCTCAGTAATTTGTTCTACTTATCAACTTGACTTGGGTACTTGACCTACTGCCAAAATATTCTGGCTTTGCCCCTGCCAACTTCCACTGATTAGCTCTAACATCTCAGCTATCATGCTAGTATTACAGAACTTTTGGACGATCCACAGCATATACAAAGAACTAGCGAATTGTCAAAAGGACATTGCTAACTCCACAATCTATTAGGATGCATCTACAGCCCCCACTGTCACTGTGGGATCCACACATAAGACCCAAACTGTGAGTGTCATAGGCTGTGGTCAAAGAAATAAGCCAGTTAATATGATCAGAATTAGAAATTGTTATGAATCTTGGCAGAAGTTCAAAAATTATATGCATAACAATGGTGTTTGCTGCGAAGCCTGCGATTAAAAAAACCAAAAAGGCAATGGTGTTCGCTCAATGCAACGAGACATGTAAAATTTCTCATGAACCCATACAATCAGAGTCAGTTCATGTACCTCTAGAATTGCATTCCGAAACTCAGCACAAACAACAATGCCATCATAGACAGGTATAGAGCGACCATTTCGGAAGTCAAATCCAACCATAGCAGGTGCAAAATCAATTTCTAGCCTCTTAGCAACTGGAACTAGTCGCGGCAACCTCAAGTGTACAGTTCCTGGTGGAAGGCACTTCTCAGACCAAACATCCACTTGGCCCCGTTCATTCTGTACAGATAGTTCAAACTCAGCAACCATAATCTAATGAGAGAGATTAATAACGAAGTCTACGCAGCAAGTAGATGAATTAATAAACTTCACCCTAGGAACAATCCCATTCACTGCATGAGGCAGACACAAAGGTTCTGTTTGCCACTTCCCATAAAGCACAGTATTTCCTTCACAAGCCTCTTCAGCGTCATCATCAGCTTCAGAAGCTTGACCTTTGCTTGGTTTCTGAGAACGTTTCGTAACCTAAAAACAAAAGAGAGAGAAAATTGACAAAGATGAACAAAAAGACATGATCAATATACCAACATTCCAGATTCCAATATTCTGCCGAGCTAGATCAGACCTTTACAGGAAGCTCGTTGGCTTTGATTTGCAGCCCTTCACGCAGCCACCTTTCTTTCGTATGGAGTAATTGGACACTAGTCCTTGGGAAGACTGGAAGACCTGAGCAGAAACCCAAAATGGGACCCTTAGGATGAAGGATCTGATACTTTGTAAGCCATCTTTCTAGCGCGTAAAGGTGATGGTTTTTATAAGCCTGCATATAACCAAGAAAGTTCTAAGAACAAACATTTAAAGTATCGTTATTAAAAACCATGTAAATTCATTGACCTGTTGATTGGTAGGAAGAGGCTCAGTTAATGCCCTAGTTTCCAACTCCATGTCCTCAAGAGAGCTCCTGGAATTAATAAAAGAATTCGCTGCAGAAGAATTTGAACAAATTTTGTTACAAGGTTCTTTTGACACTTCAGCCGCTACCTTCCCAGTTGAGCTGGCACTATGGGGGACAGTACAGTTCCGGGATGAAGGATCAGTAGTTTTAAATGGTCCCACTTTGGCATGTCCATTAGAACCATCCCTTTCCACATGAATCACACCTCCAGTAGCTCCAGACTCCAACTCCGTCAATGGTGCCAAAACGTTACCCCACCAAATTGGATCTACTCGTTCTGACGCTATCTTGTACCATTTCATACAATACCTGGAAAGCAGATTTAGTGACTCAAGGAATTGGAATAACAAATAGGATAACAAAAATAACTACAAACTTTTTCTAAGAAATCCTACCATAAATGAATATCCTACCAGCAATTTTCCTGTAGGCCCCCAAAGTACATTGCTACTGTTAAAGCATCCAACTCCAAACCAATTGGCAAAGAGTGGAGAGGCCGTCCAGGCTCATATACTAGTTTTGGAGGAGATAATTAACCAATGTGGGACAAATCCCAACAGCTACAACCACCTTACACGGCAATAAAAAGCTTCCGTGGCTGGATAAACGCATGTTTATCCGAATGTGTATGACCTACATTCGGATGTCTACTGATCAAGTTGTCACATATGTAAGGGCTTACAGTCATACCTACAGTGAAGAATACATATTCTAGTAACAAAAATAAGATTGCTCCAAGCCTATGAATTCTTCTGAAAAAATGGATGGCTTCATGAGGGATCGGAAAGCGCAAACACGGAAAATTTTGACAATAGAGCAGTGAAGAACAAAATTGTACTACCGGAAGATGATAGTGTTTAAATACCACAAAAACTATTCCCGAATAAGGCAGAACAGTAAAATGCCACAATAAAACCATAACAAAGAAGACATGACAGGAACCTGCGAGTCACATCTTTAGCTCCAAGGCCTGCAAAGGCAACTGCATATCTCAAAGAAGCTCTACATGCAGCAACTGCAGGTTCTACTTTATGTTCGCCATCAATAATAGCATTGACAGCATCAACATGCACCCACTTTCCTGTCAAGTTCTCTCCACTGCAGTAGATTTCTGCCCAGTAAAGAGGAGCTCCAACTTTTCTTGATCCAAATGCAGTAGAGATACCCTGAGAAGATGATGGAGATTCCACCATTTTAATTGTTTTCAATCTTTTAGCAGGAGAAGAGAGATTTGGTGAATTACTATGAATTTTGTCTGCATTCAAGCAAATACTGTGTCTAGAAGTCTCAGCTGCTGAAGCAGATAGAGCCATTTCCAACTGCATCTCAAATTCAAAATCCCCTTTTCTCTTGGATCCATCAGATTTCCCAGCAAGGGACCCATCAGAGAAATGATTTCGTGCCTTGCAAGATAATGTGGGCTGATCAGAACTTCGAGGACCTTTGGATGAGGAGAAATTGCTAGACAACTTGGCATGCATAGCCCCGCATGCATCCCTTAAGGAAGTTTCACAGATGTTG
The DNA here is from genome assembly GCA_020567845.1 of Rhododendron henanense subsp. lingbaoense. Lineage (NCBI taxonomy): Eukaryota > Viridiplantae > Streptophyta > Magnoliopsida > Ericales > Ericaceae > Rhododendron > Rhododendron henanense. Next base: position 38,933,439 of record CM036321.1, read on the forward strand.
CCCTTGCCATCTGACGACAACTGTTTAACAGGAGAAATAGCAACCTGATCTGGTTTAGCCACCATTAGTGTGGAAGACTGAAATATCCCTCTCACTGCCTTCCTTGGCTCTTGGCTAACAGATTCAGATTTGTTAGTACCAGGCTTCAAGGATGCCACATCAAGAATGGACACAAACCTGAACATAGACAGACAAACTTCAAATCAAATACTTCAGAATGTGGCACTTACAATGAAATATTGGAGCCAATAATTGCATTTTGAGCTTATAAGGGCTAAGAGTGTATATGCTTTTATTACTTACCAGCATTAAATACTGGAAAGGCCAAGGGACTTGCCTTTTCGACCGAAGAGGACTGAGTATAAATTTAAGAAACAGTTCAATGAAATTTTACAAACGATATCCGTGCATACAAACCCCTGCCCTCTTTGGAAAGGAAAAAATACTAGTAAAGATATTTGAAATAAAATAAAAAAGCAGGTAATGACTGCTTACAATGTATAGATTCCAATGAAGGCTAGAACCCTTCAAGGCTGCAACTCTTTCTTTCGGAAATCTACACTAATTAAGCTACCGTCTAATAATACCGAGAATCTCTCTTATATACACCTATATATTTATGTATCATATAAATCTTGCATGTATAGGTTAACTTATTGGAGTAACAAATTACACAATACAGATATGTGTTGAACACAATTACACAACCCTCTGCCTGAGTGCTAAAAGGATTCCATGAAAACTAATTTCCTTTCCACGACAACCCTCTGCCTTCACATTCCTTGAAAAGGCAGTCAACCTACAAAGAAGTGAAGCCATACAAGTATCCGAGGAATTGGTGGACTCTCAACCTTGCACCAGGGATGCTGAATGACTATCCCGCCTTGTTGATCGTACTTAATCGAACTCACAACTCAAATTAAGTACGAAGGAGCATGGGCTATGCTTTGATTCATAGGCTTAAAAATTAGGTGTTAGGATCGTCACACACGCACGCATGATTTATGAGTATAAAAACAGTAGAGAATCGACACAACAATATACGTGGTTCCCCAAAACCGGGTACGTCCACGGGAGCGAGAGCAGCTGCTGTTCTTTTATTATCACAGTATTTACAACATAGAGTATTTATACCGACTCTATTCTAACCTTAACTTGGTATTTGGTCTGTATCCCAAAAATACCCTTGTACGAACCGTACCGTACCGCGGGGGGCTACGCCCCCTGCACCCCCCAAATTACAGAAAGACTGGGCAGAATTTCACTGGATCATCAGCGATGGGATGCTTCACTCCACTCCGCTCCAGCATCTGGCCTTCTTTCTAGAACTCCTTAGTATCTCTTCATACTTAACATATGAGCCACAGTTCTAACATTAGGCATCAACAGCAAGGAGCATTTCTTGATAAAAGCTCAGTTATTAATTAAGAGTGCGATCACAGGATAAGATTGGAGAGCAGAAAATAAGTTACAGTGATGCCAAAGGTCAGGCCAAAAGTCATTTTGCCACTCTTAACACCCTGCATATTGGAGGACTAGCCCTGTGTAAATACTATTTTGTTTCTAAATTAGTGGGACCAAAGGAAAGCAATCTCGTGAAACTTAAATCATATATGAAAAAGAAAATATGTGAAACTACATCAACAATGCAAGGAAATAAAAATAGTGACTACAGCAAACGAAAATTCTAATTCACGTTTGCTATAAAAGCTTACCGGGTTGTAACATTCAGAGCTCTAAATAGTGCCACAGACAATGCAGCAACCTGGAAAGGAAAAACAATTCTATAACACTTTCCTGAGCATGTAAAGCAGTATACAAACCTGATTCAATTATTCCCAAGACAATTAAATAGTCAGCAGCAACTTTGTTATTTCCCGAAGGAACAAAAATCTCACGAGTCATCAGAGCAATATGCAGAAAAGACAACTGTTTCCAGGCACAACAGAAAAATAATTTTAGGTCACTTCCTGGACTCATGAACACAATAAAGTTTTGACAGGGGTTGTATGAGATAAAATTAGATTATATTTCTGCAATACATTCTCGAGAATCTCAAAATACATTCAGAGGCTAAGCACCTTTTAAATGGATTGGAAAAATTCTACCATCATCACTTCAATTTTTGCTCTACCCAAGTCTATGTACAATATTACACAAACAAACGTAAATACCTAGAAGGCTAAAATACGTGCATAGTCATGAGAGAATTTAGTTGACTTTTATAACTAAATCCAGGAAGGATCAACATTTAAGAAACAGACTCTTTACAAAACTGCAGTTTCCAGCACATTTATACTAATCGTACACTATTCATCTTCCCCACACACTAACTGAGAAATTCAATGAAGTCTAGTAGGAAATAGAAAACCACACGATGAGAAACCAACCTCCTCTGCAGTCCCTTCTTGAGTCTCCAGAGCAAATGCCAAAGCTGAATGAAATGATCTCTCTGTACTGCCCGAACCTCTAATACGGAAGTTATTGTGAAACTGCAAGTTAAGCAAGGTGTCAAACAAAACAGATAAGAAAAAAGCAATAGAAGATGAATTTCGTATGATCTCCAAATGGCGAAGAAAACTTCAAAATAACACTCGAGAAGAGGAAATAATGACGTACCCAACTGACAAGCGGCACCAGAGCATTAACCGTCAAATTCGTGTTCTCTGATATCCTTATTAAGTGTTTTGGTAGAAGGGAAAGTAAGGAAGCCTGCAACGGTAATTGAATCGCCCATGATTAATAAAAAAATTCACTTTGAATAACCAGCAAAGAGAGAAAGAAAGAAAAAAAGCAGGTTCGAAATGATGGACTTCATCTTTTCTAAATAATAAAAGGTAACCTTTGAACCAACAAGGGCAAGTTCCACTCCAATAAACAAAAGTTTTCAGTGGGGTCTTATTATATCCACGATTCTAAAAATCAACAGGTACAGCATCTAGTTCAGTTATAATCCCAGACATATTGCCTGGTTGGCCATTTTGAAACATTAACTAGTTCAGTTATAGTTAGTGCTTTCCGATGCTCTGGACTGTGAAAGAAGGAAACATGGTAATGTGCATAGAAATTGATTTGTGTCTCTAGGCCTGCCCTCTTTGATGCCCTTCGGCTTTGATTTAGGGGCATGGTTCCGTAGCAAAACGTCCTTTTAGCTCCTCGGTTCTTCGAGGTACAGGGGGGCCACTCTTACAGTGGTATTCTGAGAGCAGCCACTTTGTGCATACATTGCCAAAGGTTAGGTCGGTCTCCAATCCTCCTCCGCCCATACACCCAATGATTGGGGAGTCGGGGACTAGATGGGTTATGTGTTACTGTTATTGTCGTTGTGACCAGTTCAGTCATAGAATGAACTCCAAGTAGAATGAACTTTTCATTGCATCTGAAAGGGAAGTATTAAAGGAAATAAGTGCCATCACAGGTGGTGTAAAAGAATGAAGTTTGGAACTCCAGTCTTTTACCACATTGGCTGAATTTTCCTGACATACCCTCAATAAAAGAAAAAGCAAACCATTTCTATATGATATTCTGACATCGCACAAGTTAATTTCATTATTTATTGTATCTACAAAAAGGCATTATAAAGCTTAAATAGCCATTCTTACCCTTACAGAAAGCCCATACAATCCAGTTTTACTTTCTGACTAAATTAATATGACCACCTTCATGGACCAAAAAACTACCTAGAAATTAGGGATTTTCTTCCTGAGTGCCAATCCATGTTGCTCATCAATCAACTTTAAGAAGTCCATCTTTTTTAATACAAAAGACAGATGAAACTAGATATACCTGTTAAAAGGTCAAAGCAAACAACCACAGGTGTCACTCTCCTACATCTATATGAGGAGGCTAACACTCAGCCTCATAAAACAAATTCAGAGAGATATACACACGGAGGCTAACACTTAAAACTCACACACATATATATGACCATAACAATAACAGAAGCCATGACAGTGACATAAGAAATCAAAAGATTCCAGGAGATATGAAGTAAAACATGAAATAACCTGAATGAGTGGATCATTACACGCATTGTCAATTAACCTTCCCCGTCCGAGTAAACAAAGCAAATGAACCTTGTGCACAAGCTCAGCCAATTCCTACAGAAAGAATTAGAGAATGTCAGTCCAGCAAAAAGCAAAATTTTACAATCAGGCAAATATGGCATTTAATGATTTTGAATTATTCAGCCGCAATTCACCTTATCCTCAGCAGAAGCTCTGCGAATTGTCTTCCGTTTACCAGAATCTGGTGTCCCAGAATCTGGTGTCCCATCGAACTCTATTGTCATTCCATTAAATAAATCATTTTTGTGATCTTCTACAGAATTCAAAGTATGTAAAGATCCATCTTCCCAAAACGACTCATCCAATTCTTCTTCACCATCAAGATTAGAATGATGAAGATCTTTCCCTTCAGCTGTGTTTTTCAATGGAGTTGTAGGTACTGCAGCACTTTTAGAATTTTCACCTTCCAAGGCATTTCGTTTTGTCTTATTTCCCACACCGTGTTCATCAACCTTCTCAGGTTCGCTAGCTGGCTGAAAAATAAAACAGAAGGAAGGAGTTCCTGTCAAGAGCTTTCCTTAATATGTAACAGTTACAACCAAAATCAATCCCAAACAACTTCTCATTGAACTGGCACCCATTTAAACTACTTGATAATCTATGAAAGCTCAACAAAATTACTAAGCTATGAATGGAATACACGGCAGGGAAAAGCAACTAACTTTGCATTCAAAATCACACCGCTGGAGGTAGTTATCTCGCTTCTTTGACCCTGACGAGCCACGTGAATTCACTCGATTTAGAAGTTCCCCTACCGCCTTGTGGGATATAGCCGCGAGATTTTCTGAAATCATGCCCACATGGTATCACATTGATGGCATTTTTATTCATGAGTAAATTACTTTCCAATAATTCAAGAGTAGCAAGCTTCAAAGACACAAATCATGCACTAAATGAACAAATTACCATCATTAAGGGATTCCAAAAATCCTGAATCGTCTGCAGGTGCCATCACCTCTTTACCTGATACAACAGAAGGAAAAAATAACTCAAAGTCTCAAACCCTAAATACGATTGGTCAAAAGCATGTTCTTTGCTCCAATTTTAGTCTCTTGATGTTGAGGACATAAAGAATGAAGTTACCCTCTTTCTAACAACTCAAGCCTTTAAGACTCGTTTGTTTGGCCGGATATACGCCTCAAATTGAAATGTATATGCAGAGAATCACATGAGGGTGTACTGCTAGTAATCCCACCACTATTAGGCCCACGTGACTACATATCCTTAGGAATCGTATATCGGTTCACGGGCCACTGAAGATTTGCCCGACTTTATAGTCGTGGAATTAGTCGAGGTGCGCGCAAGCTGACTCAGACAAAGTTATCGATACACATATACATATATACATACTGGTCCACAATTTGAACCTCACCATCTAGCTGATAATAAAAAATATTTGCACGTGTTTAACCCGTTTATTAAAGTAATAGTCCGGCTATAATAGGACGTGTTGAGGATATGAATAATAGAACGAAAAATAAAGTTACAATTCTCGGTTTTTCTGATAACTCAGGTGTCCGGCCAACTTACGCGCACCTTGACTAATCCCGGGACCCAATCCCACCGTTCACAAGCTGAGAATTCGGGTTAAAACCGGGGAGAGCTATAATTATAGTTCAGAATATGTTACAACAGTTTGAGGCCAGTCGAGGTTAGAGTTCCATTAACGTGGAAACCTAGACACGCATATATAACTGCATCATATGAACGTGTTTGGAGAGAGAGAGAGAGAGGGTGGGTTGAGGAGCGTACCGGTGGATTGGCCCCGTTGCTTGGACTGGTTTCTGGTTCGCATTGCTCCGATTGATGAGAGAGAAAATATGAGAGACAGAGAGAGAGAGGCGCGCGCTTTCTACTGGTTTGGGCCTTTGGTCGTTGAGAGTGCTGGGGAAGATACGCTATTTCGTGTTTTCTGGCGGTGATGAACAAAACGACGGCGTAGAAGAATCCATAGTTTTTTTTTTGGGAGTTTATAAACGCAACTGCGAATTTACTGCATATAGCCTTTTGCTAACTTAAACCACAAATCCTATAAAAATTTGCTACCATACAACCTCAAAATGGCTATGAACTTCCAAAATTGTCCTTCCCTCCAACAAATTAATTCGGGCAAATTTTTTTGAAAACCCTCTAGAGTTTGAATTTCAAGTTTTAGAATATGATATTACCTTCAATATTCAAACTCTAGAGTTTGAAATGTTGGCTTAATTTCAAGTTTCATAATCTGACAATGTCGTGCCAGATTTAAAATTTACTGACAAGTTTCGAACTCTAGAGTTTGAAATTTTAGTAGAATTCCGAGTTTTAGAATATGATATTGTTTTCAATTTTCAAACTCTAGAGTTTGAAATTGTGGCGTAATTTCAAGTTTTAGAATATGACAATGTCGGGACAGAACCAGGCTAAAAATGCAGGAGTGATGAGTTACTCTTGCTGCTGCGATCTCGGCTCTGAAACTACATTATCCATGGCTCCCTCTTCCTTGTCAACTTCCATTTCCATTGCACAACCTTCCAATCCCCAATCAAAATGCACATTGCTCTCGTATGTTGGGTTAAAGACTTCTTCTTTACCAATGGAAGGAGAAGAAGCAATGGAGGTTTCCATTGAGAGTTAGGAGGTGTGAGGTGAGAGTTCGGAGGAGGGTGTCGACTGGGTTTATGGTGGGAGGTGGGAGCTCAACAATGGTGGTGGCTCCAATGGAACCAGTAGAACCAGAAGAAGATGGAGGGAACGTGGAAGGAGATGGAAAAAAATGGAGGGAACGTGGGTGGGTTATGGGGTATTGGGGTGTGTATTTTGGATGTGGTTTCATGTTTGTGGTTGTATGTAATAAAAATAGGGGTATTTTTGTCCATTTTTATAAGGGTATTTTTGTCCGAATATTATTTACTTAAAAACAAGTTACATGCAGTAAATTCGCAGTTGCATTTATAAGCTCTCTTTTTTTTGATCCGCAATCCATAGTTATTAGGAGTGCTTTCTATGTTTTTTTTTAAGGAAAAATAAAAAGAAATTGTAATTCAAACAATTGTTATTTTGTTCCAAAGAAAACACTAAACCCTGTTCGTTTTCAAGTTTCGGGTTTTGAATTCTAATCATTATCCTATTTTTTTTCCAATCATTATTCTTATTTTTCTCTCTATTCTAATCCCAAAACAAACGGGGTATTGTACTATAGCAACCAAATAAAGAAATCGCCAAATTGCAAAATTATATCAATTTGTCTCGTTCCGTTTTATTTTATTTTATTTTAGTTCAATTGAATTTACTACTATCATGTTAAGTGAAAAGAAATTAGATCGAAAACCCGATACTACCATTTGGCCTAAATTTCGGAAACCCGATAATTAAACAAACTTGTTTTAACAACAAAATGTTCTACTTTTTTTTCCAAAAATTTCCTACTTTTTTCTACTACTTCTTTCCAAAATTTCCAAATTGTTCTACTGAGTACTTTTTTTTGGTGAAAAGTTTAGATCAATCTTTTAGTCACATTATCCTTCACTCGGGCTTTTCGGTCGCCCTCTCAATCCCCTCCCACTCATGAATTTAATAATAGTTCGAGATCGGTAAAACTCTTCCACACCCCTGCACGCGCACTCCGAACGTGCGAACGTCCGAAGTCGCACTCCGAACGTGTGACTTCGGATTAAACCGCCCGGAGATTTTGGAGGAGGATAGGAGGGTAATTCCATAAATCGCCCAGAGGTAAACAATGGGCTGAACGGTCGAAAGACTCGAAAACCCAATCTTGGGCCCATATCATCTCATTGCGTTGACCTCAAATGAATAAAGCCCTCCTTTAGTCCTTACCCTCGAAGCAAATCCCCTTCAATAAAAACCCTAATCTCATCACTCCTCTCTCCAAAAAACAATACTCCTCAAACCCTCCCACAAAATCTTCTCTTTTCTCTCCCATCGCAAATCCCACACTAGCAATACTCCATCTGAAGCTCCTCAATCGATGAAACCCTAGTAATCTCTCTCCAGAAACCCCCCTGCCGCTTCCTTCCCCTCTCTCTGATTTCGCTCTCTATAAAAATTTGGCTAGAAAAGATCCTTGCTTTTTCGCACAGTCAATCCCGAGATCTATCTGTGCCTATTGATTCGTCCACTGATTTGTGTACTGCAGATTATCCGTAGGTAATTTTTTTTCTCTTTCGCGTGTTTATTTGTGTGTGTGTGTGTGTGTATATATATATATATATATCTTCTTCTTGTTCATGGCTAGAATAGAAATATTTCATCTTTTCTTTTGTTTTTTTTTGTTCAAGTTGCTATTTTTCGTTCGATTTAGATGTTTGTCTCTCTCTCTCTTGATGTTTTTGCTGTTCCGATTCGTGTATACTCCTCCCGTCCCAAAACGATTGCGAAAAGACGTGCAAATTTTGAATCAAAAGATAAAGTACTTCTATTCGTTTTTTTTTCTTGGAATTTTTCGCACCAGAATAAAGAACACATCGAGATCTTTAATTTGGTAGTGAAAAATAATGTACGAAAGCACTTTATTTTTTGTCCAAAAATTACACGTCTTGGGACGGATGGAGTATACTTCATTCATGTATGGGTTTACTTCTTTTTTCTTTTGTGTACGATGGATGTTTTAGTTTTTTTTTTTTTTTTTTCCTGTTTCTCGATTGTTTTCTTTATTTAACCTATGAAATAATTTGTTGGATCTGGTGGCTGTTTCGAGCAAGATCCCATGGAAACAAGATGTTGATTTTGTTTCGAGAATAATTTTTTGAGCTCTGAAGAATTAGAACCCACAATCTTTCGTGCTTTGTGCCGTAATGTAAAGTGGATGGAATTTGGATTGATTTTCTTTATACTTGATCATGCGTTTAAGAGGACGTGGAAGGGTGTTTTCCGTCATAACACGTGTACTAGATTGATAGGATGCATAAATGGGTAGCTGATGATTCAGAGAGGTTCTCCACATAAAATGGTTCAGTTATTACATAGGAACCAATTGATTTTGTTCGTTGATCAACAGAATGATCTTTTGCAACTGAGAATCAATTTTAACTAAGCAAATGCGTAGGTTTGAGAAATTTGAATGGCAAGTGTCAGAATAACTGAGAATCAATTTTAACTAAGCTAATGCGTAGGTTTGAGAAATTTGAATGGCAAGTGTCAGAATCAAGTATTATGCTCCTTGTTTGTAGGGAAGAATCACATAAAGTAAAGGCTGACAAGGAACTATGGAACTTGGAACATCACCATCTTAGTAATACCTGTAACATTTGCATTTTTTCAGAGTTTTGTTGTCCTCTATATGCTTGTGTATGGACCACTATGTCATTGTCTATCAGATAGTACCAACTATTCTTGAATGTTTACTTACTTCGTTTTTGTTTTGACAGGTCTACTATCTTGTATTTGTGCAATCCTCCTTTGAATGGCTTCTTTGGATATGTCACTTGATGACATGATAAAGAGTAGGCGCAGTAGCGAGAGAGGTAGAGGACAAGGTAGGGCACGGCGTGGCCGGGGCCGGGGCCCAGTGGGTCCATTCCGTGGTGGAAGAATGACAGCGGCACCTCACAGAGGTCCACTAAGTGTGAATTCTCGGCCATCATCGTATGCCATTGCCAAGGCAAGCTCGAATCCATGGATGACTTATTCCTTTTGCTAGGGATTCTCATAATGCATAGAAACCAAAAAACAAGGATCAATAATACTGCTTAAGAAAGCCAAACTTGAGGGGATCTCGGTGACATTATTATTGTTCATGGAGAAGCTCACTTTGGTGCGGCCAATAGGGCGGTGTCCTCTTACACTGTGCTTGTACCATGATGGCGCTTGTTTCTAATTGTGGGTTTTGCGATGGATCTCTTTGGTATATGTTTGGAAACTTCGTTGGTGGCTCATTGAGTAACAATACTACGTGATAGCATTTTTTACGAAGGAGCTTCAGTAATTGAGCTGAGAATTTGAGCTCTTACCAGTAGAACATTACCTAAGAATTAGTGGGGTTCGAATTTCTACATGTTCTCTAAACCTTTTAATTTAGTCTCCATTTCTTTAATCCATGATTACTGGTTTAGACCGGCAGTTTATGATGGGCCCTCTTGCTATATGTGGAATTTTCTGGGGACAAGATTCTTAGTGCTATCCTAGTTCAGGCGTTTTTGCAAAGGGGCTTCCTTCGCTGAACTTTGGAACTGGAGCTCTCACTTGTAGCATAGTGCCTATCGATATGCAGTGGGTCAAATCACCTCTACTCCCATATCCAGTCTACATCATCTAGCTCAAATTTTCCATCCAGTACATTACGTGGTGGTTTTGCATTTCAATTTGCTGGATTTTGCTGCTAATGTCATTGGATATTCTTTTCTGATATCTGACTTACTCTTGGAGAATGGTGAATTATTGTACTTTATTATCCTCTCCTGACATTTCCTTGTCCACGTCTGGATTATTCTCTCTGTATGCTTGCATCAGTCATTCCGTAGAAGAAAGAGTTTTCCATGGCAGCGTGATTTGTTTGAAGACAGCCTTAGAGCTGCAGGGTTAACTGGAGCAGAAAATGGCACAAAGTTATACGTTTCCAATTTGGATGTAGGAGTCACCAATGAAGATATAAGGGTACAATTAATTTATACATTTTTGCTTTTGTGCCGCCCTTGGAATGGATTTCTCAAGTTCTATTCGAAATTACCTTGCAACTCAGGAACTTTTCTCTGAGATTGGAGAGCTGAAACGATATGCAGTTCATTACGACAGGAATGGTCGCTCAAGTGTAAGCAACGTCTTTGTACCTCTACTTCCGTATTCTGTTCTAGTATCTTTTCTCAAAATCATATTATGATTCTGTTTCCCCTTGTTTGGTCAAAATATAGTTCTTTTTTCTTTTCTTTTCTTTGAATGACTTTGTTACCAATTCATGAGATATATGTTACATAATGGTGAATGCTGAGGTAGTATTGTGTCCCTTAGTCTTCAGTGAAGATTTCCGTATGGAAGAGCTAGGTGGCAGGATATGCAATTTAATGGAGTTAAGGAGGCACATAGGCATTTGCTAATATGCCTTGGGGGCGTTTTTTTTTAGTAACACTAGTAAATGATTAAAAAATAACTTCTTCAAATGTTGCCCAAGCACGGAGACAATGTAAATCTATTGAAGCCGAATAGTGGTAAGAGTGTTTAGGTTGGCCCTTGAAGTCAAACAACTTTTGCGTACTGAATCCCTATGTCTTGCTTGTCCCATGCTACATGGACCCATAGAGGGCTCTGCAGGTATGTGTCTAGTGTTGCTGTGTTGGATTTCATATAATTGAAAGATCACGGAAACAGCTAGATTTCAGGTTTCTCAAACACTTATACTGGCTTTATAGGGTAAAGGCTGTAAAGCTGTGTTTAAAACCTAATAAAAATATCTTATTTGCAAAATTAGAGCCTTTGTGGTTAGCTATGACGTAAAGTCAACTAGTCAACTATGTAGGCAAACGTAATGAGTACATGTTCACCTAGACTTCCTGTCAATCATTCTTATTGAACACTTAATTCTTGAATTTTGGCATGGCTACATAGCTAGGTTGAAGAGTTCATGTGACATTAGCCCCCTGCTGTTAATGTCTTGAGTTTTCGTGTTTTTGTTCTCATTATTGGTTGTTAGATAGCTGTGCTTTCCTTCGATTACTAAATAGATTGTGGGAGAGTCTTTTCTCAAATGTTAATTATCAAAGTAATTGCTTCTTTGCAATTTGTTATGTGTCCAGGCTTTTGCAAATTTCTGTTTGAGTTGTCTTCCATTCTCTCTTTCTCTTGTCGCTCAGTACCTGTGTAACCCCGAAAGCTCTGCTTCTCGTAGATGCTGTACCATTGTCTAGTTTTGTGCTTTGTAAACTTCTGTACCTCCTGTTGCAGTGAACCTCTGAGGCTATGGTTGTATATATAAACTCAATGTTCACAGTTCACAAAGTATGTGTTAGTCCCTGATCCTCGAAGTTTGGATTTGCTTGTATGCGCCTGCAGCGTAAAACCAATACACTTCTGTCTGGCATCTTATTAGTCGTGTGCACCTGCCAAAGCATTGTTCACGAAGACAATGCAGATGTCTTGTTTTCATCCCACTAGATTGCATTTGCTTTGTTTATCGGCACCTATATTACGTGGACTTCTCTCAATTTATGAAGTACCTGTTTTCAACACTCAGCACTTGAATGAGGCGTGTCCGATATACTCCCAGCAAAAATGTCGGAGTAATTTAGTTTACTTCATAATCATGCATAAAACTTCCTTTGTCCATGAGTCCATGTAGCTTAGGTTGACACTTCTGTGATAGTTGGTCTATTATGGGTTTCTTCTCTCGTTTTCTCAAATCCTGTATGTGCTGCAGCCACATGGTCATTTTAGTTCTTTTGCTATTCTAGAGTGATGGGGTTCGTTTCCATTCTTGTGGTTGGTTGCCTCTATTACAAATTGATCCTTTTCAGTCTTACTTATTCTACTTGTATACAGGGTTCAGCAGAAGTAGTATTTTCTCGAAGAACTGAGGCATTTCAAGCTCTTAAGCGATACAACAATGTACAATTGGATGGAAGACCTATGAAGATTGAAATAATAGGCACCAACTCAGAAATTCCTTCTTCAGCCCGTGTAAATGTTGTTGGAGGTGCTAACGGGAGGAGGACAGTTGTTATGGCGTATGTACTATTTTCTTACTTCCTCATTATCTTGCTTTTTCTAGACAATTTTTTGCTTTGGTCTTAAATTCGCTGTTTTGGACTGACTGGTGAACAATGATAAAATATGTAAATACAACTCGGGGACTAGTTTGTCCCTGTGAGATTTGAGTAGTTTATTAACGTGCTGATCAAATATTTAAGCTGTGGCTTGTATGCAACCGTTCATGTCCTACTTTCCTGAACTATTTAAGGTGCAATTGGCTTACTGCTGAGTATTGATTGTAACGTCATCAGACATAGTATGCATATCATAGAGGTTTACCATGCCGTTACATTATTTTATGCAATTTTATCCCCATATTTGTCTAAAGTTTACCTATTTCACTATTTGGGGACTCCGATTTAAACTTGATCTTTTAACTTCTTGACTTAGTTGCTATCAAATATCAGGGTTCCATTGGCAGCTGTTGTACGTTCTATCTCATTAGGCTCCTCCATGGAGATCTTTACTGGTCAACACTTAACAGTCGTTTCATGTGTTTCTGTCAATGTCGTGATTCCTTCACTTTCCAAAAAAAAAAAAAGTTTGGATTCCTTAGTACTCGTGCATTCGCAATTGTCCATAAGAGAAATGAATCATTCAAATTCTTCCTTGTTTCTAAAGATCTATTATGTAGAGTGGTGGTGACAGGATTTGATGGGCCTAGTCCCGCAAATTTTACAAATGTTTCTATTCTTGTATAGAGGAAAAAAGAAGAGAGCTTTGCCTTACATTTAATTCGTTTTTAATGTGTTATGTCATTTGTCCTTAAAATTCATGGCCATAGCTGTTTCACTACTGAGACTTTAGGTCTTGCAGGCCAAGAGGTCGTGGTAGAGGCACTGCTGCAGTTAGCCGTGGTTTGGGGTAAGGCTTCTTCATTCAAATTCCATTATCTTCTGCATGTTGCCCAACATTTATATACACTAGTAACTGAAGCTAATTGAATGTGGAAAATTTTGTGATTAATTGGCATCCGAATAAGGTAGTGTAAGGTCCTCTTGTTGAAGATGATCATCACCATCACCTTGTTGTCATCTGCCGCATTTACCATAATATTGAGACAAAAAAATTTAGGAATGTATCTTTGAGTGGAAGAAGTTGTCCTTGTGATCCATGGTCAGACATCAAATCCATTGACACTTTTATTTCTCCTCTGTGCGTGTGTATTGGAAACCAACCTTTTTGCAGTTATGTTGCATGTTGCAGGGCCCTATTGCTGATAAAAAAAAACAAAGACCACAAATACTTCCAGCGTGACTATGATTAACTAAATAAAAGTTTCAAAGCTATTTAGAGCATTTAAGATTCAATCATTCTACAAACACTTACACACACACATTTACACAAACCCACCTCACATTCACATTCACATTGGGGCCCACACACACTACACCTCCAGTGTGTGGGCCCCACCAAAAGATGTGAGTGTGTGTAAAGTGTTTGTGGTTAGAGATTATTGTTTAAGATTTACTATCAAGTAGCAACAGTATCATTAAATATACGTCCAGTATAACTTTATCAGACGGGTACTAGTTGGTGTTCTCTTCAAGAATCTATGTGATTGGCAATTCTGCCTCCACCACCTTAAAAGACTAGTAAGGATAAAAGTAGGGACTGGTGTTGGTTACATTAAAAATAACTTTTCTATAAAAAACAGAGCAAAGCTAAATTCACATAAGATATTCTAACAAGGCAAATTCTAAAGGGTGCCCCTGGGGCACACTATAGGGCACTAGTTTAACTACATTAATTACATTTTGTTATACTCATCCCAAGACCTATTAATAACCACATTGAAAATCCAAATCATTCATCAAAAGAAGTTCAAAAGTTTCTTGATTGACAAAAAAAGACCACAACTTTTTATATTCCTCTATCTATATCTATAAAATGAAAAAAGAAAAAAGGAAGAAAAGTGGAAAAGTGGGAATCCTGCCACGTTTTTTTTCCCTGTGAGACTTGAACAAGAATTTAACCTTTGCTACCAAGCAAACTAATGTATGAATTTTTCTTTGAGTTTCTTGGAAAGATTTTTCCCTTACATACTTGATTGATGAAGAGTTTTTTTTTTTTTTGGAATATTTCTGCTAGATCATGGTACTGCATTATGTAGGAGAATGGATGGAATGTTTGAGTCAGAGTTAAACTAAATGAAAAAAAAAAAAAAAGTTCTTTCCAATGTTAAATCAAATGATGAAGAGTTTTTATTCCTTACAATTTTAACCATCCAGTTATTTGATCTCCATATATATTATACAAAAAATTGTTCTATAGTTCTTAGTATTGTCATTAAAAATAGCATTACAAACATTTATGGGTATTTGATTTCCATATATATTATAAAAAAAATTGTTCTAGTTCTTAGTATTGTCATTAAAAAATGGTATTACAAACATTTATGGGTAGTTTAGAAAATAGTGGTGAAAAGTAATATTTTGTGAGTACCCATAAACCCAACTCATGGATTAAGTATATTTATTGCACCTAAAGCATTTAAAGAACCCTAAACTAGTGCCCCAAACTAATGCCCCAGGGGCACCTATTAGCGGGACCGTTCTAACAATACCTAAAAAACATTTTGCATGTTCATACAAAATAGAATAGAACATCCAACTTTCTCAATTTACAAGGAAAAATGCACTCAATGTGTTAAATTTATTAATTCAAAAGAAATTAGGCATTCCTATTCACCATCATTTTCTTTTTTCAGCTGCACAAATTAAGTCATCTACCTCCTCATGCAAGTCTTCTGCATTCATTACCTTCCGTACTTCACTCACTACTTCCATTGCCGCCCCCACAATTTTATCTAGGTAGGTATTTTTCTTTTGTTGAACCAAACCAATGGACGCCCCAACCATAGACGAAAATGTTATCTATTCCAGTAACACAAAAATCAGCTGCCTATAGCAGAGGAAAATAATATACAATGTATCACTTTTGGTTTGGCAAATGTATTACGATAAAATAATGAAATCGGATTTAAAATGAAGAAGAACTAACCTAACCAGACCAAAACTTATTGCTGATGCAATAAGTTTTCGTCTCGTGTTTTTCTTACAACTCGGTCCCTTTAGTTGTCACAAACTCTCGGAGTAAGTTGGAAGAAGTTCTTGTTTGGTTTCCAAATATGGGTGATTAAGGCCCATGTATTTCTTGAGGACTCCTCTATCGCCTTTAGATATGACACGACTAAAAGAGAAAGTGTCCGGGAAAATGGTGGTAAAGTAGGAATACCGAATACCTGCTTGTTTCTTTTTGAATTAATAGGTTTAACACATTGAGGGTCATTTTTCCTTGTAAATTAAGAAATTTATATGTTCTATTCTTTTTTGTTTGAGCATGCAAATGTTTTTTATGTATTGTTGGGATATCTTAATGTTGAAGTGAATTTAGTTTTGCTATGTTTTTTTAATAGAAAAGTTATTTTCAATGTAGACCAGTTCCTACTTTTATCCTTATTAGTAGTAATCTACTCTGATATATTTTGTATAATTTGTAATCTATATACAAACATTGTTCAGCACATTAATCTTTTTGTGTCGGTGACGGTTGTCAAGTAGATTTTCTTCTTAACTCCTTTCTTTAATTTTCATGGTGCTGTTTCTTTTTTGCAGTCAGAGGGGCCGTGGGGGTCCGAGGAATTTTGGTGCCCGCGGTCGTGGTGGGCGAGGCGGCCGTGGTCGCGGGAGGGAGAAAGCTGTCGAGAAGTCAGCCGATGAACTTGACAAGGAACTGGACAACTATCATGCTATGCAAACATGAATGGATAACCTTAGCACCAAGTCTGCATGCGACTTGGCAAATATTCAGTTGAATTGTTAGCTTTACGAATTTGAATATGTTGGAGTGTAGTGGTTTGTTTTCGACTAATATTCACTTATGGTACATGAATGAGTTTTATGGCGGATTAGGGTTTTAACTTTCGCTTCTCGAAGAAATTCCATGGCTTTCCTGAGTACAAAGCTCAAGTAGTTTTTGTCATTCATAAACTTCAACATTTATCTCTTTGCTAGGAATACGGGAAATTTGATGAAGAGCAAAAGGTTTTTGGAGCAGAGCCGCATTGTTATAAACTTATAACAAGTTAAATTTTTCCACATTGGTCTGGACTTTGTTGTCCTCAAGTTCTTGAAAGTGAGATTTTTACGATTTTACCCATAAAAATGGAACATGTTTTCGGTCCTCAGCTCTTATATTTGCCTAAAGTTTCATTTTCCCAGTGTAATTGTGAAATATGTTAGTCCTCAAGTTATTGAAAATGGCCAATCGGCTCTAGCCCAAATGGCACTTCGAACTGGAAAGTCTCGGGTTCGAACCTTGCAAAAAGTGAGGTAGTGTTCGTTCTGTGGTGGCTTATATCACGCATCCATTTTACTTCCCCTGAATGTAGACTATTGTAACTTCTCTCTACATTTCACGATCAAACCTAAAAAAAAAAAGCTTGAAAAAGAAAAAATTGCCTGCGTAAGGTGTTTCCAATTCGCACCAACGGGCTCTCATAGCCCTACATGTAACTCTTACCACTGACTTGATAAGGTCATCAGATTGATTTTCCCTGCTCTACCACTTGATGCTTACACATCTAACAGAAAATAGAAATCAAAATGCAGGGACAGAATACCATGAAGTTCAGTTCAATATTACAAGTGCAGATTCTTTACAACAGATCGAAAGCTATAACATGACGCTGCAATCCTCCGTGGGGGTTAACATAAATTTGTGCACAGATTTTACAACATAATGGAGAATATTGCACCAAAAATGATGAAGGAGGAGGAGCAAAATAATCTTTAAAATGTAAACTCGAATGCATTACAGTCGCAAAGATAAGCAAACTATGTGAGAAGGGTTGTTACTTTGAAGCAACTGTATCTTTCTTAAATAGTAGTTCTCCTGACTCATCTTTCTTTAAGAGCTTTTCAACCACCATATTCCAGTTAGTTCTTCCGCCACAGGGTTGAGACTTAACTGTGCCTTCGATTTCAAAAGACTCAGAATCGTCGCATTCTACATTCTGTTCCTTGCTTGTCGAGGGTTCTTCCTCTTCGGGGGTAGTCACAGCATGAGGTATGTTCAGACTAACAGCTCTTTCCAAAGCATCCTTGTGTTCTTGTTGTAATGATTGGAACCTCTCAATTTTTTGTACTTTTGGGGGAGTTGTGACCGCAGAATTCCTCTCCCTCATATTCTGTAAGAATGAACAAGTTTTTGAGAGGTGAATATTCAATCTAACCTTTTCTGTAATGCATCTGGAGTTGACAAACCCAGCAAGAGTGCCACTAATTGTCCAATAAATATGAAGAAACCCCAAAATTTTCAAAATCACAACACTCTCCTCTATAAAAGTCTCTGGCCAACACACAGCAAAATGCAATCTATCTCAAAAGGTAAACATCATCAACTGAGAAATTTGGATTTGATTTCAATCATGAATGAAGCTCTTCCTGCTGGTTTTGGCTAGCCCCTTGAATGGGCAATTAAGCTTTTACCATATTTGTTATAGAGAAAGGGAAAGGGTTTTTTGCGATAACTGGAAGGCAACAAGTTCAATCCAAGCAGTTCTATATCAAAGAAGACAGACATGGAGATCAACAACAGTGATAAATGTCCACACAAGACATGTCAAGACTCAAGATGCTTCCTGTGAGAATATGGCAATCTTTTGGTTTTTGAAAAAATTAAAGTTTCTACGTGTAAACAAATCATAAAAGGAAATCATCTTTTCAGTAGATATAGCTTTTCCACATGATTGTATTATGTATAATTACTCAAACTACTGGAGTACAAGGTTTCTCTACACTTACATTGAGAGCTTTCTCTGATTCTTTTTCTATCCAAATAATTCCATGATCTAATGTAGTATTGCACGATAAGACAATGTGTTCAAATCTTCCATCGACTGGGATGGCAGTTCTAACCTCTGGAGGAAATCTCCCACATCTGTGTGTATCAAGCAGCACACAGCTTCAGAGCAAGCATGACAAAATTCTACAATGCTACTTAAGACAGTAATAACATACAGTGGACCTTAAGCACTTCCTATATGATAGTGTGAACTTTATCAGTGTCACGAGAAAGAACAAAGAGGCATTCCAATGAGTGATGCTACTTCTTCTTTGTCGATTTTCCTTGAATGGACATAGTTATAAACTCATTAAGTTGGATTTCACAACGGAAGAAGAATGAGCTGTACTTTTACTCTGTTAAGTAGTGCATTCTCTTGATTGCTTCAGCTTTTTCTATTTATAATGGAACACAGGCTGGTCCTTAGAATCCACAGTTCGGTCAAGCCTGAATAAGTATAAACAATATTTTCCAACTAATACGAATACCAAATAGGACTAATACTTGCAGGCCTTAAAAGTTGTAAAACAAACAAATATACCTCCATGCTACCAAGAAATATGAACACGGATGGATTTTTTTTTCTCTCATTTTCCTGGCTAAGTAGCTCATAGGTGTATTCTAGATCCATGTTCCACTAAATTAGGCCACTAACTTGCCTGAAAAGATAAACAAAAAAGAATAATTCTTTCAGAGAGATCATTCCTGCCCCAGTTGGTTGAACGTTTGATCTTTTCTATGTTTCTCCTGCAGGAGACCAGATCATATGGCAATACCTGGAGCTCATTGGTCTTGTTTTAAAACTGGAAACATGCACAGTGATAACAAGGGTCACAAATAACCTAGGCCTTAGGCTAGATAAATTATGATGACTCCAAAAAATACAGGATTACCAGCTGATACTAATATGAAATTGCCCAAGTTCAGATTGCTGTTACCTGCAAAATTTTCTTTCTACAATATGATATATTCTTCCGGGTGCATACAGTCTTCTAGGATCTCTAAGCTTCCTACCTTCTGGTATGAAGGTATCTCTCAAGCAAACAAAAAATAATAAGCAGGGCAAGCTGTCCAAGGCATTAAGGCCTGGTATAAGAGATAGTAATAACAATTCACTCCCCTTAGAGGTCGAAAATCAGAAAAAAACAAATCTTTCAAATGCTACAGAGTCTGTGTTACATGAAATACATAACTCACCAGAAGATTGATTTGAATATATCTTCCAAAGGGGTTGCTGTTCTTGGTAAGAAATCATCCTGGAAACATTAAATTCAGGCGGCAAGGTTAATTCCTCAAAAGTCAATACTTATGCCCAATATGCAGGTTTTAAATGTAACAACATTAAGATGAAAGTAAAATTGGCAAGAGGCTTCATGATCTTTCTCAATGCACGAGCAGGCGAACAACTCATGGTAGAAGAATGTCTCAATTTAAACAAAGGGAAAAGAACACACATAACTGATGACATTCAGGAAAACTATTCCCTCAACAACTAAACCGGGAAAAGTGCTATTACCAACAAAGATATAAATAAATTCTCTATTAAAACTCGACACAAATTCTCTATTAAATTCACAAAGCGAAGGTCATTTTTGCCAGTCGCCAATCTCAGGCAACTCTAAAGCTCCTTTGAGCCAAAGCGCCTTTCCATCCGTAAACCTATCTAGTCCAAGAAGCCACAGACTGCACCATGGTGAAAGGAGCTTTACTGGGACACACAGATGTTATTGCACATTGTGGTGCATAAGAGATTGATATCTGCATGTTCCTCTTACAAAAAGTTCACCTATTTGCTACAGCTGTGATATGAGTGTTGTGAAAAACCTTGCTGTGAGAAATCCAGTAGACGAAAATACAGTCTAAAAAAAGCAGGAAAAAAGTTTAATAATGGAACATCATACTATTCGAGGATTGGATACATACAATGACATGCACACAAAGAAGTCAATCGAATAGAATGAACTGGACATTCATATTTTGATGACCAACAACAACAATATCCATTAGACCATCATCAGTGTTAGGTTTACTGGAAAGAAGTTGGAATGGAATGTTCATTGCTATGGTTGTTAACTTGGTTCGCATAAAAACCGATACAATGTACATTGCAAATGGAACCCAAAAGTCATTCCATTGCAAGGGCACTCCATTACTTCCCAAAATCATTCCTGTGAATCAAAGAGTACCCAAAAGATAGAACCAATTAGGGGTAAGGAAATTCCTCATTTGTAGATGATTAAAAAAAAGAAAAAGAAACCTCATCGGTATACCTATCTAGTTGTGGTAGCAGATTTATGGGAGTTGCAAAGCAGATTTTGGACATGCAAGCTAAATTTTGCTAATTAGGAGGAATGCTAATGGAGTGGCTCATTGTTTGAACTTCAGCTTAAGCGAAACAAGCTGTGAGAGGTGTAGGTTCTTGTAATTGGGAGGCCTACATTCCGATGTGGCTGGTGTCTTCTTTAGAGGAGGACGGCAGTTTTTGATATTTTTCCTCGTCCTATTTTTCTATCATCTCATAAAATTCATCTATCGTTTTGACCAAAAACAAACAAAAAAAATCCTCACCTGTAATATCACAGAATGTATAACATCGGCGTACTTCACTGCCAAATTGAGCGACATACACCGGGCTGTCGCCACCGCATAACACCGCACATTGCTCCTTGGTATCCCGCCCAGCCAATCCAGATGGTTCACCGCAATCACCGTCATCAAGGCGGCAACGCCAGACCCCAATGAGTGCCCGGCAAAAATCATCCTGTATTGGGACCCGTTTTCAACCCACAGTCGCCGGAGCGTCTCTGACTCCTCATTCAACAACCAAGTTGCGGATTTCAATAGCCCATAGTGAACGTACCCACCATCAAACTTCTGCATACCTATTCAGGCAATGAACCAAACACACGTCCAATAGTATGAAGACAGATCAATCACAGCACAAGAAAGAAAAACACACAGATATCCAATGTAGAACAAAATTGCTTACATCAACAGCTCACCCAAGTGTTTTACTATATTATCAAACAAAAACAAGAGCATAACATGGCTGATAAAGAGTCAAGTCGAGGCAAGAGCGATTGTTCAAGTTTAGTATAAACTATAAACACTGGAAAGAGCTTTACAAATATGTTAAATCTTGATTTGAAAACTTTATGAGCTTAAGAAATATGTTCAACCTAGTTTGTTATGATCTCGTACAAATTGTTTCTAGGGAACAAGCATTATATATGCTACACTTGCTTTGGAAAAATAAAAGAGGTGAGAAATGGTATGAAACAAAGAGAAATAGTAAAGGATTTGGAGAGAAATCTCAATCCTATTTATTCTCACCATTTCTCACAAAGGGACTAAGACCCCAATTGATAACAGTGATAGATGGGTGGGATTCATAAGGAGATGAGATTAGGATTGAGATTGATAATGAGAAGGGATTAGTAATGAGTATGTTTGTTTAAGATGAAATTATTAATATCATGTTTGTTCGAGATGGGATTGGATTGATAGAAGAAATCGGTAATAAGAAGGGATTGATAATGAGAAGGGGTTGGGATTGGACTATGAATACCAAGTCCCAAGGGGTATTGCTAATATCCCCAATTTGGGGTCTTGCTAATCCCATGGGATTCATAGTCCGGAAGCCATTGGGATTGTTAGTCAGTGTGAAGGGCAACAAACCGAGCTGCTCGCAAGTAGCCGAGTCTACAAGCTCAAATTGTAAGCTTGTTAAGTAAATGAGCCGAGCTCAAGTTAGATGTAACTCGGCTCGTTTGTAGCGGCTCAGCTCGTTCATAGAGGTCGTATAGTAAACGAACCGAGCTCAAACACCTCTATACCAATGTTCTAAAAGTCAGCAGCCTAGGCCGACTAGTCCCTGCCTAGGCGCTAGGAGGTGGTCCAATGCCTAAATTAGGCAGTCGACTAGTCGGCGCCTAGGCGCTAGGCGGCCAACTTGCCTATGCGCTCCTTTTTTGCCCGACTTGGGTTTTTTTTTAACTATACTATATGCTAAACGAGCCGATCTGGACCTTGATTATTTGGGCTCGACTTGAGCTCGAGCTAGACTAGTTTTCAACATGCAAAACTCGGCTCGGCTAGTTTGCATCCCTACTTTACATATTAAAGTAAAACCCTGACAACATACCTAACCGATTATTGAGTAGTAGCTTGTAATCACTGTCTTTAACCAAATTGAGACCACGGATAGCAAGAACAATCTCGCGATTATCATGATCGGCATAAATGAGGTACGGCGGCGCGTGGCCCTGGGTCTGCTCGTACTTCACGCGCTTGATGACCCAATCGGGGTTCATCTTGTACCCGCCCGCGGGCGGGTACTTGGGGTTGCTCAGGTCGTCCTCGTAGGCGGCGAGGATGACGCGGCAGACGCGTGGCACGGGCTCGAACTCCTCCGCGGTGGCGTCGGTCCACGTGGCGCTGTCGTAGGAGCCGATGTAGGTGCACCGTTTCCATGCCCACCGGAGGCAGCCGAGCACTACCACGCACTCCATCCCGCAGGTTACTGACATTTTCCTCCACCGCCGCCGCTGCCGTCGCCGCAGCACCGACACTGCTAGTTGTAGCTGCTGGGATTAGTTTCAGAGAGAGAAAAGTGGGGATTCAAAAGGGTATTGGTCATTGATACAATCTATTGCGTGTACGATGATAGATAAAAAAAAAAATGGGTCAACAAGTTCAAGAAATCTCAAGCTACTAAAACTAGGAAAGATTATTTGAAGGATTATGCGACTAAGGAAAGGATCTTGAAATCTTTCAAAATTGGGGAATTTCAAGAAATTGAAACCTTAAATTGTGGGGAATTCATAAGCGTGGATCTGACTCTGCTATTATACGTATAATATATGCATGATGAGTATGTGTGTCTAGCATACGTGTATTATGGGCATTGGAGTGAAATCTGGGTTTGGTACAAGGATCACGTGGGGTGGGGGAGGAAGGAGCTGGTGAAGGGTGGTTCTAGCTGAGATGCGCTGGTGGTGCCGTAGGATTGGTGGTGCTGATGAGAGAGAGAGGTGAGAGAAGAGTGCGCCAGTCTGGTAACGGAGATGGGGGAATTTTTTAAGAGAAGTAAAGGAGGAGTGCTGGAAGATTCATGTTGTGTGCCAACAGAAGCCATTTGTGGTGTAATCTAGAGGCCACAGTGTATCTTCTTTTATGGGTTGAACAGGTACTATGTCTCTCCATTTCTTGATCATTTTGGAGGAATTATGCATTATTCTCTTTAATCTATCTTCCATATTTACCTCCATTTTGGATGATTGAATTTCATCATCCATATTTGAAATATCAAAAATTTATGTAGGATCCAAATTGGTTTTGGAGCATTTATCTTTTGTAAAATCGGTGCTAAACAATAAGATCAATCTTGAGTATTTATGTATAAAAATAGAAAATTGATGATAACTTGAATTTTGGAGGAAAAGTGATGAAGTTTGAGATTTGGAGATAGTTTTTTAAAATATAGGGGAAGAAATGGAGTATTGTGTAGGAGGAGTTATGAATATTAAAACCATCTAAATCTACTTTTTAATTATAAAATAGTATAACACTTTTTGTAATTACCACTAAGTCCAGGCATGTGCTGAGAAACATTCTAAGAGCTAAGAACGTCAGAGAACAATTTACCACTAAGTCTAGACGTGTGCTGAGAATATTCTCAGTGCTGAGAACGTCTGAGAATGTTGTCAGAACTGAGAACGTTTAAGAATGAATTACCTCTAGTCTAGGCATGTGTTCAGAACAGAACTGAGAACATCTGAGAATGAATTACTACTAAGTCTAAGCGTGTGCCGAGAACGTTCTTAGAGCTGAGAATGCTACGTTCTCAGCTTTGAAATATTCAGAGCTGTTAGTATTACCATTAAGTCTAGGCGTGGACTAAGAACATCTGAGAACGATCTCAACAGTCAATGTCGGTGGTCAACGGTCAACGCTGATATTTGGTCAACAGTCATCAATAGTGGTGAATGAGTATTTTTACTATAAAATTTTGATTTACCTTAAGGGTGTATTTAATGATTTGTGCCTGATTCGGTGGAAATTACTTTAGATTTTGTGTACCTACTACCTACACATAAATGGCCCCTAAATTTTCCCCGTTTCCTTTAATCTGTGTAATCTTGGTTATCGGATTAATAAAATTTTCTTTGCTGATAAAAAATGAGAAAGATATATTATAATATCAATATAAAGAAAACTTAAAATCTTATTAAGAGGGAAAAAAAACTTTAATTTTTTATTGACGGGAAAAGTTAACCACAGCCCTTTCTTAATTAGAAAACTAGATAATGTGTAAAAAGGTGTATCGATATCTGAAAAAAGATTTGATATTCATGAAAGTGTTGATATTTGTGAAATATAAATCAAAATTCTAATTTATTTATCATTGTAGTATGTGCATATTATCAACCGCCTAATGAGCTTAGCAAAACTTTTATTCACAATTTTCACAAATGTTAATGCACGAAATATCAAATGAATTACAGAAGGATACATTACCGAGATTAAAGTTTAGCAAAATAATAATTCAAAATAAAGATGAAACATATAAAAGTGCAGGCCAGAGAGACAGTGGACTGATTTGATTCTTTCAAATTGGAATATATTTTTAAAAAGGTGACAGTTAAAAAATAAAAGAAAGCAGGTTGCTAATGGCTGGACTGATACTCTTTTCACTCTCCAAATCAAATGCTTTTCTTCTAATTAGAAAAGTATCCCCATAATTCTGCTTTTTAAAATTTGTAATTCTGTTTTTTGGCATGATTAATATACTCAACCGAATTAAAAAATAAACGGTTTTTCCAATCAATGAAATGGGCACATACAGACTCACAGATGACATCTGATCACGGTGCAATTATTTTTAGGAGCCTTTAATTCTCTCCCTTTTAAAAACCATGAAAAGTGTCAAATTGGTGATGTCAAAATTTTTTTCAAGACTTATGTGACATTTTGACATTAAGCTCTCCCTCTCAAACCATTGTGTCAAAAAAATAGAGCTCAAACTTAAAAGGGAAAAGAAAAAAAAAAAATTCGTCAAACGGCAAAATTTTTTTGAACTTCCAAAGGTGATTTTTGAAAATTGGCATGTGGATAGGTAGATGTCAAAATTGGCATGGTAGTGAGAGATGTCAAAGCCACATCAGCTTTGGCATGAGTGAAGGCTGGGTTGAATTGAAAGTTAATGCCAAAAATGACCGTTAACTTGTCCACCTTAGCTTTGACATCTCCCATTGGAGATGCTCTAAGGATACTGCAATTCATGGCAAACAAGTAAGGCCAAAATAATTACGGTTACAAATATGACTTAATTCTTGGGAATGCTATACTCAACTGTTACTAGGTGCCTTATACCAACTACTTGCAGTGGCGGAGCCAGAAATTTTGTCTAGTGGGGACAATTTTTTACATCGAACCAAACAAAATACCTTTTTCTCCTTCAGCAATTCAAGTAACAAAACTGAAGTGCAAATATATTTTGTGAGAGGAGGAAAGTTCGATGGCCGTCATGACATAGAGACGAGATATATGAATGTGCTGGAGAGAGATTTGGAGACAAAAAAAGAAAGCGAGCTAGATGAGAAATCAGGGCAGTACAAATCGAGAATTTAATGGTGGAATAAATATCAATAGGAGGGGGTAATTTCTAAATCTAAATCTAAATCTAAATCCATAAGAGAAATTTGTATTTATTCTCATATATCAAGGGACAACTTTGGAAAGCACCCAAAATGCTGTGGTTTAAGTGTTTTTTTCCAAAAGTAAGCGGGCCAATCGCACCAACTCGCTTAGATGTGGGCTTTCCAAATGGCATGCACGTACTGAGGAAGCTAAACAAAATTTCTAGCAATGTACGAGATCTTAATGTTACTCTAAGAGGTGTACCAAAACAAAACAAAAAATGTTACTCTTAAAGAGTATTGCACCTTTCCAAACACATAGTTTCATTAGTATGCTTTCAAAATCCGTCGGTGCACCATGTAATATCACAGACATACAAGTCAGCATACGACACATTCAACTGCGTGCCTTGGAAGGAAATTGTGGGGAACCTGCAATTGCTACTACGGAGTAATTTTTTTTTTTTTTTGAGCAGCAAAATAGGAATTTATTAATCTTTGAAAACAAATTACAAAGATTAACGGGATCCAATCACGAGGCATATCTTTTTCTTTTTGATAAGTATATACACTAACGAATCAAAATCCTAATACACTATATACAACCCCTCTAAGTACAAGAAAGCAAATCTATCGGACTAAATCAATTAGTTGGCCTTCAAGAATCCAACAGAACTTCAGCTACATCGAGGATTACAATGTCTGAACCAGTTTCTAAGTTCAAAACAGAAACAAAGCTTCCAGAATCATTTTGGGAAGCATAAGAGAAAAAACTGAGGTCAGTACAAAAATGAAGCCTGTAACAAAAAAGGTTTGTATAAGAGTACAATAATGTTGGACAATGTTCCCTGTTAGATTTGTCCCACATCGCTCGTCTAAGCCACCCAAGCTTGGTTAATAAATTCTAGAGGCTACTTCACCTATTGCCAATTAGTTTAAGGTTGGAACCCTCCAATAAATCTAACATGGTATCAGAGTTAGGTCTTGGGTGGCCTCATCTCTCGTGGGAAAGTCTCTGTCATCTCTGTCGCCCGAGTCAGTTAGTCAGCTCCTGGTCTGTCACCTCCACGTGCATCTGGGCTGCACGTGAGGGGGAATGTTAGATTTGTCCCACATCGCTCATCTAAGCGACCCAAGCTTGGTTAATAAATTCTAGAGGCTACTCCACCTATTGCCAATTGGTTTTAGGTTGGAAACCTCCAAGAAATCTAACATTCCCCTTGAACTCTGGATGAAGAAGGGGTCAAGCTATATTGCTACTGTTATCGGAAACTCGGGTGTACCTTGATGAGTTCACGGTTGACACAATCACATAGCCGGTGAGCTTTTGCTACCACTTGCATTAGTATAAACACTAAAATAAATTGCAGTGACTAAGGAGATAGCTAAAACTTTCTGCTTAACTTGGGTTGTGGTGCTTATGAGTTCAAATGCGGAGGTTCCACAATAAAAATGTGGAGGTTCCTTACACGCATAATAACCAATAAAAAAGGAGTGGCACATAATATAATGCTAATTTAGTACAGTATAGGGTAGTGATAATGTCAAAACTGTTTTTGTTGGTATCAAAACTCCAATGCATAAAAGTCTTGTAAATTGCACATGGTACAAGCCTTTTGTGCACTAGTGTTTTGGCATTATCATTTCCCTTTAGTATATCATTATCATCCCTTTTAGAAGGTTCCCAACTAAACTTCTTTTGTTTGTTTTTTTCACAAGTACTTGAATGAAACTAATAATACTGGAGGAAATTCGGAGAATGAATGAAGCTATTGGGGAATGGGTCTTAGTTACACGAAGCGGGAGCGGGGACGAGAGCAGGAGCGGGAGCGAGACAGGGGAGTGGATGATCATAGAAGGGTGGGAGCGCCATTGGGAGCGGATAGGAAAAATTATTAAAATTATAAATATATTTTGGATTTTTATATAGTTAAATGTCAAAATAAAAACATTATTCCACCACATAAAATATTATTAAAATTATGAGTTTCTAGTTAAATTTCAATATTTTTGTTGTAGCACATGATTACAAAATAGAGCTATTGTGCATATTATGTAGGCGTAAAAGTTAAAGGCATTATTATGACTCTAGAAGGTTAAGATCAGATTTGCACACCAACAAGAACAAAACAACTTTAAAGGTACCAATTGCAATTCGAATTGTAAGTCTCCCAACCGTTTTTTGGGTGTAAGTTTCCGTATAGGTAAGGAACAATTTCCCGTCGTTATTGGAATGAGTTTCTTGGAGTTCCCTCCGACGGGAACGTGTCCCGTCGAAGAAATGTGGGAATAGTTGAAGGTTCTTGCAACTAAGGAATGGGTATCTTCAAGTGAGAGAGCAACTTTAAAAAATGTTTGGTTTTCTTTGAACGTCCCTAAATGGGCAGTTATTTTATGGTTGACCTGTTTGAGAAGGCTATCTACTAAGGAAAGGCTACACAAGTGGGGTGTGGATGTGGATCCAAAGTGTATGCTATGTTCTCTTACTGATGAAACCCTTCAACATCTGTTTTTTGACTGCCCCTACTCGAGAGTCATATGGGAGCAGCTCTTGGCTAGATTTTCAGTGCATAGAAGGGCTGAATCTTGGGGTACTGAGTTGAGTTGGGCTCTTATGAATTGCAGGGGGAAAAGCTTTAGAACCATGTTGCTTAGACTTGCTTTGGCGGCTGGCGTTTATCACATATGGCTAGAAAGGAATGCCAGGATCTTTGGTGGGAAGGCTAACAGTCCTGCCGCAGTGCTTTCCAACCTTGAAGACAATATCAGATTACGACTTTGTTCATGGAGATGCATTACTAATACTGTGGAGAACCAAAGACTAGTGGATCAATGGAATCTCTCACACAGAATTTTTGGGGCTACTCATCCCTAGAGTTTTGTTTTGTTACATGTAGTGTGTTATAGGTTCAGTTGTATATCTTCTGATTTGATGGGTTTATACCCTTTGTTTTTGGCTTGGTTGGTTATAAACGATCCATTTACCAAAAAAGAAACTTAAAAAAATGGAGTACTTACTATTTCTTATGTGCATGCCACTTTTCTATGGTTCCAGACCATATCCATTGGAAGCATAGAGCTATAATACGTGCAATCCCAACAGCAATCACCTCAACAAACGCCATCAGCAATGATCTCTGAGGGGATAGACCAGCAGTTGCAACGGCCAGTAGGATTCCCTCAAAGTTGCATGGCACAAAAAAACTACCAGACTTGATTCCATCCAAAGCTTTCTTAGCAACTTCATCAGCTTTCATGGCACCCGAGGAAGCTGCTATGATACTGGTCAACGGTGGTCTTTTCTTCTCCTCTGCAATAATTGGAATCTTTTAAAGAGGAGGCAAAAGTTGTACACATAAAAGACATCAATACGACAAAACTTCTGCAACTTAATTCAATGAAGACGAGATATACTGCAATATTGTCGATGCAGAAATTACTAATGTGATTGAGACTATCCCCTAGTTCCATCAACTAATCTTAATCTTATTCTTGGATCTTGTTCAGGATACTGAAAAAAGAAATCTTTTCATACATTCTTCGATCTTCTATGTATACTAAACGACTACTGTACTAGAATTTGATTAACTAAAGCTCAGAATATCAGAAAATGCACAAAGTCTTAGCACACAGTACAGAAGGCAGAGATACTGCAGAGACTTTGCAAGCATCGTCTCTCTTTTCGGTCTTAGACTTGGCCATAAAATGGTATATCAAAGATCTCATCATAGCCAAAGGAACTGAAGGTACATCTCTTTTTCAGCTCCAGGTTAGTGTTTTTATGTGTTTTCACGTCTCTATGAGACCTGAAAAGTGGGCAAAATTCATCTCCCTGGAACACAAGGCCACATTGACATGTTGGATACAGGCCTTAGGGCAGTCTTTCCGATACTCAAATTAGTTTTACACCTCCGTCTAAGCCTCCAAACAGTGGACAACCCACTTTCTCTCAGGCCAATTTCGCAGCATTTTCACACAACAGTCTTCATTAACATCCCACCACTTCATTTCCGCCCACCTCTCCGGGCGCCACAACCACCGCTCTCCGGAAAGCATCCCTCTGCCAACTCTCTGGGTGTTTGCTACTGTCCGCTGTATGGGTAACGCTCTCAAGATACCCTTCCTCCCACTTCTGCCCTCTCTCTCACCCACATACTTCATTGAGTTCGGCTCGAGCTCGAGTTCGCTAAAAAACTTAATGAACGAATCTTAACATTCTAATATTCGGCTCGTTTACGGCCCTAGCCACTGCACATATCTATTTTATAGATGCAGGGCGGGGCCCACTATGAGGATGGCGGAAAACCCATCGTTTCCAATGCCGGCAGACAGAATTTAAACTCGTTTTCGAAGAACATGCTTTCAGGCTCGTGCTCCGACTTTTACTCACGCATGGGTGTTTTATAACTCACCAAGCTACAAAATCTTACATTGGAGCTATCCTCATTGCAGAACAATGTCAAATCTAATGATTTAAAATTCATTAACATCCAGACCCCAACAGTAAATCAAAAGAATGCATCCCAGTCTGAGTATACCTGGCCGGCATGCGAGGACATAAACGCAATCGAACCCGGTCCACGCTCACTCCGGTTCTTCTTCATCCCATCCAGAGCCGCCTTGACCAAATGAAACGTCCCGATCAAATTCACGTCGATCATAAACTTCACCTCTTACATCTCTTGCTTCTCCAGCTCCGACGGCACGAAGACCCCCTGGTTGCACACCAGCGCGTCGGCGCTGAAGACAGCGACGTCGATGCCGGTGGCGAGGCGTGTTGGGGATTCAAGCGCGCAAATCCACGATCAACACACACACAATCGAAGAACAAACCAAGAACAGAAAACAATATAAAGCAAGAAAAGAACAAGACACAGAGATTACGTGGTTCCGACTTAAGCTGATTGCTTAATCGTACGTCCACGGGGTGCTGGGGTGTTTCACTATGATGTAAAATATGTCAGAGTTACAAAAGGAGGCAGCCCTAACTTTGCTTTTATATCATAAGCATACAATGGACCGAAACCCTAAAAAGGCTGACCCGCACACATCTCGGTTCGCGCTCAGCTTAAATAGATTTCATCCCAACAATTCTCCCACTTGAAAACTGTTTACAGCGGCACCTCCAAATATACATCAACGATCATCTTCAGACACCACCAATAATAAACACCACCAACACCCAGTCTCCCACTCAAGCTTGGAGACCCACGGAAGCTGAACAAGCCTTCAGCTTCCCCACAGTAACCACCTTCGTGAACATGTCTGCCGGATTTTCACTTGTGTGAATCTTCTCCAAAGTGAACTGCCCTTCCTCCAACAGAGAGCGAATAAAGTGATACTTTATGTCGATATGTTTGGTCCTCGAATGAAAGGCTGCATTCTTCGCCAGATGTATAGCACTCTGACTGTCGCTGAACAGTCTGCATTTGTCTTGCTCTTTACCCAACT